>MCFC01000018.1:0-234193 GCA_002105065.1 Naematelia encephala
ATCCTTGGCGATGAACATCTGCTGTGGAATGCAACGGTCACTGGGGAAGCGTACTTTAAGCGTGCCGATGGTCAGGTGGTGAGAATGGTCGATGGGATATTGACAGATGATGAGCTCAAGTGGGATTGGAAAGCGGTGGAAGAATGGAGGCAGCTGTACACTATCCTCTCCAAAAACCTAGCTGCCCTCATTCACTGGGTCTACGGCTCACCAGCTCGAGGAGAAGAAATCATCAACACCCTTATCACAAACCTACCCAATGCCCCCCGCTCCATTCATGTGATCTTCCAACGCCTTGTGATCATGCTACGCTACGATAAAACATCAACATCTACAGGAGTCAACCATCTCACTGTCCGATCACTGCCACATTCTGTCAGCCTTCTCCTCTTCCGCTACCTGGCCTATCTCCGCCCTCTCGAGACTTGCCTTCTCAGTGCCCTGAAACGCCAGCCCGAGGAGATTTCATCCTCTGCATCCTACCTTTTCGTGACCAATGGCAAACGATGGAACTCCACAAAGTTCTCCGCCAATCTTAAAGAAATGTCTCTCGACTACTTTGGTACCGCATTCGGCCTCGAGGACTGGCGTCAACTTGCTGCGTTTGTACAGGACTTCTTTGGCGCAGAGTCTCTACTCAAGAACGCACTCACCGATCCTGCTGTGAGGACATTCGTACACAGCCTCAAGACACATGGTGGTCACTATGCAGTGGATGAGGATAGACCGACAGGACTTTCATCTCAGGAGATGGCCGCACAGGCCTCGGCATCACTACTATGGCACACTGCTCTCGGCCTCGACTCTATCCACTTGGAGGCGTTAGACGGATCAACCCTTCCCGCCTTGTCATCCAGCAGCGATGTGCAGGTCGGTGCACCACCATCACCACCTGCGACATCATCACCAAGAATCCTTTCACCAGCAGCAGTCTCAATAGGCCACATCAATGACCTTGTCGTCTCCTCAAGATGGAGCAGGCATATCACCAAACTTGGATTTCCAATATTCAGGTCAACAACCCAAGCCAAGGCAGTACAACTCATCTCGGAGTCTGTCTACGATGGCTTCATCAACATGCGTACCGGTGGAGGAAAATCTCTTTTGATGAGTCTGCCAATGGTTGAGATGACTGCTGGCTCAGTCATGGTCATCGCCCTCACCAACCGAGCCTTACGCTCCACACTGCCAGCAAGGTTGCGTATCGACTTTAAAGACCTTGGGACAGATCATAAAGTCTGGGTCTGGTCCGACAAGGAAAGACCAGAAATTGGCTCAGTTGATGGCGGGGTGGTAGTGGTCATGGTGGAGCAATTGGTCTCGGAAGGTTTCAAGCGATGGGCCACCCATATGAGTGACATCCATCGACTGGTGAGTCATTCAAACTGGACGGCACTGACATGTAGCGGTGCTTTATCATTGATGAAGCTCATGAGATCCTCACTGCCCAGTCATACCGCCCTGTCATGAATTCCATCTTTTCGGTCAGACGACATGCCATCCCCTTCTACCTGCTTTCGGCCACCATCACACCTCGGATGATCAACCAACTATGTGACAAGACCATCATCTCGAATCCTGTGATCCTGCGTGAATCAACTGCTCGACCAGAGATCAGTCTTGCAGTGGCACCCGTCCGATCTAAAACCATCTCGGAAGCTGCCACCATGGCCGCCAACACCATCCAAAACTGGCTCAACTCTGATCTCTTTGGATCCGATGGGAAGATCATCGTATACTGCCGGACTGTTGCCAACATTCACAAGACATACGCCAGGTTGAAGAACCCTCTGGCACAGCTGGCCAGCAAGACCGCACCTGCCTTGATATACACTGGTCAACTGAACAGCGATGATCAGCAGTCCGTTCTTGGAGCTTTCACCACCATCTCCGACACACCATGCCGTGTAATCATCGCCACCTCTGCACTTGGTCTTGGAGTTGACTTCCCACTGGTGATGGGGGTCATATATGTCGGGAGCCCAGATCACATAATTGCTCTGGACCAAGGAATGGGACGGTCAGGACGTGGCACCAGGAAAGGTGTCACACTCATCTTTCCCATTCAACGGGACATGCAGGAGGTTGAGCAGGAGGTTGAGGCCGACAACATGTTTGGTCACAAGGAGATGAGGCAGATGGTGTCGGGGGATAACAGGTGTCGAAGACAGATTTGCACATCCGTTCTTGATGAGGCGGCTGTCAGCTGCATAGCCATCGGTGCTGGAGACATGATGTGTGATGTCTGCTGGACAGAGGCTTGGGGCGGGAGGTCAAGGCCATTCTGGATGCCAGATGGCTCTGCCAAGTGGGGATCGGCCCAGTTCACCAACAGGATAGAGGAGGAAGGGGGATGTCCAGCAAGGATGATCAAGGCCAGATTCCAGTCGAGTGAGTCTATGTCTCTGTCTCTGCTCTCTGGAAGATTGACAAGCTGACAAGAGAAGAACCAATCCAGACCAAACGTCCCATCCATGAAGATGTTTCTGTTGCCCCAAAGCGATTCAAGCCAGACACCAATCTACTGCCATCACCACCCATCACGCCAATCCCAGCACAACATCTCTCAAGAGTCGTCCCATCTCGATTGCCTGCTATCCCGTCACCTCTCACCAACATCCTCTCCACATCAAATGCCATTGCATCGTCATCTTTGGCAACCGGATGGATGTCGAGAAACACGGAGAGTGATGCCAGGGTGGTACTTTCAGGAGACCAGGCCAGGGCAACTGTCACACGCCGTCTGTCAACACACATGGCGGGTCACAACGAGGCTTGGTGTCCAATGTGCTGGGTCATATTGGGGCGTGATGAATGTCATATGACTGATAAGTGTATGACCGGTGGACTAGATGGGGCAGATTGGCGTCAGTCATGCGAGACCGCTTGTAGGACATGGAAGGGCAAAGTCAAATTTGCTGGACCAAACCAAGGAGGCGGTGCAGGACACTGCTACAGGTGCTGGATGCCTCAAGATGTTTGCGGCAACAAGATAAACCCAGGCAAGCCAAAAGACTGTCGCCATGGCAGTGTTGGTTTCCGACTCATTCACACCGCTTGGTTCAACACGGCCTCCCAGTTGCACACGGCATTGCACGATGAGTTCAAGACAGAGGAGGCGCTGATTACATGGCTTGGTGGATGGGACTCGTTCAAAGTGGCCAACCCATGGCGGTTGATACTCTGGCTGCTACAAGGTAATCCAAACAACAGGGACATCCTGCAGCGGAGTGGTCAGGTCATATCATAGAGCGACACATGTAATACTTGGTTTTATGCATTTCTGAGGATATATGCTTCAAGCTAGCAGTCTCAGCTTCCCAACCGTACAACATTCACATGCATAGCTTGAAATTTTCACCACGTTGCAGACCCAGGTAGCCATATGGGCTGATATGGGTCAAATGATGGAGCGGCACATGCCTCACCTTGTTTTATGCATCATGAAGCATATCATCTTGAAGCTCCTAATCCCAGCTTTCCAACCATGTCATTCTCACATGCATAGCTTGAAATTTTTACGACATTGCAGAGCCATAAAGCTTAAGAATGGTCACAATGTCGCGGAGAGGACGGGATCAAATTTTGGCTCTGCAACGTCGCCACGACGTTGCAGAGGGACGGGATCAAATTTGAGACGCGCGTCGGCCAAAATTTCCTTTTCTAGTAGTTTTTGACGAAAAAGCCATGTGGTTTTGGTTCCGGTGCCTGCAACGTCGTCGACGTTGCAGGCGGCAGATAGCTAGGCAGTTCAGGGCTTTGTACCTTGAAAGGGTAGGTTTGCCAGCCCTGGATAAGTGCTCTGCTTGCGCCCATAAGGTCAGGGGCGACCGTCGATGCCTTACCCTGGATGGCCTTGGCTGCCATACCTGTGCCATGCAGGGGCAGACCTGTTCCCTAAAGGTAAAGCGTACCTCCTTGCAGCGCCTGAGGGACCTTCTGGCCATAAAGGAGGCTGTAGAGGCCATGCTGTCCTAGTTGTGTACGCTTTTTTTCAGGGTTTTCAGGTACAGGAACAAGAAAAAAGCGAGGGGGGAAGTCCAGAGAGCAAGGGGAAAGGCCAGAGGGCAAGGGGGAGGGCCAGAGGTCAAAATTTTCCGTAATTTTCCGTATTTTTGCCAATAAAATGGATGAATGTGATATTATTTTGACACCCAAAGGCCATAGAGCATGGTTCAAGATCTTCTGCCGCTTTTTTGCTGTTTTGGGGGCCCCACAGGTGTCCAAAATTCCGGCAGGAAGAGATCTTTATGACTTGTTATTTATTGTTTGCGTATATCACCATTTGGTGATTGTGTGATTGACCAATACCATTCTGTACCAAATTTCGAGGGGAATCCAATGGGGACGTGCTTGAGTGTTGATTTTGCATGCCCTTATCCCTTACGAGCGATTTGTTTGTTGAGTTTTGGCACGGAAGGCCTCGAGCAAGTTGTTTGCGTTCGACAAGTGTGATGGTGGTTCCCAAGTGTCGTGTTCTGGTCCATAACCTTTCCATCGTATGAGGAAGCGTTCAGGTTCTCGATAACGCTTGTTGATCTTGACGTCGAGTATACTTTCCACCTCATACTCAGTTTCATTTTCAATGTCGACTGGTGGTGGTGGCGGTTGAATTCGATTCTCGATGGTGTTGGGATTGAATGATTCCAAGAGGCTGACATGAAATACATCATGAATAGGCATGCTTGTTGGGAGTTTGAGTTGGTACGCATGGCTAGACACTTGTTTGATGATTTCGAAAGGTCCAAGGTATTTGTAGTCGAGTTTCTTTGCGGGTCGTAGTGTTCGAATGTTTCGTGCGTCCAGCCATACCTTGTCACCCATTTTAAATGGAGGTGCAGGTTGACGTTCCTTGTTGGCATGTTCTGTCGTTCGAGCAATAGACTTGCTTATTGTATTACGTAACCATGTGTGAAGCTCTGAGAGGTCCGTCACGTAAGGCCGTGCCTCTATTAAGTTCACCATGGGTTGGATCAAGCTGAAGTCTGCTATTGGGTGATAACCTTTGTTGGCAAAGAAGGGTGAGATGGTTGTCGTACTGTGAGGTGTATTGTTGTAGGCAAATTCTGCAAGGGGAAGCCATCGTGACCAGTCCTCCTGCTTGTAGTTTGTAAAGAGTCGAAGGTATTGTTCGAGTGATTGGTTGACACGTTCTGTTTGACCATCTGTTTGAGGGTGGTAGGCAGTGCTGAAGTTGAGGTTAATTCGTAGTTGTTTAGCGAGGCTTCGCCAGAATCTAGATGTAAATTCTGACCCTCTGTCGCTGACGATGTTGTTGGGTAGTCCATGTTTTGAGAAGACATTGGTAACGTAGTGGTCTGCAATATCCTCTGCAGTGACAGTTGTTGTCGAAGGGATGAATATAGCCATTTTTGTGAGTCGATCCACAATGACGAGAATGGCGTTGTAGTTGTCAGATGGTGGTAATTGTTCGATGAAGTCCATTGAGATTGAGGACCAAGGGTGTGGTGGAACTGGCAGTGGTTTGAGAAGACCATATGGTTTATGACGTCGTGTCTTTGTACGTTGACAAAGGTCACATGATTCCACAAAGTCATAGATCTCTTTTCTCATTTCAGGCCACCAGAAGTCACGTCGGATAAGTTGATATGTTTTGCGTTGTCCAGGATGTCCCGCAGATGGCGAATCATGTCGAGACTGCATTATCTCCAGACGAAGCTCACCGGTTGGAATGTAGAGTGCTCCTTTATAAAGAAGTGCTCCATCAACAGCGGCCACAAGCTTGTCACTTTGATAACCATCAGAAGACTGAGCATTGATGATTGATTGTCGAAGACTTGATAAGATTGTCGATTGGTGAAGAGCACCTGAAGCAAGATGATGGGGCTTCAATAGTGTTTGAAAGTTCTGAGGGTTTGCCTCAGTGGTAAGACTTGACCCTTTGACTATAGGGTGATAGTCAGGTCGACGAGTTAACGCATCTGGTTTACCCCCATGGGCACCAGGACGGTAATGAATTTCGAAGTTGAAGTCGCTGATGAATAGCAGCCATCGTGCTTGTCGACGATTGAGTTGCTTTGACGACATGAAATACTGCAGACTATGATGGTCTGTCAGTATAGTGACGGGATCAGCAGATCCCTCCAGATAATGACGCCACTCGCGTAGAGATTCGATGATGGCAAGCATCTCCTTGTCATGAATCTCGTAGTTGAGCTCGGCTGGTGTCATCTTCCGAGAGAAGAAGGCGATGGGTTGTAATACTCCCTTATCGTTTGGCTGAGAGAGTACGCCAGCAATGGCGTAATCGGATGCGTCCGTTTCCAGAGTTGAAGGACGTGAAGAGTCAAAGTTGCGCAACATAGTGGCGGATGTAAAGGCTGACTTGATGGCGTCGAACGATTCTTGAGCCTTGTCTGACCAAACAAAGGGTACGTCCTTCTTTGTTAATGTCGTGAGCGTTGAAGCCTTTGATGAGAAGTCCTTGATAAAGCGTCGGTAGAAGTTGGCAAATCCAAGGAAGACTCTAATGTCATGGACATTTTTAGGAGTTGGCCAGGTGAGAACAGATTGAATTTTCTTCTCATCCATTACTACACCATTTGGCTTGACAACAACTCCCAAGAACTCCACTTGTTTAGAGTGAAATTCACATTTTGAGGCCTTGGCGTAAAGACCAACTTCTCGTAGTCGTTTGAGGACTTCAAGGACATGTTGACGATGTTCCTCAAGAGACCTTGAGAAGATGAGGATGTCGTCCAGATAAACAATAACAAAGAGGTCGAGCATGTCGCGAAAGATGTGGTTCATGAGGTGTTGAAACGAAGCAGGGGCATTGGTAAGACCAAAAGGCATTACGAGGTATTCGTAGTGACCATAGCGTGTGCGAAACGCTGTCTTCCATTCATCCCCTTCTGCAATTCGTAACAAGTTATATGCACCTCGAAGGTCGATTTTGGTGAAGATTTTAGCATTGCGTAGTTGATCGAGTAGTTCTGGAATAAGAGGTAATGGGTATCGATTCTTGACGGTGATTGAGTTGAGATTTCGATAGTCGACACATAGTCGTAAGGAGCCATCCTTTTTCTTGACAAAGAGAATGGGTGCTCCTGCAGGGGATTCTGATGGTCGAATGAAACCTTTTTCGAGGTTCTCGTTGATATATTCGCGTAATGCCTTGAGTTCGATTTCGGATAGGCGATAGATTCGACCATGACTAGGTGATGTACCTTCCTTGAGAGGAATGTGATGATCATAGAGGCGATGGGGAGGTAGTTGATCTGCATTGGCTTTGCTAAAGACATCCAAATAATCATGATATTCTTTTGGAACAATATCATAATCAGAAGGTTCCGTACTAGCTTGTCCAGCAAATGCAGCAATGGGAAGGTTTGAAAGTGATATTGATGATGATGCCCAGTTGATGTCTGGGTTGTTTTGTCTTAACCAAGGCATACCCAATACAATAGGATGAGTACCCAACTTGGTCAAGTAAAGGCAAGTAGTAGGGAAGATTTGCTCTTTTGTACAGAGTTTTATTTCCACATACTCTGAGAGTTGTCCTCCACTAGATGGTAGACCATCAATAAGTAGAAGGGTCTCAGGTGTTTCAAGTTTTTGTATTTCCAATTTGAGAGTCGAGGCTAGTCGAGAGTCGATAAAGTTGAGCGAAGCGCCAGAGTCGATAAGAGCAAGATGTTTTTGTTGTTTTGAAGTTTCAAATGATACCATTAACGTAAGGAGTGTTGAAGTCGATGATTGCCTAGAAGTAGGGCGCAACAGCTCTAGGTCTTGTTGATTTTGCTGTGCGCCTTTCCTTTTGCCTTGTCTTCCTTGACAGGTTCTTGAATTATAGCTGCATTGGCAGAAGCAGCTGGAGTGCGTGTTGCAGGTCTAGGACCTGCCTTGGGACAGTCTTTGACTGAGTGACCTGGATCACCACAGTATAGACATACCCCACGCACTTGACGTTTCTTATACTCATCTGGTTGAAGATGACCAGATCGAGTGAGAGGTAGAGGTTTGACGTCACGAGGTTCAGATGTCTGACGCTGGCCCACAAAGGTATTACGCAATGGTGTTCCCATACGAAGTGTACCTTGTTGTGGCCTTGCCATTACACCTGAATAAGTCTGAGAAGGAGTATACTCTCCTCATTCTAAACGCCTCTCATAAATGTGATTATCAATTCGCACAGTCTGAGTAATGAGTTCCTCTAGATCCTCAGGTCGACCAATACGTGCAAACTCATCTTTAATTGAGTCACGTAGGCCTCGATAGAATTGAGCAGCTTTGGCGCTATCATCCCAGTCAAGCAGTGCAGTGAAGCGTCTGAAGTCTGTGATGTAGGTAGAAGCAGAACCTTTTTGGCGTAAACCAAATAGGTTGCGTTCAGCTGTTGCCTTTTCATCTGGATCTCCAAAGACCTTCTTAAGTTCTTGACAGAACTCATGAAAGTTGTCCATCCATGATGGGCGTTCATGGCCTTCCTTACCCACATAGGGTTGATACCACAAGAATGCAGTATCACGAAGGAAGGTAGCAGCGTAACCCACTTTTAGAGTATCATTAGGGTAACGAGACTGTTGAAGTGTAACAACCATCGTCACTTGCGTGATAAATGTTGTTACCTTTGAGCGTTGACCAGTGAAGAACTCAGGTGCAGCGACCTTGGGTTCTTGATGACGCTGACTGGTAATTGGAGAGGGAGTTTCAGGTTCTGGAGTACCCAGCGTAGCTATGCGAGCATTAGCTATCTCAAGAGACTCACGTAAGGAGTTGTTATCATCAATGATAGCAAGTAGTCTTTCCTCCAGAGCTTCAAGTCTCTCCCCTTGAGTAGGCATAATTAATCCGTCTCCTAGCAGGTTTGTCGATGAAATATACTGTTACGCCTGGTAAACCAGAGAGTGACAAACTCTAGTCCCAGAGGACGACGAAGACGTATAGACAAAGTCGAGCTGGTGACGGATGGACGATGGTGTGAAGTGCCTCAGCACAAGTTGCTTGCAGCAACAGTCACTTTTAGAAGAGTAACTTATGATATTCCATCGACAAAGGAAGAGGGAGGAGAGCGCTCAGCCTTTGTCTTATATAGTACTAACTAATACCGTGGATCCTAGCATGCTGAATAAGCGCTGAATAAGCGCTTATCAATCATGCTTATCAATCACTGGTTCCTACGGTCTTTGCTTACTAATCTATGGGAAAACCCGTAAATCCTACGAGAAGCTTACTAATCTACGAGAATGCTGACTAATACTTTGTATAAGCTGGTGGTGTGGATTAGGGTGGCAAGGGATAGTAGTAGCAGGTACGTAACACCTTCCATCTACTCTAAAGCCAAGTCTGGAACACCAAACCCCTCCAGATATGTCTGTGACTATGGGTCCCTGGCCAGCTCCTATGACAAGACACTACTCTGCTGTCCTCTGTCCATGGGTTAGAGGCAATTGTAGCTCTGGTTGGGCAGCTCCTGACTCTGAAGGACTTGTAGTGCCACTTCACAAGGACAGCTCTCTGGGTCTGAAGGTCAGCTGGCTTCAACAGCCAACTGATCCGTGCAGCCAGTAGGAGTGGGTCTGGGCAAACACAATGTCTCCTGCCACAGTCACAAACCTGTATGGGAACAGCATCAGACTGAAAAGTCTGGTGTCTGACAGAGGCTCAGGATGCTGTTCTGACTACACTTAAGTAAGGAGTGTAGTTGGTCCAAGCTCTGTGAAAGGGATGGCCGGGTTGGGTGCTTGTGGCCCTTCATCGGACTGACTAGGTTGATCACAAGCGATCTTCATTGGCTGGGTCTCGTGTGCCCTTTCAGATGGCTCATCCTCTCTATCAATTTGTATAAGACTGACTCTTTAGCCCTCAACAACATGGTATACAAAAGAACTGCCAAGCTTGCAACAGCCACCCGACGCTCTCGCCGCCTTCAACATGCCGATCCGTCTCCTGTTCAGCACCACCCAGTAATACGTGCAACTCAGCCTCGAATGGTAATGGATTATGTCCTCCTACCAGCTGTCAAGAAGACCAAAACGCACCAACCTGCCATCATTCAACCAGCTATAGTTCAGCCTCCTGAGCCAACTCCAGCCCAGTCACCTGCACCAGAAATGTCAGGACCTGCCAACTTGGTCGACTCCACTGAAGATCTCAACTTGGACATTATCTCAAACCACAGCAATGAAAGTGTCAACTCGGATGTCACCATCAGTCAACACCTCAGTGACAATGATCAACAGGCTCAGGTGGATGAAGAGCCGACTGCTCAAACGGAATCTCAGGAGGATGAAGGAGAACATATATTCGATCGACTACGATTCTTCCGCCAATTCAACTTGCTCACAGCCATCTCACCAGCCCAGAGAAGAATGGCCATGGTTGAAACAGCTTATCACAAACCAATGGATGTTGACAAGTGCGAAATCTCCTACTCGCCGGACAACTACCAGAGGCAGTACAACAGTGCCATGGCATCAGTCCAACTACCCAGTCATGTACCAAGACAGAAGCCAAGGAGAGCAGGACAAGCTGGCTCAGCATTTGAGGGATGGATGCTTTTGGGAGAGGCCAATCACCAACTCTGGATCGATCCCAAGTACAAGGAGGAATTCATGGAGGAATTGGACAAGTACCAGGATATCAGGAAGAGCAAGCATTGGTTTCAAGCAGCCCTCGGGAATCCGGTGGTCCCAGTCTCAGTCTTTGTCCACTGCCTCAAGGTCGCCCAGTGTCCAACCATCCGACTCAAGCTTTACGGTCAGAAACTTCCACTCGAGTACCCCTTCTATTCTGGAGAGCCTGCTGAGGTTGCCCACCCAATGGCCAAGTACAATGAATGGGACATTGGAGTCACCACCACTGCCAACTATATCTATCTTTTTGCTCCAGCAAATGGCACCAAGCGCAGCGTCTCACTCTTCCCAATGATCATTCCTGGTTCCTTGGACTTTGGATCAATTCAGATCAAACTGCGACACCAGAACAAACTCTACAAGGTCAAGATCTACCCGCGCCTTGTCCATGTCATCAAGTCATTCAACTCTCGCATTCAAGGTGAAAAGGTCAAAACATTCTATGGTCTGCGACATCGAAGCCATGCTGCCCAAGAGATGATCCACAACCTCTCAACATTGGAACCCAGTCAACTTGGCGGCTATCGGATTGAGGTCTCAGTACAAGCACCCACACTCAACATGGCAAGGCGACTGGTGAACAGCACTCCCTTCCTGCGACTGGAGAGCTGGCTCAATCCAGAGACTGAAGGTGGCCTCACTCGATTCAAACTCAATGCCAAGATTGTCACCAAGCAGGGTCTCCTTTCAAATGCCAACTGGGTCTTTCAACAGGCACAAAGTCGAGGGCTCCTAACTGGGGATGATTCACGTCAACCCACCCCTGTTCAGCGTCGTGTTGTGGTTGACATCTATGCTGCCTTTGGATGGAATGCTGGAGTGAGGAGGCCAACCAAATCTCTGAATAGTGGTGCTTGGTGGATCGATCAACAAGAAGAAACTCAACACTCAGCCGAACCAATGGTTGACCTTATCCAGGAAATCACCAACCTCTACAACAGCATTGAAAACTACAACACTCTCCTCAATGCCGTGCGCACTTGTGGCAAGGAGCCATTCATCCCCTGTCGACAAGCACCAACAGATCCATCCCATCGTTACCACATGGCCGATGCAAAACGACAACGCATGAGGTGTGCCAACAAGAAATGCAAGGACAATCTACCTATTGGGCCAGCTATACGATGGTTTGCAGAACTCATCAACCAAGGCTGGATGACATTGGAAGCAATCCAGAATAAAGTACAAGGGACCACCAACATCAACAATGATCATACTCAAGGTCAACAAGATATCTCGCCATTGCCGAATCGCAGAGTGGTACCACCTCACATGCCACTCTGGCCATCAATCAGAAGCATGAAGCGACACAATGTCCAGCCAACATACTACAGTACCCAGTGGACTTCATCCAATGGCAACTGCATGTTTGATGCTTTTGGCAAAGGCCTGCACCCACCAACCTCAGCAACCACAACTCGACGTGTAGCAGTAAGGTGGATGAAAGACCACCAAGAAGAGTTTGAACCATTCCTGGCAGATGGTGATGGTCAATCCTATACATCGATGGAGGTCTATCTTGGCAGAATGGCACAAGATAAGGTATGGGGAGATCACATGGCTCTCCAGGCTCTTTCAGACGCCTACAAGGTCAACGTGGTAGTCCTCAAGCAGGCAGACAATGGATCCTACTCCTGGTTGAAGGTTGGCACCTCTCACCCAGAGCAGATTTCACTCTACCTCAGTGGTCAGCACTATGAGAATCTCTTGTCCTTGGCAGCAATGGTGAATGTGACGGAACCAGAGTCGGAAGAGGAGCAGGAGGAGATAGAGTGACCTGGATAGGGATTTGAATGACCTGGATACCCTTTTAAACAAAGTAGATAGTGTTTCAAGTAAAGTAGGTAGTGTTTCAAGTAGAATAGATAGTGTTTAGTTAGAAAAATGAAAACCCCCCATAAAATCCCCCCACCCAAATGGCCCGATTCTGGTCTCGGAGGGCACACATGAAAAGAGAGCCAGGTGAGAGTCCCAACTAAAACTGAGTATGGGGTGTGAAAGTACATCAAAAATGATGCAGAACCATACCACACTCTATCCAGTTCAAACCATATGGACCACCTGACATGTCACCGGAAATCCCAAATTCCAAGGGGGGACCCTTGGAGCTTTTGGTCAAAATCACCCAAAATCTTGCGTGCCAAAAGGCTTAAGGGAGTATCATAGTATGAAAGAGCATCAAAAATAATGCTTAATGATATAGCACACCCATCTCCCAGGTCAATTTCGGTATCAATTTCGGACGATCAAAAATTCCCGAAATCGGCACCCCCATCGGAGAATGCCTCGTGTGCGATGAGTTTTGCAGATAAAGGAATGGGACTATGTGTGTTCAAAACTTCATTTACTGTACTTTTAAGATGTGCATTCATTACTGGCACAAGTGCATTATCGGTATCAACTTTGGTCAGTCAAAGTAAAATGAACAGAAAATGGACGGAATCCCCCGCTGCTCTGTCATCTTTGCAGCTAGCCCTATGAGAGTTAGACCATCAGAAAGCTGTGATTTTAACCTATTTTTAGCAATTTAAACCATGTGGAAATTTTGTAAAAAGTCAAATCCCCCTCCCCCCAAATCAGCCTGTAACTCCCTCTAACCCCCTACGTCCCATCCATGAAGATGTTTCTGTTGCCCCAAAGTGATCCAAGCCAGACACCAATCCGATGCCATCACCACCCATCACGCCAATCCCAGCACAACATCTCTCAAGAGTCGTCCCATCTCGATTGCCTGCTATCCCGTCACCTCTCACCAACATCCTCTCCACATCAAATGCCATTGCATCGTCATCTTTGGCAACCAGATGGATGTCGAGAAACACGGAGAGTGATGCCAGGGTGGTACTTTCAGGAGACCAGGCCAGGGCAACTGTCACACGCCGTCTGTCAACACACATGGCGGGTCACAACGAGGCTTGGTGTCCAATGTGCTGGGTCATATTGGGGCGTGATGAATGTCATATGACTGATAAGTGTATGACCGGTGGACTAGATGGGGCAGATTGGCGTCAGTCATGCGAGACCGCTTGTAGGACATGGAAGGGCAAAGTCAAATTTGCTGGACCAAACCAAGGAGGCGGTGCAGGACACTGCTACAGGTGCTGGATGCCTCAAGATGTTTGCGGCAACAAGATAAACCCAGGCAAGCCAAAAGACTGTCGCCATGGCAGTGTTGGTTTCCGACTCATTCACACCGCTTGGTTCAACACGGCCTCCCAGTTGCACACGGCATTGCACGATGAGTTCAAGACAGAGGAGGCGCTGATTACATGGCTTGGTGGATGGGACTCGTTCAAAGTGGCCAACCCATGGCGGTTGATACTCTGGCTGCTACAAGGTAATCCAAACAACAGGGACATCCTGCAGCGGAGTGGTCAGGTCATATCATAGAGCAACACATGTAATACATGGTTTTATGCATTTCTGAGGATATGTGCTTCAAGCTGGCAGTCTCAGCTTCCCAACCATACCACATTCACATGCATAGCTTGAAATTTTCACCACGTTGCAGACCCAGGTAGCCATATGGGCCGATATGGCTGGAATGATGGAGCGGCACATGCCTCACCATGTTTTATGCATCATGAAGCATATCATCTTGAAGCACCCAATCCCAGCTTTCCAACCATGTCATTCTCACATGCATAGCTTGAAATTTTCACCACGTTGCAGAGCCATATGGCTTAAGAATGGTCACAATGTCGCGGAGAGGACGGGATCAAATTTTGGCTCTGCAACGTCGTGGCGACGTTGCAGAGGGACAGGATCAAATTTGAGACGCGCGTCGGCCAAAATTTCCTTTTCTAGTAGTTTTTGACGAAAAGCCATGTGGTTTTGGTTCCGGTGCCTGCAACGTCGACGACGTTGCAAGCGGCAGATAGCTAGGATCAGCCTATAAGCATGACCAAATTCTTTTCAACTGTATTGTCGGGGTCTTCACCAATTAACGCAGACATCGTCCGCAACTAGTGTTCCGTCACTCAAAGTCGTTCCCCTAAACACCAACCTATCTTCCAATCGTTGTCCTTCAGGAGTTCGGTCGTAACACACCATGAGATAGCCCTGGAAGAGACCTATGGTCTTGAAAGTGATGACTGCATCATCCATCTCACACTTCAAGTCCACTGCAGTTTCCCATGACCCCCCAAAGTCCACTGCACTTGGCAGTCATGAACCCCACTGCACATTTCATACTTTTAGTACCCTCAGTTTCGGTGTCCCAAAAATAAAACAGCCGGTGTCCGGATCAAAGCTCAGATCCCTGCATCCGCTCGGATCCGGATCTTCGAGTCAGAACTTTTATGTAGTCGTCCTGTCGAGTTCAATATGAAATATCGTTTTCGGTCACCATGTGACGGACCCATCACTTCCGCTTTCGCATCATCCTCGTGCTGCAATGTCTGGTACGTTTTCACTAGTCCAAAATGGCCTACCGAGTCTGATTGATCAACACAGCCCAAGTATCGAGTCCACACAGTACCTCCCGGCGTAGACTTCGTGACCTCGTACCATCCCTGCAGCTCGGTCGGTACCTCCCTGGACCGCTGAACGGCATCACGGACGTTTCCGGCGTCCTGGTTCACACCGAGTCGATCCGTAAATCAAATGGCATTGATGGGGAGACCGGCCGGAAAGTGCACGCCGTTAACACAGGAGTCACCGTCATTCTACCTCGCAAAGAGTGGTTTCGTGAAGGTTGTTATGCTGGGATGTTTCGCTTCAATGGGTCAGGTGAGGTGAGCTACCAAATTGAGCGGGCAATGAGTCAAAGTCTAATACAAGAACACAGATGACCGGGTCGCATTGGCTTGCCGAGACAGGTCTGCTACACTCACCTATTGTGTTAACGAACTCTTTTGCCGTCGGACCATGCTGTAAGTAGGACGCTTGACCTTATCCCGGCTGTCCTATTCAATAACACCATCCTCTCCAGACACTGGTATCTACGAGTACGCTATCCGAGAATACGTTGCTCCCGGCAAGACGGCAGGTTTTTTCTTGTTACCCGTCGTTGGCGAGACGTATGATGGTCATCTGAACGACATCGCCGCTCTATCGGTTACATCAGATATGACCATTAGGGGAATAGCACAAGCTTCAAAGGCGGCCGTCCCAGAAGGGAATACAGGCGGTGGGACGGGGATGATGTGCTCGGGCTTCAAAGCGGGAACAGGCACCGCGAGCAGGATTGTGAATGGTACCAAGCGCGGGGAGGGCGGACAGGAGGAGAAAGTTGAATTCACAGTCGGAGCTCTCGTCCAAACTAATTTTGGCAAGAAGGATGATCTGACGGTTTGCGGTATCCCCATCGGTCGCCTTCACAACGAATCACGCTTGCCGGCACCGGTCCCGACGCAGCCTCCTCATAAAGAAGGGAGTATCATCGTCGTTATTGCCACATCTGCACCGCTCCACCCACTTCAACTTCAAAGGCTCGCAAAGCGCGCCACCGTCGGCGTCGCTCGTCTCGGGGGATGGGGCGGTAACACATCAGGTGACATCTTCCTCGCGTTCTCGACAGGCGCTGCGATCCCACGAGAGTCCGATAGAAGCATTTGGTCATCGACGACCGGACAAGGGAGCCCCGTTGTCTTTGACACCACCATCAATTCTATATTTGAGGCAGCGGCAGATGTGGTGGAAGAGGCGATCTACAACAGTCTGTGCATGGCGGAGAGTATGGAGGGTCCGGAGGGACGTAAGGCGGAAGCGATTGAGTTGGATTGGTTGAAGGAGACGATGGAGCGACACCATGTGGATGCTCCATATACAGGTGGCCGATGACCGTGATCATATAGGTGATGGGACAGGCGGGGAGAGATGTTAGCAGTATACATGCAGTTTTGCAATCTGATTTCAGCCACAGAGACAGTGGTCGCCGTGGAAAACGACTTCGAGAAGGACGCCTCAAATCTGCGAAAGCGCGTTTCAGAGATACTCAAGCTGTGTACTGATCCCCTTCCACTTGGTCCCCCAATGGCATTCCTCTTCTCCACGCTGTTCTCAAAGTCAAACACCGTTACTATGTCGCACTAGAATTTGGCGCTCAATACTGACAGTTGCTCGAATGTTAGATCCCAGATAAGAGTGCAAGATATATTAAACCTGTACTACAAGTTCCCCAGAGAATGTATCTCTTGTTGCTTTAGTTATTACTCTAGTTCCCCTAGTCTAGGTCTCATTCAGAGGCAGTCCAGCTCCCCAAGTCGCCGTCCTGACAGGGGGAAGCTGCTGGAGCTTGTCAATTTCGGCACCTTGTTCCGACAAAGTCATCGTTTATCGCTACTCTTGGTTTCTCAGACAGCTGAATGGAGGATATGGGGGAAAAACAGATATGAAGAATGAAGATGGCTGGGAGAGACTACAGTTGGGCTGGGTAGGTTTAAGTGAAGTGTCTTGCAAGGTGACAACTGTCCATATGTATTTTGCAAATATCCCGATGGGCGGGACTGTCTCGCGGTCTACGAGGATTTGACCTTCGGTGGCTGCGCAGTACACGCGAGAAGGACGGGCGAGGTATGTTACTCAAACGAAGTGGGGCGTGTACTTCGATGGTATACCATAATTGCATCAATAGTTGACAGGACTAGCGGATTGAAGTGGTGAAACACGTCAAGACAACACCCATCTATAAATCTAATGCAATCTATCGAATGCGAGTATGCGATTCTCCCTAGACTAAGTTTTCGTCCGCAAACAACGGTGCCAATATAGAGGTTTGCAGCCAGGCTTTATCCTTGGCCCAACCTTTCAGAATTAAATCTCGTCCAAGAGTCAAGGCGTCGATGATAATGGGTAAAGGGTAAGGTAAAGGAGCATTTCGATCACGTCGGTAATACCAGCAAATCAAGTGCACACCTGCATGGATGGCAACTCGATACGCCAACTCTTCGCTGAGGGGACCATATCCCTTTACGAAGCCAACCATGGCCTGAAGGCTAGCAGCAACGCCCTTGAAGTGGTTGCGTTCGTAGAAATCGGCTAGAATCCCACCAATATCCACGGAGCGGTGACCGAACTGAGCATTCTCCCAATCGATGATGAAGAGTTTGTTAGGTAGTTGTTCTGATTGGGTTTCCCTCCAAGGGCCATTTGGAAGTAGAACACTATTTTGTGCAGCTCATCAGCCGTCAGTTGGGGCACGGTTTTACAACAAAGTTGAAGCGTACTTGCCAGCCCAAAAGTCTCCATGGATCAAGCCACGCGTCTCCTCTGCTTCAGTTGCTGGTCGCTCGAATTCGTACTTCATGAAGGCTTTGACATGTTCCAGCGTGGATTTATGGTCTTCGATCACCTCGGGATGGCGCTCTAAGATTTCTATGAAGCTGTCGTATGTGATGAGACACTTCAGTCGGCGCATACCCTCATTAGGCCCAACCCGTGCCACAAGGTCTCTCTGAGCGGGTGCAGATGCCCATTCATGAAACGAGTGGAGCCAGGAGCCTAAGGCGAGGCCGACGGACTGTGAGCAGGATCCAGGGAGAGTTTCGCTAACAGAAGACGATTCCAAGATAGTTGTCAGATCGGCTGTGTCGGGGAAGTCTTCCAGAATCTGAGTATGCGTTTTTCGGTCGAAGGAGTATAGTTGTGGTGCTTTGACCAAGGTATGGCTGCTTGAGGTAACGATATGCCGGGGAAAACCAGCCAGAGCACTAAGCATAGATTCCTCAAAGATGCATCGCGTAATATCGAGGGGGAACCCGCGATTGACCGCGACAAAATCGGTGTAGAGTTTGATCACGATTGTCGTTGCGTCTGCGGTCTCCAATTCCGTCTCAGGCCGGTGAAGGGGCCGGGTGAGGGTACCACGATAGACGAAGTTCGCTGTGCCGCCGCTCAACCTCTGCAACGCGGAGCAGGCATACGGGGATTTGGCCAGCTGATCCATGACCTGCTGAGCAAACACCTGTTCATCTTCCACAGTGATGGACGCCATTCCGTTGCGCCGCGCCCAGTACACAGTGTATGGTCGTTGCCGCGAATAATCTGGCCAAGTATGCCAAAATCATGATGAACAAAAGAACGTTGATGCGTCCGTGATATCTGGGGCGACCAAATATGACACCACGTGTTTCCATCGCGACAACAACGGATACTGAGGATTCATGGAACCATCATCAAGGGAGACCGTGAACCTGACGATTTGGTTCTCGGCCTTGTGTTCAGGGATACAAAGTGACCAAATACAGTAAACGAGTCAAGCTCGGGCAGTTTTCGACCCCGCTCAAATCGGGCAACGCCCTAGCTCGTCTGGCAACAAGTCCCGGATTTGAGGGTGTAACCGACAGGTACTTCCAGATTGACCACGTCAAAAGATCGAGTGAGGAATCACGGGTGGAAGTGGACGGTTGCCGAGTTGTCACAGGACGAAGATCAGGGAGGAGATGGGACGCTTTGTGATTTCCTTGATGTACGCTGGAATGACTGGCCGATTTACTCTCAGGTGAGCACAAGCACTGGATTAGTGTAAATGTCTTTCGCCTAGCAGGACCTGGTAATTGCTCTTATATCGACCTCCATACCCTTTACAGCTCTACTCAGTCCGAACTCCATCCTTTGACACCACATGGACTTTCTCATCAGGATTTCTCACCGGTGACAACAAGGTGAATGAGGACAATCAGATCCGGCATAATTCCCATCTCTACCCTTGTCTCGTTGTCGCGAGATACACAACGCTGAGTTCACTTACGGGTCGAGTCGAATCTGTTCCCGTTCAAGAGTGCGCCATTGAACAATCTTTCCAATACGTCAATCTCTCTAACACAAATTACCCAACTATAGCTTTTGTCTCGCCCGTGGCCAGCTGCCATATTCGTTCCCCCTGTTGTCCTCGCTAAAACCACGGTCCTCATTGGGAGCTCCCAATGCTCCGGGAGCTGTGCGACATTGCCGCGATCGATCTGCATTTTCTCAGCCTCGCATCTAGCCACTAGTTGGCGATTGCTCTCTTCTCCTCAGGCGCTCCAATGTTCATGTTGATTCTCGGGGGACTAAAGCTATGTACCTTGCGTTCTCGCAATACACCAGTCCAGCGCGACATAAAATTCCCTACAGCTCTTATCTGGGTGGATGATCTTCCATATCATTCTCCCCCTCGGCATGGCCATGAAGCTTGCCTTTGACTTCGATGAGTTTCGTGTCAACACCCAATTGTCGAAGCTTGTGGTACGAATCCGAGGTCTGGCTGGGCTCGAAAAGCGTATACGACAATGCTTCTACAAAGACGGTGGGTGGAAATTCAATGCTCACAATGTCAAAAACCACTTGGGGGTGAGTTTAGGGTCGTTCAGGAAGTACCGACCAAACAAACCGCGGTGAGACCTGCACTGCGGCTGATCAGCACCAACTTCGCAACAGGTACCCAAGTCACTGACAAGATTGTACCAGACCCTTCTGCTCCGATGGGGCGAAACTTCTCGTCTCTGTTTCACTCGAAACCCGTTGCAGAGGGAGCTTTTAAGAAGTCTCTAATCACCGACTGGTCTGATTTGGTCGATATAATTTCCTCTATAGCTACGTCATCATATCGATGACCGACGTGCCGAAGTCTTTGCATGGATACACTGCGTATAGCGCCCTGGTGGGAGGGAGACTCGCAGTGGTACATCCAAGCCCTGGAGTCCAGGCGTCAATTTCCCAGGTTATGTTCCGGTTACAGCCTTGCTCACGAGGAGAAGCGTTGCCGTACTGCCGGCGCTACCTCAAAGACAAAGATCCTCGTGGGATCGACCTGGTGGCCCGTCACAGAATTGAGCTGGTCTCTGACCCAACGATAGCTGTCCCACCAGTCCTCTCGCTTATGGGAGAGCTGGTCGCTTTTTCATTTGAGATTGAGTTGACGAGAGCAGCACTCGCGGTGGGACCAAGCGATACTCTACGGAGCAAAAGCCCCGGTCCAGGAGAATGACAAAAGATAGTCACGTGATAATCGTTATCGGTCGGCCCGACATCGGTCCGAGTCGCGATTTGTGGACGGGGGCAAGTTTCTACATTCGTTACATTCATCCTTTTACATGTTCTGGTGTTATCCCTCTTCTGACATCTTCTTTCGGCCTGATATGACCTTATAACATAGCAAGAAACGATATGTTGATCGTTCGAAGCTCAAAGCTGGTAGCGGAAGCCACCCTCAATCTGGATCTGTGTGGGACCAGATTGGCCCAGGGACTCTCCTCGGTCAAGCTTGGCATTCTGGCGTCGGAGGTACAAGTGGGTGCCAGCGGCAAAGAGAACGCATCCTACTGCAGCGGCGAGGTCGACCGAGAAGGCTGCGATGTAGCGAGGACCATTGTTGCCGTACAGGTACGAGGTCCATATGTTGGGCGTATTGCATAGACCTACGCCACCGTAGCTTAGCAATAGGAAACAACAGGCAGGTTGAGAGCTGCTACTCACAGTTGATGAGGGCAAAGACAATTGCTCGCTTAATGTGGGGGCCGGTCATCGAAGAGGAGATCCACGAGATGACGATAACAAAGGCGCCATAGAACGATGGAGGTAGGATACACATAGCGAAGTATCGAGCGGCAACATTGGTAGTACTAAGGGCGATGACATTACCGATAATAGTCACACAGAAAGGAATGATGATGTGAAGTGTCCTTTCCTGCTTCTTGTCTGAATGCCAACCGTTAATTATCATGAATACACAGCAGAGGAGGTAAGGTGGAGCGGAGATGACGAGGGTGATAGTGGTATTGAAACCGAGGCCCTTGACTACAATGGGGACTGAGGTTGATCAGCAAGATCGAAACCAATCTTTAGAGCACGTACAGAAGTTGGTGACACTTGCAGCGATACAGATCATCTGCTCCACTCCACAGAGCAACCAGGTTTTAGGCTATCATGGCAGGAGTGTCAGCATTCGTGCTTGTACATCTAAAAATAATGCACTCACGTCAGTGACAGCGAGCACGAATGCTTGACGGATGGTCGTCTCATCAGTGGCGTCTACAGTTGCACGATCAATCTGCAGGCGATGAACGAGTTGAGCCCTCTCGACATCGGTAAGCCATCGCATGGTCTCCGGTTTGTTAGGGATAATACAGGCAATGATGATTGCAAGGAAGACTGTGATGGAGCCCTCAACAATATAAAGCCATCGCCAACCTGGGATGCCCAACCGACCATCCAATTGAATGACACCAAGGGCGAAAAGACCACCAAAGGCGTTCTGGTCGACAATATCAGCATGGCATTGAATGGTGGTGTTGGAAGGTTGCCTACACCACTTTGAGACCCAAGATATAGCGCAGCACTGCGCATCCCTATTTTCTTCTTCTCGTAGAAGGTGGACAGCAGGAATATTGCACCAGGATAGAAAGCCGCCTCGGCAAAGCCCAAGAAGCACCTGCAGACAGTAAGACCAGGGTAGTTCTGAACAGCAGCAGTGCATCCGGATATGAGACCCCAGACTGCGCACATGAGGCAGATATCTTGACAAAGTAAATCAGCAAAGTTCATAAGCTATAGGAGCGAGGCGACCTACATGTTGCAGGGTACTTGATCTTGGAAGCTATAATATTCGAGGGAATCTGCAAAGAGACGTAGCCCGCGAAGAGAATAGCAACCGAAGTTGAGTATTGATCTGCGGTAAGGCCCAGATCGGTTGCAATACCTGCGATCTTGGCCGACGAGATGTTCTGCCTATCAAGATAATTTCTATAACTCATGATCAGCTCAGCCGGGAACAACTCCAGTGCATCAAGCATCGCCCACTCACAAGAGGTATAGCAAGATCAAAGTCGGCATGAGGAGCATGTCGAGTTTGCGGGTGGCCGATCGGTCGGCGGCGGCAAGCTCTTCCGGTGAAAGATTGAGCAAAATCTCAGGCACTCGAACAGCCAAGTGACGGTCGACACCGTCGTTGTCCAAGTCCTTGTCAACATGGTGGATGGAATGTTTGTCGTCCTCCCCATAAAGCTGAGGCTCAACTGGAGCGGACGTCTGGAGTGCTCTTGTGGTAGGCATGTCTACTTGCCGTTGCAGAATGTCTTCAAAAAACGATTTGGAAAGCGATGTGGGGGTGAAAATTCAGATCTCCTGATATGTACCCGTCTTCAATTGACGAGCAACCTAGCCGGGTCTAGTAGATACGCCGAGATTGAGGAGATTCAATCTCCAGTGGGGCCCACCTATCCCAGCACCGGGGATGCTTCCAAAGGAAAACGGGGCTCGGAGGAGTGTCTACCCCGAGCTTCTCCACTCCCCCGGTCTACCCGGTTCACCCGTGTTGCAAGTTATTTCTACGACTCGTGACATTTCTCGCCTCAGCGATATGGAGATCTTGTCAAAACCAGAAGCGCACTAAAGATTTGACCTGCGAATAAAGAGTCGAAAAGTTGGGCGCACAAGTCGACGAGGAGCGTCACTTGGCAGTCCAGCTGACCTGATATGCAATGGTAGATAATGCGGCAGTCTGGAAATAACGTTCTATTGGTATTTATGTAAGAATGACCGTCGGCCGGTGCCGCATCCGAAAGCAAGCTCCCTTGGGGTTGCTGAGCATGAGCCAGCGGTGATAATGTGCATCTGAGATGAGGCATATGCGCCGATGAATGGCAACTGACTAGGGGCTGTCTAACAAAAATGCGATCCTTCGACGAAGTCGCTACCAAATTTAGCACATTAGGACTTTGAAGGTGATCCAGGCATTCCTTTCTCGCCGGCACCATACACCAACTTGTCGGCCAACAAGGGTTCGATCGCCTTGGTGTTGAGCTACAACATGCATCAGCTATGATGACTCCTTCAGGACTGACCAAGTGTGGACCAAGCTGATCTATGCTCGTAACGCCCAGTAGTCGCATCGTGGTTTGAATCTCGTCGCGGAGAACTAAAGTCAATGTCATTCATGTTCGTCGCTCACTTTCTACTGCGTGCACGATACCCTCGGCGCCATACGTCATTGCGTACAGGAAGGGTCTACCTAGCCCGACCCCTGTTGCCCCGAGACACAGCGCCTTGACAACGTCTGTTCCGCGCCTGACACCACCATCGACGTACACCTTTTCGGTGAGCAAAAGACTGCAATTGACATCCTACCTCGCAAGTGTCGAATACCTCGGGACATAGCTTTCGGATCTCCATCAAGGTGTACATCCCTGGAGGTGCCCCATCCAGTGCTCGGCCACTAGATCGTCAGCTCGTGCCTCATCACCATACATACCCGTGATTTGAGACGTAGATAGCGTTCACTCCCAGCTCCGCAGCACGTTTGGCATCTTCCGCGCAGCCTACGCCCTTGAGACCAATGGGTACGTCGGTATGCCTCCTTAGCCACGCCAGGTCGTCCCACGAGAGTGTGGGGTCGATAAACCCCCCAACGGAGCGACCGATACCTGCACCTCGTTTATCACTGCTGATCTTCCCACCAGAGATCCCAGACGCCTGACTTTTAGCATGGACCGTGATGGAAGAATCGTACCACTTCGATTTCGGCTCGACCCCTTTCGTCCGCTTCTCGTTTCCCAGAAACAGGAGCGTCCACCGTCACAAACAACGCCTTCATACCAAGCTTGTTGACCGTGTCAAGCAATGCTTCGGTTTTGGCCCGGTTTTTATCCACATAGAGTTGCATAAAAAATGTCTGGTCTTGTGTCGTTTTGTGTTTAACGATCTCACCAAGGGGTACGCTCGCGTTGGTCGAGACCTGACTTCAGCACACGACAGCAAGATCTACATACCACTTGGATCAAGCCCGTTTGTCCCGCGGCTTGGGCTAGCAGTCGCTCCCCCGACGGATGAGCCAAGCCGGCCATGCCTGTTGGCGCGATGAAGACCTGGTATTTGAGCCTGTTCATGAAGGTGTTACTTACCGGCAGTGAGCTTTCGAAGCCCATCATTCTTGTGCGGGTATCCACCGAATCGACATTGACCAAGCATCTAGGCCGGAACAGAATATCGTTCCAGGCTTTTCGGTTCAAGTTTCGAGCTGAAGGGTCAGCGAGAGTACTGTTCCACTGTTGGTCACTGACAATACTCGTCGGTAGCTCCTGCCATCATGAAAGCCCAAGCTTTGCCAGTCAAGGCTGCTTGTGCTGCAGCCTACCAAGTATGAGCAAACTCCTACGGGTTGACAACCTACGTCGAAGTCGGGTATGCCTATGATCTCGGCCAAGTCGGGGCGTTTCTTAGCCTCTTCCCCGCTCGTGGCCTTGCTGACGACTTGAGGAAGTGTGTTCGGGTCAACAACACCTAGGTATGCCCCCTCATCTAATCCGTTCTCTATAGTCCCAGGGGGATGTATAGGCGAGTAGATGGCGGTCGCGTCTCGTCCTGCGACTCGATGAATCGGTCCCGAGCCACCCGGGTGGTCATTCCGAGAAAACTGCAAATGAGATCTTGCTTGTCTACTTGTTACTCTACCTTTGTCAGGTCATAGACCTT
Organism: Naematelia encephala; assembly: GCA_002105065.1. Lineage (NCBI taxonomy): Eukaryota > Fungi > Basidiomycota > Tremellomycetes > Tremellales > Naemateliaceae > Naematelia > Naematelia encephala. The sequence goes on from MCFC01000018.1 coordinate 24,990, forward strand.
GCCATCGATGATTACCCAGCAATCTTCCGGCGAGTCATGCTTCTGCACTTCAGAGTAAGGTATAAGTCCTCGTCCAACGGCTTGCACCGGTTGAGGAGCAATATCCGTTTCAACCGCTTCGAGATGCACACGCGGAGTAAAAGAGTACACCACGACAAACGTCACAAGCTAGAAATCAGATAGAGCAGGGAGAAAATGACAGTCAGGATGAAGGGACTCACACCGGACCCCGTCGTGGCCACTAAGCGATTCCTGTATTTTGAAACGCTCGTGGAAATATGTCGCCGGGTTGCGATTCCAGCAATTGTGGTTGCCGGACGGAGGGCCGATCTCAACATTGCTTATTATTCAGATGCTGGATGGTGGTGTCTACACTGACTGACGCGTCGAAACCTACATAGGTGGGAAAATCAATCAGTATCGCATGCTTCGGCCCCCCAATGACCCCCGGAATATTTTGTAGACCGAAAGGTGCCCGACGAACTTCAATCGGTCCATATCTTTTTCCGGTACCGGGTATCGTGCTCAAAATCACTCGCGTGCTTCGAGAGCGTTAACCTGCTGCCGACATGTCACGTCCCAACGTTCTGGTCTTCGGTTTGGGCGGCATAGGTGGAGTGTATGCCTGTATCCTGCACCTCGGTGCCCAGGTCGACGTATCCGTCGTGGCGAGAAGCAATTATGATGCCGTGAAAGAACTTGGCTTCGACTTCAAGAGCATCAAGTTTGGCAGTCATGAGAAGCTGCGTTTTGCAGGAGGTACGTTAGGGGCCGCTAGGGGAAGCACTGAATTTGTAGTCTTTAAGGATTGCATTGCTGCAGCAGCCAGCGGAAAGAAATTTGATTATGGTGTGTTCGAAATTCGTTGCGGGTTTAACGCTGTAGTGCTGTGCGCCAACAAAGCCTTGCTGGATCACACCCCGTCTCTTGCGGACACTCTCGAGCCGGTCATTTCAGGTGGGCATTTGTCAGGCGGTCTCTGATAGCAGCACACACCTCGATCGTTCTGCTGCAAAATGGTGTAGGGTCTGAGGACCCTTTGCACCAGCATTTTCCGAATACGACCATTATATCCGCGGTGGTCTGGACCGGCGCCAAAGCACTCAAACCCGCCGGAGCTGAGCAGTCTAACCAAGAGCGATTGACTATAGGTGTGGATTATAGTTCCAGCGATACAGCAATCCGAGCGGCCGAAGACAAGGACTTATCTCGGATTGTGGCGTATCTACGTGCCGGTAAGGGGGAATGCGAGGTCACCAAGGATATACAGAGCCAGCGCTGGATCAAGGTGATCTGGTAAGTGACAAGACTTACCGGGGCCCACTGAGCGAACTCAGGAACTGCTGTTGGAACTCCCTGACTACGGTCATGCGTTGTCGGACTGGAATCATATTTATCGGCTCCGAAGTGGGCGAGGAGCTGTGTCATAGGGTTATGGAAGAAGTAGCTACGGTAGCAAGGGTCAAGGGCCTCACGATACCAGAGGGTGAGTAGCGATTAGATGCCTTAGTGACCGTACAGAAACGGTCGAGAGGCTATTTCAAGAGTGCCACCGGGTCGCGCAGCCTGGTCTGCCGAGCTCTATGATGTTTGACAACCAATATGGCCGACCAATGGAAGTTGAGGTGAGTCATATTCTGGGATCAATAGTCAATCGAGCTTCAGGTCATTCTTGGTACACCGATGAGAGAAGGAAAGCGCTTGGGGGTTCCAGTACCCCACCTCACGACGTAGGTCCTGGAAGCTGACCCAGCGCTTTTGATACTGATGGCATGGCAGATTGTACGCGATAGTCAAGACTCTTGACTACTGTAATGCACATCCTGAGGCTCGGGAGGACCAAGCGTAAATAGCGTCTATGCATGCCTTCTCGGTTTCTTGGGGTACGGGCTGAGTTAGAGTCCTTAGCACCACCGGGCTACATGTCACCGGATCTATCAGCGGCCGGTCACCGGTGACCCGCACCGCAGAAAGTCTAAACCCGGTTCTCAATAAAATCCATCACGACCATCTATGCGCATCTAGAAATGTTGACACATGCAGGGAGGCAACGTCCCTCGGTACTAAGATAAGCCTCAATGAGACTTCCAACCGGACTAACGGAGCATGTTCGACCTGATTCGGTGTCGGTGTAGCTATGATTCCGGACACCTGTCGCTGCACCACCGTTTGGTATATCATCATGTAATCCTTGTTGCTCATTAAGGCATTCATTCTCGCTCCAGAAAATGTCACTCAAAACTTTCCCCACCATAGTGAGTTAGACCTCCCAGGATTGATGGTTGAGTCTTTAGGCCAAGCTTGAAACCTTCATCCCTTCCAGCCATGGTTCCGGGGGAGACTACCACCGCCAGGGTGCAGAGCACTGGAGTGAGTGAACAAGTATGGCACTTTACTAAGCTTCAGTCGTCGGAGGCAACATTTCATGTCCCATGCACAAATACCCCGAGTACAAAGTGTCCCGAAGCAGCTGGGGAATTGGAGTTCTTGGTTCCATCTTTGTCAAGCTCACCGCCTCGGACGGGACAGTTGGCTATGCCACTGGGTTTGGGGGTCCTCCAGCCTGTTGGCTGATCGAAGAGCATTATAGGCGCTTTGTCGTCGGTGCGGACCCGAGGGACACCAACAAGATCTGGGATCAGATGTTCCGGGCGAGCATGTTCTATGGCAGAAAAGGTCCGTCGCCCCTGCTTCCGTAGCGACCTACTGATCGTTAGGTCTTCCCCTCGCCGCCCTTTCGGTCGTTGACCTCGCCATCTGGGATCTGCTTGGTAAGATCCGAAACGAGCCAATCTATGCCATGATTGGCGGTCGAACCAAATCGGTGATTCCTCTCTATCTTACAGGTCCCAAACCGATTGTCGCCAAGAAGCTAGGCTTCTGGGGGTCCAAAGTTCCCCTTCCCCACGGTCCCCCCGATGGCCACGCAGGACTTTTGAAGAATGTTGAGTTCTTGAAGAAGCACAGGGATAGCGTGGGGCCGGCTTATCCACTCATGGTGGACTGCTATATGTCGCTCGATGTTGTACGTTGAGCCGCCACGTACGGCGCTGACATTTAGCCATACACATTAGAGCTGGTCAGGGCAGTGGAGCAATCTGGGGTCCATATTAACTGGTGGGAAGAGGTACTCCACCCCGACGACTTTGACGGTCATAAGAAGCTCGCCGACGCCATGCCGCACGTCAAATTTACTACCGGCGAGCATGAGTACTCCAAATACGGATTCCGCAAGCTTATCGAGAACCGATCCATCGCCATCCTGCAGCCCGATGTCATGTGGCTTGGGGGCTTAACAGAATTGGTCAAGGTTGCATCGTGAGTAGGCGGTGACTGCAGAACTCATCCTACTAGAATGGCTGCCGCGTACGACATCCCAGTGGTTCCCCATGGTTCGGGACCATACTCCTTCCACGCCATTCTGTCGTTCACTAACAGTGACTTCTGCGAATACATTGTAAGTCGAAATATCACTTCGCTGGAAGCTCATGGCAAAGGCAAACTCGCCAGACGGGGAGTCTGTTCATCCTACCTTTGGTGATCTGTTCACAAATGAAGTGCTGCCTGTCAACGGCAAGGTGGACCTCAAAGATTGCGGACCTGGATTCGGTCTCGAGCTCAATCCCAATGCCAAGCTCGTTCCGTACGCCGCGTTTTTCAAATCAGTAACGGATCTCGGAGCAGCGGGGAGGGTAGTCGTTGACGGTTATGATTCGGCCAAATGAGAGCTCTCTACTGCTTCAAGACAGAAGATGTAGACCATTCCCAGGGCGGGTCGGCCTGCACCATCGCATGCATGAGAGCTTCGAGATGGTTTCGTATCCGGCAGTCTAAATAGCTAATTTACGGGCTGCAATGCCTCGCAGCCGTTGCCAAAGAGAAATGATGAAGCAGTGACTCCAGCGAGAAGGGAGACGAGCATGCCGGAGCCAGGCCAGATCTTGAGCGGATTGCAGTTTCACATGCGCATATCTGGAAAGTCAAACCAGCTATGCAGATCCCCCAGGATGGGCTGCACAGCCCAGGCGGGCAGCTGAGAGAAATCCAGGTCCGGCGGTGGAGTTGTCGCTGGAGTTGCCTCTGCATTAGAAGCCATCGCATCGTAGGCCGTTCTCCTCAGGTCGAGGATGGCTTGAATGGCGCCAGGCAGAGCACTCGGTCCAGTTCCACTACCGTCCGTTCCCGGGTCCGAAGGGTTGAGCCATTTTCGTTTGGCGCGTTCAAGAAGTTTGACATATTGACCTGGAATGTCAGTTCCGGGCCACATGAGAGGCTTACTCGCCGTTCCCCAGTACGGGCTTGTCCCCTTCATAGACCCGACGATGCAATCGAAATCATCACCGGGATCATTTTGGTGCGTCAAATAGGCATGCACTACGATTTGAATGTCAATCATATATCACGGTGTAAGCTCACCAAACAACAATCTTGCCGCGATCCAGCAAGACCAGGTGAATAACGGCGATGTACTTTGTAACCCAATGACACTCGCTTGCCTGGTCAGAGTCACAATTCCGCGACAAGACTCCAAGCAGATCGATGTCCATGGTTCGAGGGGCTCGGTGGACGTAGCTGCAGAGAATGCGTAATATCCGTTCAGCTTAAGAATTGTCGAGTGGTGGATGGCTTGCTGAGCCGTTAGAAAGCGCCAGGTAAACAAATACTCACGATGATCAGGCTCATAGAATCAATTTTACCTTCCAGCTTGATGTCCATGAGCCATCTTTTGGCGGCGCCCGTCAAGGTCTTCGTCATATCCATTCTCCGTTCCACCGCTTGGCGGTCGCCTGGATCTATTTCCTGCCTTTGCAAAGTATTTGCTCGACCACAGTGGTCTAGTGCTGCAACGAGGTGAGCGAGAGGGGACAGGGTGTCAATGATGCCAGGAGAAGGCGGACCCGACATGTGAAGGATCGGAGTAAAGTTCGGGGACAGATGCCATTTCTGGCACATCAGCAGCAAATCTGGCGCAATGGACTCACGTCGGTGGCCCAAAGCGCGTCGGAACACGGAAGCCTCCTCCTGACTTCGGAATCTGGTAACGCAAAATCCCATCCTGTTGATACACAGGCATACCGATCCAGGACGAAAATGAGCCAAAACAGTCGGCGCCTTTCCTCATCCTCCCTCCAAGAGATTGCTTGTGGTGTGATCAAAGTGCGATTCAGGGTTGGGATCGTCCGGGGGCCAAACGGAGTGGGCACGACACACACCTCCTCTTCACTGGATAGTCCCAGGTGAACCGCACTCCTCGTCAACAACGCCAGCGTCCCCCATGCAGAAGGTCCTTGCTCAGATCCCAGCAAATCCAGCGCCAGAATCGCGAGAGCCTGAGCCGACTGTATGGAGGTAGATTCGATAGCGCGGGTAAAGACGTAATGTTTCGCCGACTGCTTGTAATCGTCTTTTCTTTCTTGAAGGCGTGGATCGGACGACAATCGCAACGAAACTGCCACAATAGCGTGGACGACGATGCTCCACGGTTGAGAGAATTGTGCGAGATGATATTCTGGGGCAATGATGGGAGCCCAGGGATGAATATGTGCAAAAAATAGCTGTATCAGAGCCTGGACGATGTCGGGCGGTGGAAGCACATGCGGCTCAGTTGATGAGTGTTGAGAGTGGGGAAATGGCGAGACAGCCCCTCCGAGCTGGGACAAGCCGATGGGGTTGCCAGTTGTGTCGATGGGATCGAGCAGCGACGAAAAATCCAACGCTGTCGAGTCAGAACTTTCGGGTAGCGGGTTCTGCGGAAGAGTTTGAGGGAAAGGGTTGTGCGGCGTAGTCCAGACCCAAGCAGGAATAGAGGAAAGTCTTGCTTCCTGCTCAGCCAACTGAGCTTCGTAAAGCTGTAGCCGCTCTTCAACGAGCTCTAACAGAGTCAATCAAGCACAATATAAGAGTGACTTGCCTGTTCTTCGCCCCAATTCCATACCTGCGCCAGGCCTCAGTCCCGGTTTGCTCCTGAAAGGGTATTGACATCCCTCATTATTCCTGTGTGACATCAGCGAATGAAGAAGCGGTCATGCTCACTTCTGACAGTTCCCACAGACGGGCTTTTGAGAGTCGCATTCTACCGAATGTAAGCTGCAAGAGCGAGTGGATGTTTGGAGTCCACTCACTGACTTTACGTGAACGACAGGAGATGCATGTCGCGGCCAGAGGTCTGACCTCGTCATTGCCTCTCTGCCGTTTGTTTCCTATGCCTCCTTCGGGAGGCAGTCTTTGCATGCCAGCAGTAGGTGGAGTGCAATCTAATCTTGGCTTTCGCCTTGATACTGGTAGAAAGTCATGCCATCTCTAGCTTCTCTGTTCCAGGCCACCGTTCCTGATTCCTGATGGGACACAATGACTGCCGGACTCGCTGAGAGGTCCCGAGGGGTGTGGAGCGCCGTGTAGGCCCTTGGGGCCGGTGGGGAGCCATGTGATATGTCCCGAGAAACGATCGCGGCCCCGTGAAGTCTACCCGGGACGTCGGTCCTCCATCGGGCCGGTATCACCACCGGAGTATAAACGGACTGGAACTCGTCGATCCTTCCCACTTATCTCTTGCACGCAGTCTCCTCCATGTCTGCTACCGCTACATTCGCACAAACCCCGGCGGCCTATGAGAGCCCCAAGTTTGGGCATATTGGAACGATCAAGATAGAGGGAAACGTTGGTGGACGAGTGAGATGTCTCATCAATCTGGAGACGCTTGAAAGCTGACGACTGCCAGATTGACCCCAATGTTCTGGGATGGCTTCAACCGGTCGATGCTTCTGACCCCGATGAGGAACTCCAGGCGCGGTACGAACATGATGGTGTGCTCTGGGTCAAGAATGTGATACCTCGAGACAAAGTTCTCGCGATGAGGAAACGATACTTCGAATATGTCGCTTCGTCAGGCGTGCTCAAAGACGGTTCCGACCCTATCGACGGTATCTTCGGCGGCGGTGACCCCCACAAATACGGTAAATCTTCCATTCCGAAAATGTGCGTCTTGCTGACTATGACCTAGCCGGACCGGGTGTAGCCTCTCATCTTGGTGTTAAGGCTGAAGAATGCGAGTTCCTCGCCAAGTCCATTTCGGCTCACAAGGAGCCCTGGGTCCACGAATTTGCCCACGATCCAGCCATCATGAACATTGTCAAGCGACTTAAGCCCGATTGGAAGGAACCCCTTCTTTTCCAAAGACAGCTCCTTCGTTCCAACGTCCCAAATGTGAGTAGGCTTTGGAATGGCGCTTCAGGATTTCAGCGCTGAGTTGCAGTCGGAAGGGACCGCAACGAAAGTCCACTTCGATCAATGCTTCCTCCGTGCTGGGCCTCCAACTTCCCTCACCGCGTGGATCCCCATTGGCGATATTCCGCCGGAGTCCGGTGGTCTAATCTACCTTGAAAACTCGGTCCCTCTCGGCGAAGCTTTTGAGGATGAGTTTACGAAGAAGAATGCCGCCCTAAGCGACGCTGAAAAGCTATCCGCCTTCAACGTCAACATGATGGACCGAGGGAATCTCAGCCGAGATGCGGGCAAGTTTGCTAGAGAAGAAGGCAGCGGCCGCAGATGGTGGGTGGCCGACTATGAGGCCGGTGATGTGGTTTTCCACCATCCCTTCATGATTCACGCTTCCGGTGTCAACCGGGATCCACTGGGCAGGATACGACTGGCGACCGATCTGCGTTTTGCAGACAAGTCCGAACGGTATGACCAACGATGGGCGTACAAGTACTTTGAGCCGGGAGATGGTCTTTGATCCCCTCCCCATTCTTTCAACGCGATGCACAGTATGATTTGCATTTCTCTTGCTGTAATCAGACTGCATGTATACAATCACGCGCCTGATTTCCTTCCCTCACATCTTTGAAGACCTTCCTGAGCGGCGAGCCCCCAGAACACGACTTCCGGACTGTCGGCCGTTGTTAAGAATCGGTTATTCGCGTCAATGATCAAGAGGCACTGACTCAGGTATTCGCTGCAGAAGATTGGTCATGAACATTCCGTTATCCGACGTGTCCCAGAACTCTTCGAAAGGAAAATTGAATCCATTGGAAGCCAAAGGGTTGTCCGTGGCAGATGTAGAATCAAAAGCTACGTTGAGGTCCATATCAAGCGTGTCGAAATCGACAACATCTTGATCCAACGGCAAAGACTGCATAGTGTCTCGTGATCCATCCTTAATAGCTGTCGTATGTGGCCTTGTTGCATCTTTTGAGTCGCCTTCCCTCGCTCGAACGAGCATGACCCCTAGCGCTCGTGACAATCGACCGGCCCCACAGTCTGCTAACATGGAAGTGAGCGTCTCAACGTCCCTGGCTATCGAAACGCGATCGAATCGATCCGGAAAAAGCCGGGCGGTCCGCAACAGGAAGCAGGCGGCAAACGCTACCGACATGTGGGTGTGTGGAATGGCGAATTTCAACATTCGGGGATAGCTCTCGCCTCGTGTGGTGATGTCCAGGCAAACATGCGCGCTGCGGACCGCACTGAGCGCGAGAACGTATTCGTCGTCTGACAGTTGCCGTAGGTCAGAAGTTCGGGAAACGCCTCGCAGGAGAAGCGAATTGGAAAAGAGGCTGGCGTATTCGCGCTGCGTTCTAAGAGACTCTCGGTAGTAGCTGGTGGGTTCCATCTTGAGACGGTCACACATGAGGCCGTCGTAGTGATTGTACCAATCAATAAGGTCAACCTTCATTTTCTGAAGCATATTAACAAAATCTTGCCCGAGGACCGGGGCCGACGTGTTGGTCAGTTGCAGGTGAAGAGGAGTGCGGAGCATGAGCAGTTCAACGATTGCAATCAAGCGGACGTCGGAAGCGATCGAGAACGGATGGTTGAGAAATTGGCGGCACTGAGCCAGACTTTCGTCCTCTCTAATAGTAGGACATCGACCATTCCCAAAACTCAATTGGTGTTCATGTGCGTATAGGGCAAACCAGAGTCGAGCTCGGATGATCAGATCTCGATCTTGTTCCTCTTGCGCAGCCGTCATACTTGCGCCCATTCCACTTGCCAGAAGCTTCTCAAATGCTGTATCGAGGCCCAAGTCGGTCGCCAGGCGTATCGCATGACCAGACAGCAGCCAGCAATTGCGATGATATGCTCCTATGGTGATCACACCTTGTACATCCCCAAGACAATGCTACATGATTAGCTTGAGAGGCCCATCGGTAAACCCACATGTCGTGTAAAGATAGAGCCCATGACGAGAGCTTTGGTGAACTGCAAAGCATTTCTCTGAGCGTCGCTCACCGCGCCAGTACCGTCGCGAGCCATAGCGCCAATGGCTATAACTGATGCAAGTGCTATCGGCGATCTCGAGCGCATCGTCTCCCAAGTATCGAGTTTCGCATCATGGACAAGGACATAGTCGCTGCAGTTGGTGAAGTAGTTTTCGCATAGCTGCCTCGCCTCGTCTTCGCCAAGCAGACCGAGGTCGACAATGTCAGGCGCTGTCTCCCTGGACGAGGTAATCGCGTTGTGAAGTACAGAGACCAGAGCGGTCTGCGCTTGGTCTGGCATTCCTCGGTAGATCGTACTCATCGACGAGCCACTTGGTCTGGTTTCACGTAGAGGTTCTCGAAGATGATCGTACGAGGCCGCCCGTGAGACGGGACGCGAACCATCATTCTCGTCCGCCATTGATTTCAGCTGGCGGAAGGGCGCAACCAGATGATCCGAAGCAAGAAGGTCGACCGCGCGGGCCGCAAATGGGGGCGCAGATTTTCGGCACTCTTCATCGTTGGTAATGCCTTGAATGGGATCCACTACGTGCGTTCCACTACCTGTTGGGCTCATCTCCTTAGCTTGGAATCCGCCTCGAGGATGCAAGAGGGAGCTCACAGAAACTGCAATGTGTTCCGTGTGGCAGAAGCGGGATACGACTGTATAGCAGACTGCGGAGTATCTGTTGGCGTTAGCCTCGAAGAAAATCAAATGAAACTGGAGTCAAACACACTGGGTGCCTCTTGCTCCTGGCCTTCTCCCATGTTTGCCGGCTTTGCCTTACTTTTGCTCCCCTCGCCGCCCGTCAACACACTCATCTCAGACCGTAGGAGTTCAAGTTGTTGCTCGAGATCAAGCATGCGCCTGGATATCTGAGTATGTAGGCTTTGATGGCTGGTAGCATACTATGCGTACCGGTTTGCTGCGCCTAGAACATCTGACACCACCACCACCTGCTCCTCGTTCAAGTCAGGACCTACAGGCGCTCCCCCGATCGACCTTCTTCTCTTCAAACTGGACCCAGAACCTCGAGTCGAGCATCGTTCTTTGGCACGTACCGTGACAATGCATTCCTGGCCTATGTGCTGACAGCGACGACAAGGCTGGTCGCCATCGCGCATGCATCGGACCTTGAGTCTGCGGCAGTCGGTGCAGGCCCGATCGCTCCTAGTAACACCCACACGCTGATGGCCCGGAGCCGCATTGCGTACCGAAGGGCTCTGGACCCCGAACGTCGGATGATCTGCGGGATGTGACATTTCAGAGACGGGGGCGGCAATGCAATTGTCGCCTCGGCGAAGGGTGAGTAGTGTAAATCGCGGGACACGCCAGTACGAGCACTATTACCTTCGGAAGCAATGACGCCGGCCCGTCGCCCTCCCGGCCCGCCTCTTGCAGGACCCTCCGGTCTATCAAACTGGCCCGACGCGCTGAGCCGCGGAGCGACATTTCGCGTTCTATTGATCAGGCAACCGCTGAGAGACAGATGCAAGTCTTTGAAGCATTGCCCACCGGGCGACTCTTGATTTACTGGAAACTCTGACCGATACTTACTACTATATGGGCATCGCCTTCTTGTCCAAGCTGTTCTTTTTTTTGGCAATCTGATCACTCCTTCTGCAGGCGAGCGCCCCAGATACCACACTTCCACGTTCATCGAGCCGAGTTTGTCACAGCGACTTTGGTATTCCGGCCATGATCCGGTGTCAGCCCTACATGGTGACGCAGAAGCCCGAGGTGCCAAGGCAGAGCCTCTTGATTGCGTTGCTGAGCGCGAGCCAGTACGTTCCCGGGCCGCAGGATCGGCCCGCCCAGCAATCCGAGGCCCGGATTTTGGAGAATCGTGGCGATATGATGAGATGAGAATTCCCGAAATCCTCTTCTTACATTCATCATCACTCTCGGATATGAAGGTTTTGTGGTTCAGATCCACTTGGGGGATCGACCACATTGAATGGCCAGATTTATTCCGTCGCGCCAAGGCTTTGGATTATGGTGCGCAACTAGGTTCTACTTTCAAGCTCGAGATTGAGCACGGTCGCAGACGGTATTGAGTTCAACTTACACCGAGCGGGTCCGCCCGAAGGCTACTTCGCCCTGAAGACACTTCTCGACGACCTAGAACTGAAGGTTATAGTCCAGTAAGCACTCTTTTCTTAAAGCATACCCATCAAGCTGACTCTATACTCCTAGAACGTTCTCGTCATGGGTCAATTATGCGGGACCACGACCTCCCGGCCTCACTTGCGAGGACCACATCGCAATTTATCGTCAGCATCTGAAGGCTGCCAAGTTTTTCGAGCCTGTCCAACTCAACGTGCAGAGCGGGGTGTGAGTCGGGCGGGTGTTCTTCGTATACTGACGCAATTAGCGACTACTGGAGCCGCGAAGACTCGATACAATTTTATCGACAGACCATCGAGATCGATCGAGAACTTGGCTTGTCCGGTCGGGTCTGCCACGAGACACATCGCAATAGGAGCCTCTTCCATCCTTACGTCACAGCCCACATCCTCCAGGTCGTTCCCGAGCTCCGCTTGACGGGTGACCTTTCACACTGGACCTGTGTCTGCGAACGACTTCTGGATGTGTCGTCCGAAGATGTCGAGGTGTTGAACCAAGTGATCCCTCATGTGAGTTCCGAACACGAGGTGGACTTCTCAGTAATGCCTCTCAGATTCAGCATATACACGCTCGCATCGGTACGACCCAGTCTAGCCAATGTCCCACCCCTGCAGATCATGGCTACGCTGCGGAACGCAGTTTCTTCCAGTCAACTTGGAAGAAGATCATTGAGAGGGTACACAGAGACGGTAAGAGAGACTGGATCTCCATTGTGCCTGAGTATGGGTGAGCTGCTACGTTGACCTCCCTTGAGCGTTGAGTTGATGAGGTGCAGTGCTTATCCTTATCAGCCCCTGTATCACCCTCAGAATTTCTCAGAGCTGGCCGATTTGGAAAAACTGCGTCTCGAACCAATATTCAGCAATTTCTTAAGAGAGCTGAACGAACCATCTCAGCAGCATTGAAGAGATAATACGGGCGTGGCGTGTGTGGCACCTGTCGGCTTGTGAACTGGGAGCGAAGAACTGCTTCTGAACAAGACCTTGACTGAGGGAACTAGAGGCTATGAATAAGAGAGTTAATTAGAGGAACAAAGAGATACATCCTTGGGGAATTGTTATACGAGTCTATATATTCGTAGTCCTCGAGTTCCAGGTACTCGAGGAACGACTGACCTAATCCGGCTAGGTGAATCATGACAGCAGCGTGTCTCCATATTGATACGAGATAAGCAGGGAGATGCACGTCTTCATAAACATTATGGAGGTACGGTAGATCATTCTGACTGATCACTTTGAAGCACACCTGGCACACCGAACCCAAGGCGGTTCCCTTCTGTTGAAGCGGGGCCTTGACTGTGCCCCTGCTCATTTTAGCCGCCTTGCTTCCCCCTACTTCCCGCGCATCGGCCTTACCTCTGACTACTATGGCGCCTGTAGAAGTGACTTTGCCTCAAACTTGCCATTGATGGGCTGGTGGTTGGTTGCGGCTCTGCTGACCGAGGAGAGGTATTTATCGACTCGGGATCGGCCCAAGAGGGCACGGGGGGTGTCTAGGGTAATGGTGGGGGTGGTTTGGACTCGAGCTCTGCGGGTTCCAGTAGTGCCGGGGGCATGCTGGGCGGCGGCGAGGGTGTCTACTTTGATGTCTACGTCAAGTACAGATGCATGGAGGTCCCGCGCGTGGTGGGCTCAAGCGAAGCCGAGTTAATCAGCACGGCCAATGACCTCGTGTCATCGATCGTTGCTGTCAATGCGGACATGATCTGTGGCATATCTGTGAAATGCAATAGCTAAAATGTGGTGACCTTCACCCTTAAGTTGAATAATGCCTCTGCCAAGCTCAACTATTGGAAAGCAAATCGGTCGCGGCTCATGGGTGCGGCATTTCGATTGAAACGGTTGACAGTGATGCTCATCAGCAGAGTTCTTGTGACAGGCCGGTATTAGGTGAGTGACCTGTCTCTCTCTATCTCTCATGTGTCAACCACACATCCTAAAGTGTATTCCTTCATAGTATGCTTATACTAGTATCCATCATGCCTCCTGTATGCATAGGATGACTCAGCGCGTGCGTTTACTCTGGGTATATATGTTTGCGGTCAAGTTTTTTACTTGAGAATGCGATGCGATTGTAAAGGTCTAATTGGTACCTTTCATATGGCCCGATGACCTAGCACGGATCTGTCTTCGCCGAGACTAACTATGAATGCCCGCTGAGACCAATGCTCCAGTATGCCTTCCTCGAACAGCTCGTAGCTCGGCATATACCGATCTACAAAGAGCTTCACCTCCCCGTCTAGCATGCCATGACCGCCGTTCTTCGTCTTCATCGTGTGCTCCTGCTGTAATCTCCATGTGTAGACATACTCTCGCGATTGAGCTTGCAAAATGACATGTATTTCGAAGAACGGATAGACGCGACTTGCAAACTCTCGAAGGTTGTCATTGATAGCTTGAAGGGATTCAAGGCTGTGATTGAGGAAGAGCGGACGTTGGTGTGCGGCTTGATGAGTTGCCGCCCTATATGTTGCGTCGAGATCATCTGGATTCACAGGCTGAAATCCAATGCTCCAGCCTTCCAATATAAAAACGTCGACGGGTGGTATGACCAGGATACCATCCTGGCAGCGGTCGCCTTCCCCTTGGAACAGCGATTTATCGAAAACGGGTAGCTGAAACGCTTCACCCTGTTGTACTTTCTCCAACACAGCGATAAGCAAATCCACGTCGTGTGTACCAGGCTGACCCCGACCGTGAAGTAGCCCGTTGACCGGGTTACGATGTGCAAGATCCTCCAGTTCAACGTGTGTAAGGTAGAAGTCTTGCCACGATAAAACGACTGTTGGCCAACAAGAAATGTCGATCAAGATCTGACTCACCATCAAGAGAAGCGACCACGCAGGTCAGCTTGTGTTGCTTAAGTATGTTCACCAACAGATAGGCGATGGTGGATTTTCCTACGACAATTCAATTCGCTTCTGCCCAACTAGAGAACAATGCATGACTTACCGGCACCTTGCGGACCTTGCATGGAGACCATTAACGGTCTAAGCTGAGTAACTTTGCTTATGCCACTGCCGTCATTGCTTGCCGTCATGTGGGACTGTTGGTGTCGAGTGAGAATATAGTCGGCGATCAAAGTTGCAGCGTGTAAGGGCGACGACGAGCTGGATGATGAATGCTGCATGATGAGGCGTGATCGAGCCTTTGGGGAAACGTTGAAGCAATAGCAAAATGATGCATGTATATTGTCTTATGTCGACTCTGTGCCTCCTAAAAACCGTATGAAGCATCTCACCGGCTCTACCGGAAATAGATAACGGGTGGGCTGACAATTCCGGTAATACCGCTCCGGCTCCTTATTCCGCACTTTGAATTTGTTCTCCATCGCGTTGGCTTGTCTTTCGGCGACAATGATCTCGTCAACTCCGCCTTCGTCTGGCGAAGGGCCGCATCGCATAACTCGAGTCGCCAAGGCGTGTGAGTGTCTACAATTTTGCTTCCGTTACGGACAAGAGCACGAAAGGACATGACTCTCACCTGTGGCAGGCGAACCTTGTAGAAGGCGGAAGACAAAATGCGATATCACTAAGCATCTCCCGTGCAGCGAATGCGTTAAAAGATCAATGGATGCTCAATGCGTGCAGCGCGTTCAAGCAAGAAGACGAGGGTGGGCCCAGATCGTGGAAAGACGTCCTTCTAACCCATAACCCATACAGTAAACAGGCGCGCGTTGTCTCCCCAGCCGCCGGGCGGCATGCGGACTCGCCGTCATTGGGCCCAGACGGCTTCGCAGCTCACTTACGCCAAGACAGGTTAGGATGTGAGCAGTTGGACGTTGGACTTGCGGGTGACTCGGCGGCCTTGTTACTTCAGCCGGCGGTGGATCGGGAATCGTATTTTGGCCGACAACAAGGCCATCTCACTCCGATGATTGGCCAGGATTTGCATGTCCTTTCATCGGCCCGGCCGCGTCACATGGACAACTCTCCTTCCAACACGACGACGTCCTCGATTCTCACCGAATTATCCATTGAGCGAATGACGGGCCGAAAGCGCGGTACCAACAGGGTTGAGGATTTACTCTACTCGCTGTTGCATGATCACTGCCGTGCGTCTTTTTATTGTGTCTGAGATTGATGACTCAGGGTGACTCTAGCGGATCTTGAGGTTGACTTTGGATTACCGACTGAGCGGTTGATCGATCTGGATACATCGTCGCTCTCACTGGACGCCATCGGCCTGCGAAAAGGGTCCCCAGACTCGTTAACAAGCGCTCGCCACTGGATCGATCTCCATTTCAATGCTGTCCATCACAATACACCCTTTCTACACCGTCCGACTGTCGAAGACATTGCGCGACGGTATTTGGGCCCAACCACAGGTGACGAAAGAAGCGCGGTTGAACCGGACGAACGGGCTCTCCTATTCAGCGTCCTTGCCCTAGGCAGCTTCCGTGAGCAGACCTGGGATGCAGATCGTGGAAGTTATAGACAACTGCTGTCTTTATCCACAGCGACTGCTTCTGCCCAGCCTCTTCACTCGATCTCTCACGCAGCTTCCGCCCTTCTTTTTGACCTAGCTCAGCGCAACCTCAACAACGTAGACTCTCCTTCTGAGCTCGCCGTGCAGGCCTTATTCATGCTCCACACCTATGCGAGTAATACCTCACTGGGTCGCTGGTCGCGTGACTTCGTCGCTCGGGCCGTCATGATGAGCCACGAGTTAGGCTTAAACCGACGTATACCTCTAGGCTTTGACCGCAAGAAGAGACAGACAACAGATGTGGCCGTACGGCGAGCCATACTTTACCTTTACATCCTTTTTGCCGACGTGTGAGCGTGGCATCTCCTGAAAGTTGCTTCACTGATCATCTTCAGCTACCTTGCTGCTCTCGATAGTCACCCACCATTGATCAAGACTTCTGACTATGACCCTTCAGTCTTTGATCCAATACTCTTTCCCCCAACGTCTGCCGGTACTGCGACTCCGCCAACTTCCTCCATTGCCGGCCTAAGTGCCTTTGTGGACCTGGTCCGGACCAGTGGAGAGGTGCTAGAAGGCTCGCTAGAGCCACCGCATGGTGCGCTGTCGCCAACAGATGTGCTGCATGTGCTACAGATGGAGCAGAAACTCGACGGACTTCGTGACCGGCTGGGAGTCAAGACATTCTCCATACGTTTTGACAGCAAGGGCAGGATAGCTGTTGAGGGCAGGGCGGTATTAGCAGGCAGGCTGCTTCGACAGATTCATTACAACTGGTCTGACGAGTTTATTCATGTGGTAACAGCTACTGAGGCTACACAGGGTTCGGATCGCCGTGCGCGAGCCCTATTTGAATTCGCCACTCCTATCTCATTCATCTCTTGCGGTTTGCGCCAGATCTGCCCTATCCATCTTGTCGCACTATCGACATGTAAGTCGCTCATACGATGGGTGTGCAAAGACTCATTTGTACTCAGGTCCTGAGCGCTGGACTGCTCAACCTCCCGTGGATGCAACTGCGCCGTATTGCTACCTCGATTGAGCTGGTTTTCATCGCTCACATCAAAGGCGAACTCCTCACCAAAGAGACTGAAAGTGCCATTTCCGACGCTCTGGTTCTATTTGCCGTTCTCGGCACGCGGTGGCAGCTGTCAAACAGACTGGCGGATGCTGTACGACAGACTGTTGCGGCTCTAGGTGCGTCATTGGTCATGCCGCCGAACTGATTCGATATCAGGTCTGAACGCCCCCCAGCGGACTACCAGTCTGGCCCGCCAAGAAGGGACGACTTATCTCAATGCCCAGGCTTTGACTCAGCCATCAGTAGAGCAGACCTCGTCATTGGGCGACATACTGCCTATTCTCCCCTCCGACAACACCCTTACGTACCTGCCACAAGCGGACCACTCATCTATGCAACCTAGTCTGAGCGATCCGTTCCTGGACAATTTGAGTACCTGGTGGAGGCAGGGTACACCGCCATCGATAGATATGATGGATGGCTTGTGAGTTTTGGCTGTTTGAGACAATGGGTGTCAAATGCTGAGGAGAACCAGTGGCGCTTGGATAGTATCCAGCGGCCTCGCTGATACGTCGAGGACTCCTGTCACTACACGGAATTTTGTCGATAATGCTACAGGAGACGAGTTATGGGATTAACCTACCGGTGTTGCTAAGACTGAGGCTTCTGACGCCGGCAATACCGTACAAATCCGTCTCACAGTTCGATGTATGTAGTGACCGAGGCAAGCAATACAGTCGCGAATAAAGATGCATATGACATGCGAGACAGAGTAATTGTCGTACATACCGCCGGCTGTTTTGGCTTAGAATGAAGACACAGAATGCTTGCTGAAGAACAAATGCATGGCCCCATCTTTGATCATCATTGGAGTCGGATGCGAATCGCTACCGCACGATCAGCAAGTCAAGACATAATCCGAAGTCAAATGTTCACATGACGCCTATATGACAGCAACTGTTTGGGGCATACACAGCTGCCAAACAAGACCTACAGTCGGCGGGAGGAACTATTTGGAGGCCGGCAAAGGCGTGACACAAGTGATTGAGTTCATCACACAAGTTACAACGTCCAACCAAAGCGCGATTATATTTTTAGAATGCCATTTGATGCTGCTTCGCATTTTTGATGACTTTTGCTCTGATGGCATCGGTTACCCCTCGAGTATCTTCCTTGCCACCGAGATCCGGCGTCAACACACCTTCTGCACAAACATCCTCAATAGCCTTCATCCATGCATCGGCTGCGACTTCCTCACCCAGCCATCTGAGCATCTCGACACCCGCCCACATGGTCGCAATGGGGTTGGCAATGCCTCGACCGGCGATGTCGGGCGCAGAGCCGTGCACAGACTCAAAAGTTGATGGGTACTGGCGAGTAGGGTCAATGCTTGAGGCCGGGGCAATACCGATAGACCCGGCAATCGCTGCAGCGAGGTCGGACAGAATATCAGCGTGAAGGTTGGTAGCGACGATTGTGTCCAGCGATTCGGGTTTATGGACCATCCTGACGGTCATGGCATCCACTAGCATCTTCTCTGTCTTGACATGGGGGAACTCGGCGGCAATCTGCCACGCCACCTCGTCCCATAGGACCATGCCGGAGCGCTGGGCATTCGACTTAGTCACAAAGGTGAGGTGTTTCTTCGAACGCGACTCGGCAATCTGGTAGGCAAAGCGGAAAATCCGCTCAATGCCCTGCCGGGTGAAAATAGCCAACTCTGCTTGTCATTAGACGAAGCCAAATATAGGGAAAATCAACACACCGGTTCCAACTTCCCAAGGCTGACCAATATGGGTCCTGCCACCCTGCCCAGCGTATTCGCCTTCAGTGTTCTCTCTGACCAACATCCAGTCAAGACTTTCTGGGGATATGTTCTTCAGAGGAGAATCGACGCCTCGCATTATACGGGTCGGTCGAAGGTTCGCATATTGTTGGAAACGTTGGCGGATGGGTAAGAGCAGCTCCCAGAGCGAGATGTGGTCAGGGACCTTGGGGTGACCCACGGCGCCGAAAAAGATGGCATCATGTGGCTTCAAGACCGTCATCCAGTCATCCGGAAGGTACTTGCCCTGAGCAAAGTACCGATCCGACGACCAGTCCAGATGGGTATATTCGATTTGAAATGAGCCTAGAGTCTCTTGTAGCGCTTGAAGTATCTCTAACGCTATCCAATGTCAGACGAACTCTTCTAATTTGAAGCACCCACAGGCTCCGATGGTCTCTGGACCGATGCCATCACCAGGGATGACCGCGATTTTGTACCGACGAGCTTCAGAACTGTTGGGAACAGAAGTAGCCACAGGCGACATGATGAAGTAAAGCTGGTTGCGATGAAAGAGTCTAGGTACGAGATGTTGACTCAGGAGTTATCTAATGATCTGATTGACGCCGACCTATGCACATATCGAGTTTTTATACCCTTGAGATTCAAATGCGTTCCGGTCATTTTTTTCGACCTCAATTCCGGTCATCATGGTGCTTTGCTTGCTGTTGCTACCGGTCTGGTTTTATTCCGGGGTGTTCAGGATGTAAGATCTATATCCGTCAATTCCGAAAGTAACTTCTCGCCGGATTTGTCAATGCCGGCGGATCAAAACCGTGAAGAATGGGCTGCTTCGAAGCCATTCAGTGCAAAAGTCGCAAGCAAGGAACACATACCAGCTCAGCGCACCCATTGCTGCAATCGAAATGACTGCCTTCGCCTCATTTGCATCACATTCCTTGAAAGTGAACAAGGTAACGAATACGGATGAGACCATCAGCATCTTCTGTCGAACCGCCGGCAGCGGTCCCGGGGTCCTCCTTCTGCATGGCCATCCCCAGACCCATCAGTAAGCGTATTCACGGGGTCATTTGTGACAGTGCTGATGCATTCAGCATCTGGCGACATATCGGTCCCAGACTCAGTGAGAAATTCACCGTCGTGGCTGCCGACCTTCGGGGTAAATAGTGCCACATATTTGGGATGCTCATACCGCAAAGGCTACGGTCGTTCCTCCAAGCCGCAAGGTTCGGATTCGCATATCGAGTATTCCAAGCGAGAGATGGCGAAAGACATGGTGGAGCTCATGTAAGATGTCCGTTCGAGCGGAAGCACTTCATTTTCTCATATTTCAAAGGTTGCAGCTTGGCTTCAGGAAGTTTTCAATCGTAGCTCATGATCGTGGCGCCCGGGTTGCGCATCGCTTGGCACTGGATTATGCCACCTCAGTTGATCGGCTTATGCTGCTTGACATCGCACCTACCCTCTGGATGTACGCGGGCACCAAGACGAGCTTCGTACGTAAAGGAGCCTTGCGTTTCTCTATCCGGCAGCTGACACTGGCGTTTATATCTAGGCGATGGGCTACTGGCATTGGTTTTTCTACCCTCAACCTTACCCTGGCCCAGTTCGCTAAGAAGTCTCGCGCTCGATCCGGAGCCAAAGCTGATGACTCACAGGAAGAAGTCATCAACGCTAACCCCGAGAAATACTGGAGCATGCTTTCTAGCCGCAAATCTCACTCAAATGTAATATGGGAAGACGAAGACATCAGAGAGTATAAAAAATTCTTCTTTCAACCGGAGACGATTCATGCAGTAAGCTTTACCTGAGGGTGGATCACGTAGTCTAACAGTGCAGATTTGTGAGGACTACCGAGCCTCCACCACGATAGATGCGGATCACGACCGTGAAGACTGGGAAGACGGTAACCTGCTACAAATCCCACGATTACGTATACTGTGGGGAGGCAAAGGTATGATTGCTTCGTATGGCGACGTTGTCCAAGTCTGGCGAGATCACGCTTCGGAATCCGTCGCGATCGATGGCCGAGCCCTGGACTGTGGGCATTACATCGCCGAGGAGCAACCGGAAGAGCTGCTCATTGAGATTGAGGACTTTCTCGCGTAGCACATGTTTATAGCCTTCGTATGGATCATGCATGTGTTCGACGTCGTGTCCGACAAACTGGAAAACAGTCGAGGACTAACACTTCGCGGACAATTCAATACATCTTCTTCTGCTAGTTGAATGAGCTACTGTGTTTCTGATTACATATATGCTGAACAAGAGAAACTGGTGACTCTCAATGTGGGGGCAGGTGTCGCTCCCCGTTGGCATCTCGACTCGTACTGCTCCTAATTTTCTGGCCTCTCAACCTGAACGTCTTCAGATTTAAATTGCCCGTCAGATAACTGGATTCCCTCTTCTCCCTGCATCTCCCGTTTTTGCTTAACGCGTTCTCTGGCCAATCGGGGTGTATCGAGGATGGATGAAGAATCGATGAATACCCCGTCAATTTCCTCGATCGATAGACCGGTGGTTTCTGGATACAAAAAGTATACAATAGGAATAGATGATGCCGCTGAGCCACCCCAGACCAGATAGTATTTCCAGCCGATAGCGTTGAAGCCGAGAGGTGTCGTCAGAGACACCGTAAACGATGTGAGCCAGTGTACGCCAATTGACAGACCCGATGCGGGAGCTCGGAATCGAGTAGTGATGATCTCTTGGCTGTAGACGTAGTTCGGGCCGAGGAAGCCGATAGGGTAGAAGATGACAAAAATGAAGGCGAACACGACTCCCGCATAAGCAGGAGCACGGCGCTCCGCAGAAACTTGCGAGCCGCAAATTGCGAGACAGAACATGCAAACCGTCATACCAATGCCGGAGACCAGGAATAATTTTCGTCGTCCGGCCATCTCGATTGTAAAGAACGAGATAAAGCAGCACAGCCACTTCCACGTCAAGACAACCGACCCAAGGATATTTGCGAGGTCCTGATCAAGACCAATAGTGCGGAAGAGTTGTCGGGAGTAGTAAGTGATAAGAGCCGAGCCCGCCATTTGTGAATACCATTGACTTGAGCAGGCCAGAAAGACACGATATGACATTTTCTCCTTGCCCATTCTGAAAATGGACCAGAAGTCGGCGGCTTCAGCTGCCTCATCGTTGGCCCGGATCACCGCGTATAAATCGGCGATCACAGTTTCACTGTTGACATCGTCATCCGTAATGCGCGCCAGGATTCGACGGGCGTCCTCGTGACGGCCCGCCATGACGAGCCACCTTGGGGATTCGGGGAAGGCATATGTCGATGCCAGTATGACGAGGGCAAAAACGCCTGTCATCAATCCGGGTACTCGCCAGTTCCAAGATTCGTGACCATCAGTATGGAGATGTACCAATCCAAACAAGTACGTAAGCCATGAGGACAGGGCAACACCTCCGGCAGTTCCGATACCGGCTACTATGACATGGTGGCCACGGTTGTGTGTCGTACTTGTTTCAGCTTGCCAGACCGGTGCTGTGGCGATAGTCATGCCGATTCCAAAGCCTAAAATTACTGCCAACAAAGTCAGCAATAGCGCAATAGGGAGTTGCAGGGCTTACGTCGACCAGCAATGAGTTGACCGAGATTATAGCTGGAGATGAAGATTGCGGTGCCAAAAATATTGATGATTGCACCAATCGCCACACTGAGACGTCGACCAAGCCTGTTGCCAGTGTACATGCAGGACAATGCCCCTAGGACCGAGCCAAGATTGACGCACGCATTGACAACACCCTCGATCAATGATCGGTGTGCTTTCAAATGCGCTGGGGACGTGGTGGTATCGACTTCGGGAAAACCCGTGTAAAACGAAGGATATGTGACGATACCGCCAAGGAAAGGTTGAATGTAACCACCCGCTAAGAATGTTGGCATAATGATCAATGTGGCCATTAAAGTCTGAATGGTCGACCCTTTGCCCGGGAAGAAACCGTCTGCCTTCATGTTGCCTGACTTGCCTATGAAAGGGGGTTGAGAAAAATTGACCACCGCAAGTGACCTCTTCTATACATATTCGATAACCCAAGAACACTCGGCAACATCTCAGGAGTTAATCCGCCGGGAATTGGCTTCTCAAACGGAATTAACACCTACCCAGACTGCTCGAATCGAGCCAGTCCCACGGGATACGGAATTATCCCTAATTCCGGACGATACACTGATCATTGGTCTTCCGTTCCGAGACGACATTCGAGCGCAGAGCAGCCTGTCCGCCGGAATCTGCAACTCAGCCCAAGCAAAATTCGCTCTCGTAGATCTGCTGTAGGCATTCTGACTGAGGGAACAAATGAGCTTTTCAGTAATGACCAGATCTCACCTTCCACCTTTCCCGTCCCGCTCCCCTTTCTTCCCCCCCCCCCCCCCCCAACCACAGTTTCTCGTCTTATTTCACACTTCTAAATAGCGCTGGGCCTCGCGTTCGAGTTAGATGATTTGTGACGTCAAGGATGCTTTTGATTTGGCTGCTCATGAGATGGGATACTGGCAGCACAATAAGTCTGTCCAAGGTGGTGCATCGCCGGCCAGATATCGTGAGAGAGTAGAAGTAACAAATCAATCAGATGACAGCAGTAAAGTGTATCAAATCTCTTGTAACCAACCGTACTTCAGCGACATTGGAGCACGAGTATACAGCCCTCCTATACTTAGAGCGGGCGTACCTAACCGTGTCCAGTAAGAAAATGAGCACAGCTGCATGTGTACAGTCTTGTATGGACGGAGGAGATATGGCAGGTTATTTGTATTGAAGGGGGAAAGACCAAAATGACACGGTCGATCTAGCAGGTGCTGAATAGGGTATATGAGTAATCAAAGGATTTGAGGAACGATTCCCACGAGCCGCGGCAGAATCCGCGTCTTATCATACATGCCGGTTTACTCCGCTTCTATGGAGCTATGGAGAGGCGTGCTCAAGCTCACTGTCACTTCGCCGGCGCACACGTCAGTCGCAGATGTCACACACAAGCAGACCTGTCAACATCAGAAGACCGCTGTCGTGTGGGTCCCGATTCAATCCAGGTAGAGCTCGCTGACCAGATTCGTCATGTCTAGGCGCTGAATGCCGACGCCTCAAAATCAAGTGTAATTTACAGTACCCTTGCTCCAATTGTGTCAGAAGGGGTGTTGCAGAGTATGTGAACTACAAAGGCCAGTTCTGACAGCGAGCATATGCCCTAAAGGAGAGCTAGTCAATGGATCCAGGAGAGTGTAGGCCCCGTTAGCGTGATGCACCCAGAAAGCTTATTCTTGTTGTAGGAAGATCTTAGCAAGCACTCAGGCAAGTGCAGGAGGTTGCACTCGAGCTGAGCCTCCAGCATCTTCATGATAGAATCGCTGCCTTGGAGACAGCTCTGGATCAGGTCACGAACTCCCAACACCCCTTGTTAATCAACGGTCTCTACACCCAGCCAGAAGTGCGAGCTAGAACGTCCCCCGAAGGGATCATTTACACGGCTGTTCCGGCAACAGGAACCAAAGACTATCAATCAAATCAAAGCCACATCTCTCGTAAGGAGTATTCCAATCGTACCCATTGCTCTCACGGTATGGATAATGAATCTTCATCAGTGAGCTGGCTCGCCTGTTTACATTTGAGGTTGACATTGCCTTAGAAGCACTTTGGCATCCCTGTCCAAGATTACGTGACATCCCATAACGCGAGGTCACAAAATCTCTGCTCGCCATTTTCACACACGCACGAGCATGACAACCTCGTCGACATCGCTGCCCAATACCTACCCCCTGAGAAGGTCGGTCGAGCGCTTGCGGGGATCTACTTCATGGTGAGTGGTGCCTATGCTGCTCTGACGTGAAGACGTTTGGGTGGTACTCAAATATCGTGCAACGTGATACTTGGGAGTGCAAATTCTTTGACCATGTTTATTGCCCATCGGTCTTGAAGCCTCAGCGAGTTGCGGCAGTTCTTTTGGTATTCGCGCTGGGTGCCTCGATGGATTTATCTCGGCCGTCTGAAGATACGTTAGCAAACGAGCTATTTTTCGCTGCTCGCCAATGCCTCGCTCTCGATTCGTCATCCTCTGTAACCTATCTCCAGTGTATCTATCTGTGCGGCTCTTTCCTCATGAACGGCAAGAAAGACACTTCTGGTGGAGAGACTTTCTGGCCGCTACTCCGAGCCGGAATGGGTATCGTAGAAGCAATGGGTCTTCATCGATGTGTCAGCGAAAGTGGCTCTGACGATTCGAGCGTTTTAGAACGGCAGATTGTGTTTTGGTCCATGCATGGTTACGACGTGCTGCAGAGTAGCGCTCTTGGACGCGGTCAGTGCATCGCAGACTTCGCTATTGACTGCGCGATACCCGAGGTCGACTACGATTTTGGATTTCACGCTCAATGCTACAAACTGTCGAGAATATGGTCGAAAATCAACGAGCGACAAATTCGCGTCCAGCTTTCCACCTACGCAGAGGTCTCTGAGATTGACGGTAAACTCACGGAATTCGAAAGTGCTCTTCCTATCCAATTGTCAAGCAATATCCAGCCGTCGCCGTTCGATCTGACTGATCCGGGGAGAAAAGAAGCCGCATTCAAGCGGTATATGCTGCTTCTATACCTGAATGAGGCTCGACTGGCGCTCCATCGTCGATCCTTTCTGCAATGTCTGACGGATTACTCTCTCGACCCTCTCCATAGCCCACAAAAACAGTCGTATCTTGGTTGTCTCGAAGCTTGCCGTTCCATCATCAATCTCGTGCGCAAGATGCTGGCTATTCATGGTCAGCTGATCAATCGGCGATGGCATTACCTCTTCCATCTGTTCTCAGCATGCCTTTGTCTCGCCACGGCGGTCATACATGCTCCTGCTGGTTCACTATCGCAGTCGACATTATCCGAGCTCGACTCAGGAGTAATGTTGTTCAGGGTTGCTCAACGGGACGAACTTGTGAACGATATCTGGCTCCCTTTTACCATACAAGCTGACCATCTCTTGGATAGTCAACACTTGAAGAGCTACGGGATCAAGCCGTCAGAGCGATGCTAAAGGTCAGGAGAACTTCTTGCTCTCCGATGATTTGCTTGGATATTCCCGATAAAAACAATACTGAATCACATACCCTGGAGTCGTCGATCCAGGGGTCGGCCGACACCGACTGTCACGATTCTACGATGTCTGCAATACTCATGGATGAGACACTTGGAGACGAGGAATTTAATATGGCCGCGGTGAGTTTTACTGTGTCAGATAAAGCTGATCGGTAGCTATTTCAGGAATTTGGTTGGGATTCGTAAGTCATGCGGAGGCCAAGCAGTGGACCGAGTGTACTCCATCAACAAGGCAAATGTGATATTATATCAATAGTTCAAGTCTCAGATAGGCATGGCGGCTTTAGAACTTGCTAACAGGCTCGACACGCACACTGAGTCTCCCAATTTGTCCACTTCGGTATCCGAGGGCAATCTGAAGTTTCAGCCATTCCTATGAAAGCTCGAAGACCGTAAATCTGCTTCGCATATTTACTGGCCGCAATGCATCCGGTAAGGATACCCCAAATGAGCTCGAGGCAGAGCCACAGCGAGGGTCTGAGTCGTGTAATCAAGACTTGCGATGGGATGATGAACAAACAGTCTGCAAATGAGTGACAAATGAGCTCACATCCGATGTTGAAATAGGTTCTGCAATAATTCAGATGGTGCTCCAAGCGATGCAAGAGAAACGTACGTGAACTGAGCTCGTCACCGTTCAATTGTAGGTGATCTGACATTCCCGAGACATATTCATTGCTGATATTGATAACTTGGCCAGGCGAATTAGTGAAATAAACGCCAGTGTCCCTTACGAAGTGCATCATAAGAACACGATGAGGGATCGCTCTTCCTCTTTGCACTTTTCTAGCACAACAACAGTTTGAGGATCAAGGTTGGCAGTAAGGAGCTTGCTCCTCCGTGTCGGATCCGGTTTGCGGTTGACGGGTTCCCCAGAGCATACTGCAAGGAAAAGCTCCGGCTATGCGAATGCCAAATAGAGGGGACGAGGTGGAACGTATGAAGGATATAAGTAGCCCACGCTTCGATCTGATCAACCGATGATATCCACATCATACCGAATGGCCTAAGGTCACGTCTGCGTTGTCGGGCTCCTTATCTTATGCCTTAGCCTGCTTAGCGGATCACGTAGTCGATACATCCAAGAAAATCACAGACATTATGCTCGGTTAGCCCCGGGACGCCGTGTTTACGCGTTCCTTAGATTGAGGAAGAGCTTCAAACTTTCAACCCTTATCCCTGAACAATCTGTGCTAGCGCATCCCTGATCTGCAACGGAAAAGGGCCGTATGACCCCCAAGTAGGTACTATCGCTATCGGCTTCCGCCGTCACGGGACGCTATCGTGAGTGGAAATGTGAACCTGACGATATCCCTCTTACATTGGACTTCATGGAGTCCGTCATCACGGACGCTAGTTGAACGCTGCTGGTATCGTCTTTCTTGCAGACTGATATAGGCCTCTTCAAAAAGCCTCTTCAAACCCGCACTCCTCGCATTTATTCATCAGAAAAACTCTCCCTTCGTGCTGCATCGCCGTAATGTCTACCTTTCCACAGCCATGGATTTCAACCGTGTCCCACTGGCAGGGGACCAATCGTGGGCCCGGCTCTTTATGGCTGCACAACAAGACCGGTCGGCTCCCGGAGACTGCAGATATAGTTATTGTCGGGGCTGGAATGATGGGCAGTGCTTTATCGTATTTTCTGACTAGACCTGGCGCTCATGGCGAGGGGAAACGAATCGTTTGCCTGGATGCCAAAGATTGCGGCAGTGGAGCTAGTGGGTACCAATGATTAGCGGTATCTTCAACTGACTTGCGATAAGGCGGTCGTAATGGAGGGCAGTGAGTGAGATGGTAGAACGGGAGAAAAGGCTTACACTTCTTTCAAACAGCGTTGGGCCCAAAACCTATCATAAATGGGCACAACTCATGGAGCCGTACCCCACGGGAATAGGATGTTCCGAAGAGGAATCCACCTGGGTATTCCAGAACGAGCGAGACAATCTCGATCTGGTGGAATCTATAATTCGCACTGAGAAGCTCGATGTCGACTTCTGGAGGGGTGAGCTCCTCGAGAGTAAGTCGGTGTTCTCCGATAGTTTACTGAGTTGACCATCTATCAGCCCACCACTCGAAAGAGCAGACCGAGACATGCAAAAGGCAGAATGCAGCATGGATGAAGGCCAGAGAAGCCGTTGGATTGCAGCCGAACCCCGATACCTCGTTCATCGATGATCCAGAGGAAGCCGAGCGGGTGAGTCTTGGGTAAAATCTTTCGCCCATGCTCTTCACAGCTTTCCAGGTTCAAGGGAGTGACGTCTGTCCATGTCCGGCCTGGCGGAAGTGTCCATTCGTGAATACTCTCATGGGTTGACGGGAATTTGGACTGATCCTGCCAACAGTCACAAGCTCTGCTCCGCTCTCATGCGACTCGCAATCGAATCCACAGCAAGTGACTTCAGCTTCTACTCATGGGCACCAGTAAACGGCTTTCCAGCCGCAACCCCTAGTGGTCAACGGGTTGTCAAGACGTCTCGTGGTGATATTCTCACTGATCGGGTCATACTGTGTACCAACGCGCATACGCCCAACTTCTTCAGTAAGGATGATCCCTTGCACACTCAGTGAATTCATTACTATCATAGCTATTATAACTCACACTAACAATGGCATCAGTATACAACCCCTCCGAGGACAATGCGCCTTGATCACTCCGCCTCCAACGTACTCGGGTGATCAATCGTTCAAACATACGTACAATATGGTCGACGAGCATTATCTAGTTCAAACACCTTCGGGAGGTATTGTTCTTGGTGGAGGACTCCGGGCATTGATCCGAGATGGTAAAGTCAAGTTTGAGGACAGTTACGGCGCCGTGAATGATAGTGGGGATAGCGTCGAGCCCGCGCAAACTGAGCGTCAGTATATTTCTTCGTTCGCATGGCTGATTGTCAAAAGACTTGGGATCATTCCTACGAGATAACTTTGTCGGATGGGGTCCAGAAGGTCATGGGGAAGGACTGACTCGCACGTGGACCGGCATCTTGAGCACAGTCAAGGACTGGCTACCCTTGGTCGGAGATGTGCCTGGAAAGACCGGTGTATCCATGTGTGCTGGCGTGAGTACTCTCCTAAGCGAAACGGAGAAGACTCACAGTTCAAGTTCGCCGGTCACGGAATGTCTCGAATCTTTGCCGTAGCGCAAGGATACTCGGACACTCTCAAGTCCGGTACCTGGGACGCCAAATTGCTTCCACGGTCCTTCGAGCTGACGGCCGAAAGACTGAAAAGGACGGCTGATTGGCAGGCTGAATACGAAGCCGCTCAAAGGTCAGCTGGACGTCAGGTTGATCCAAGGCTGGTCTTTGAAGAGGACAAGTATCCCACTGAGCCTACAAACATGGTGAAGGGAGACAACGGAGCAGCAGTCGAGGTGAAAATTGTCATGACCGATCTGAGAGTGTAACGTAGAACGGTCTCACTGGTATCTGGAGAACGATGTTCGATGTGATATGCACACGGATCCTAAAAGGATTTATAAGTTGCCGCGCCACAGATGACTGAATGCCGACCAGGAGGCGCAACATGTTGTCTGTTTCGGTTTGTCAAAGTTAGTTTAATTCAACTAGGACATAGAGCACCCGGATGATGGGAGAGGTGAGCCAGTTTTAGCAGTGGTTGCACTGCTATAACTGATAACATAAGCCGCCCGAGAGCGGCAGAATCCACTCCATAGCCTGTTGGGGATCGCAATCATGCTCGACGTCACGGTATAGTGCATACTATAATCAGACGAAGAAATTAACGAGGTCAAGCAAGCGGTCCGACCTAGACTGTGATGCATCCGACCGATGAGAACTGAAGACACTCATCACCCGGATAGTCTCGACTTCATGGAGCTTGTGGTAGATCAATAGGGCACTAGATCGTCCATTGCCTTCTAAACGCTGTTTAAGACGCAGTCGAGTTGAAGAGCATGTCCCATAACGACTGCGAGAGATCAGCCTCATCATCGACACAGTTACATGTACATACTGTTGACACGTGCTGTGTATCGTCTTGAGCGTCTTGCAGCATTATTGTTGGCTCCCAGAATTCTTGAAGCTATTTCAAAAAGTCAGTTGACTCATGTGCAGAACAAGAGCTGAACAAGAGCTGGTGACGTACTAAGTGATCCGTCGACAAGGCTGAGGCTGCATCTGGACGAGACTGGGCCTGTTGTGAGATGCGGTCCTGGGCGTCGGCTGCGATGTGTTCCTGTACGACCCGAGGCAAAGATCGGATGATACCGTCCAGATCTCCCGCAAGGGCAGAGGGTGAATCCGAGGGAACAGTCTTAGCTCGCAGATCGCTCTTACCGAGACGCTCTATGAGTCGGGTGCGCAAGCCGAAGAGGCCTGCATCCAACTCTGCGTCAGAATCGGCCGAGCCTTCCGGCGGTGCGTGAGCCGTCGGTTGCTGCGTGGCTTCTAGGGCCCGCTGTCTCAAGCGAAGCAACCACCTAAGATTCTGGACAAGACGAGGTGTGGGGGTGGTTTGGACAATTGATGTATAGTTGTTGATGACAATGTCGATGGAACCGAACGCGATAGGAACGCACTCGCTATGAGAACTGAGCAGAATGAGTGTGCCCATGCAGATGGCTGAATTGAACCCGTGATACTTAGGATGATCAGCACCAAGTCGAATTGACAATAGTCTTGAGAAAGGCAGTGACTTACCCAGCACCACCAGTGTCGTGCGGTGACTCCGGGATAAGCGTTGTATAGCCCACAGACGACCTGGATCAAAACCTGAATCCGTGACTGTTAGGTTTCGATCTGCTTCGCAGGATGCCGGGACACTCACATTACAGCGTTCCAGAACGGAAAGGACAGCCTGTCCGTAAGCAGATCGTATGGGGTCGTCGGGTCGCTCGGTCAAAGCGCGGATGAAGAACGGTCGGAAAAGGTTAACAATGGTCTCGGAAATCATCAAAGCCAAGTGGAATTGCTGAAGGTATCAGCTCCCAGCCCATCATTTATTGGTTGATTGTAGAGGCGATCGGGCCGCACCTGGAAAGTCCGCTTCAAATCTCGCTTGTTCATCTCCGGTGTCTCAGCATCGGCCATATTAGTATCCGGAAACTTGGACGGCAGAGCGCGCATAGCCGCTCGACATCGCAGCTCAAAGGGAATACATGATTCGAGGTGGCAACTTATGCAAGTCGTCAGTCTGGACTATGATCTCGCACTGAGGCGCTCACATTTGTTCGTATAATGATATTGCAGCGTCATAATCCGGCGCTAAAACTGAGAGAGCGCCTGAGAGGACCCTGAGGGAAGACCAGAGAGGATCAGTAATCCTGGCACTGATTATTGTAAGGTTACTAACGATTTGGACAGGTGGCACAGACGAAACTTCAGACAATGATAGCTCATACCGAGTGATCCAGGAGGTATAGAGGGAAATTCAGTATCGATTAAACCAACGGCCATGAGCGAACAGCTACACACTAAGATCAGCTGCTCCAACGCATGCAACAGCCACTCACGGTCGAGAGAAGCAATTCGCTTGGAATACCTCAGCAGAATGGCACTCCCAAAACACTTGGCTGATCGCAGTTAGGCAGCTGGTACTGTGATTAAGGCTGCTTACCGTCGTTCTTCTACCACGTCTTGTGGCAAGTTCCACCGTTGCCCATCACGATGAAGTCCCATCTGAGCACGGTAGTCAGCTTCTCTTTCGTGCACAAAAAAGGAAATTATATACAGCTTGAGCAATCTGCATGGCCAACCCCCACAAAGGCCAAGCAGAGTCCCCGTTACGACCTTTGTTAGTCTCACTACAGAAAAAGAACTCTGTTAGCAGATAACACCATGCAGTAGGACTATCAGACTCGCAGCTTGCAATGTGCCATGATGATCAGCGTCTGCACTCCAGCCATCGTGTTGTGAACCATGAAGTTTCCCTTGATTAAACACTGTTCGGCCAATGTCAAGTATTCGTCGACGCATGGGTCGTCTGGAGGCAGCTCAAGATTATGCAAGGCACCCATCGCCAAGACAACGAACAACAGCCCCAGCTGCTGTGGGTCGATGACATGGGAATAGGATGGATAGACATTGGAAAGGAGATGCGTGAGAGTGGAGCGTGATACTACTTCGTAGCTGATCGAGGATCAGCTTCATGTCCCGGAAGAAGCTGTACTCACCTCCAGGCAAAGTATCTGTTATAGGACTCCACCAGAGACTGAGCTTCGTCCTCGGCTGGCAATGCGCTAACCAGAGTGGGAAGAGACGGCAGATACGCCGGGGTGGATCCAAAAGGGAAGGTACTCTGGAGTTTATGCAATGCTGCTGAAACGGATGCCAGATGAGGGTAGTCTGTTGGCACCGACATTGGTTCCGGAGACGGCACGCGCCAAGGAGTGGGTGTTTCGCGGGATTCTATAACTTCTTGCTATACAAAGAGCACATGAGCATCTGGAACTTGCGAGGTATAAACTGACGTCCTTCAGCCATTCGCTGGCAGCGGAGGGGCCAAGATATTTTGATCTTCCCGTGTGAGATATGGCCAATGTGCCATGGCTCTGTCCGGGAGGGGAGGCAATCCTCCCAGGACGAGACGTATAGATAGGAGGTTGAGACGGGGAGTTTGTGGCATTTTGGCTTGTTTGAATGTCGGACACAGTGGGAATTGAAGGGAGAAAAGTGGAATGAGGTATTTGAGAAGCTTGCGAGTTGGCTTGTGGAGTGGTGAGCGATCCTGTAGGCGTCACCAGAGAAGTCACGTCTAGGTCGAAGGTCATGTCTTCCGTCCCCAAGTCGATACTTTCCCGTGCATGATTTCGCTGGGAATCGATAGATGATCCTAAGCGTTGGAATGAATTGTCTGGGTACGCTGGATTTGTCGTCTCCGGGGAAAATGAGAGTTTCCGTTCATCGACCTGACGCTGAGCTGACTTCACTCCCTTCTCACTTGGTTGGTGACTGGAAGTATATGTCGGAAGATCCGAACTCAGCGGAGTGAAATCAATGCGCTTCTGGGAGAGAAGAGTCTCAAGCTGGTCGATGTGTCGTTGCAATTCAGCGGGCACAGCATGTGTGAGTCTGAAGCCAATGTCAGAAATCCTCTGATGGTCCTTTGAACCGCCTTCAAACGGCAACGCACCTCTTACTCCCCTCCCTTGCTCCGTCGGGGCAAATATCCTGACAAGACCTTTTGATGCAGCTGGAACAGGGCACTTCTATATGTAAATGCGGGCGCTCAAATAGGCCAAATTGACCAGCATACCTTGTCTGTCGCATTTTAGTTTAAGTCTTCGACATTCTATACCACGTCAGCCCTGATTGAATATTCACATGAGCGGTAGTGTGGAGAAGTGATCATAGTGCCAGGTAAAACCAAACAGGTGGACTCACCGGCACAATTCAGCTCCCTATTCTTTCGGCGACGTTTTCTGTCGGGATGATCAGAAGGGGATATGGCCCCAGCTGAAGGCGACATGAGGAAGCAGTTGGGTGAGTCTGATGCTGACAATCAAGGGAGAAGACCGATGTTGACAAAGCTTGAACCAGATGAAGATGAAAGATGGAAGAACTGTTGCCGGCGACCGGTTCAGCCGGCGATTTAGCGACTTGCCCGGAGTTCGTTTTAGGCCCGCGCGCATTCCTCATTGTTCCCTGCGAGAGGTGTCTGTGCGTTGCTTTACTTGCCTTTCCAGAGGATCAATGCCCAGCTATTCACTCCGGACCATCCATGGAGCCTTAGGCATTGTTTCTCCAAAACAGCCGACAGGAACTTTACGGAAACTACCGTATGCCGTCATCGTGAAGGTTTAAACACGCGTTTTAGACATGTTCAGGTGGGAAGAGGGACGTCAATCGGTACCATTTTGTGCGATCGGTGACCATTTTATGCAACAAATAGTTTACGTCCTCAATGTGAGACACTGCTGCGACGTTTGCCGTTTGTTAGCCCGGGCACGACTGCGAGAGCCAAACTCGCGGATGTTGACAAAGAATGTGAGGTGATTACAGATTCCTGTGAGGGCAGCTGGCTACCTACCAGTTTCCCTGCCTTCTGGCAACTGGGCGGCAGAACTTTCAATCAGGAGGGGTCTCATCAAGAGGGGTTGTTTTCAACCTCATCATGTTGCGCTTGCACTGAAACGGTAGTACTGAAATACATCACAGCCTCATTGATCAATCATACAGTACTTCAGATTACGACACACCAAGAGATACCTGATCCGCCCACATCTCGCCTTGAGTCTTCTTCTTATATTCCGTTACGCTTTGTCCTTTGATGTTGACTACATGCACAGCACTGTCAAACTCGAAGTGGTCTGACATGCCCTGTCCACGGTTGATCAGGAAAAGTTTTGATTCAAGCGTCATCGGTCATATCGCCAGTTGCTCGGCGACGCTCCTCCAGTTGAGCAGCCTTATGTTCGGCGCGGATTTGGCGAGATTTTGCGACGCCGAAGCCGTACTCGTAGATGACCTGGATTTCTTCCAGCGATAATCCGGACGGCTCAGGATAACAAAAGAATATGAAAATAAGTCCCAACTAAGCCCGTTGTCAGCTCACGTGTCCTCAACACGTCTCTTGTTTAACTTACAAAGGAGATACCAGCGTATAGGGAGAAAGTCGGGGTGGGGCCGATAGCGTTCATGAGGGTGAGGAAGGTAGCAGAGATCACGATATTGGCTGCCCAGACACCACCGGCGAGGATGGAAGTTCCCAATCCTCGCATTTCGAGCGGGAAAAATTCACCCGCAGTCCAGGCAATGTTGCCCGAACCTGTAGCGTAGAAGCCGATGAAGATAACCATCATACCGAGCATCATGTTCGACCAATTCTTGGGGTAGTCGACGCCGTCGATCAATCGATGGCCCGTCGCGGCAGTCATATACCAGAACGCCACGGCAGCGAGTGCAAGACCGGCAATCATGCCCGGGTAAGTAGAGAGCAGAATGCGACGCTTTCCGACACGATCCAGGAGAATCATCGAAACGATAGTGAAAAACAGGTTTGTTCCAGATACGACCAGTCCAACTGATGACGCGTTGGTAAAGCCAGCTTGAGCAAATATAGTCGCAGAGTAATACACTAATTGGCACGAGGGTCAATGCCTTTCGACCATCCAAACAGATTAGACGTACGCAGAGAATTGAAACCGCTCAACTGTTGGAACACTCCAATTCCCAGTACCGTGATAGCGGGCTTCCCATATTTGCCCTTGGTGAGAATGAGCTTCACCCGTTGGCGGAACGGGTATTCACGCTGGAAATTGCTCGAGAGCTCTACTACCGCTTCGAGAGCAGCGAACTTAATGGCGACGTAGTCATCGGACATAGTCGGCACCGATCTGCGGATCGTCTTGAGTGCTGCCTCTTTTCTGCCACGCAGAAGGTCGTACCGAGGAGACTCGGGAAGGAAGTGGCTGACAATATTTCATGAGCACAAATCCGAGACGGCCTGTTAGACTCACATTCCAGCCGCTTGGGCAAGTGCTG
Source organism: Naematelia encephala (assembly GCA_002105065.1). NCBI lineage: Eukaryota > Fungi > Basidiomycota > Tremellomycetes > Tremellales > Naemateliaceae > Naematelia > Naematelia encephala. The sequence goes on from MCFC01000018.1 coordinate 60,094, forward strand.
GCACGATCCCAATGGCGAACTGGATTCGCCACCCTCCGTGACCGGTGAGGGGGATACCAATGCAGTAGCTAAAAAATTGACCACCGGTGATGGCTATCGATTGGACGGTCACAAGAGCGCCACGGAAGCGCGTGGGAGCCAATTCGGCGATGTAAAGAGGAGCAATACCGGCGGCAGTTCCCACACCGAAACCGAGCACGACACGGCCGGTAATGATCTGAGGTACGCTAAACGAAGAACAGATGATAACAGCACCGAGGATGAACCAGAGATCACCGAATGCAAGAACCCATTTACGGCCGATCTTATCGCAAAGGGCACCCGACAATAAAGCTCTAAGAGTTCACGAGTCAGCCTCTGAATAGAGGGTCTGCCCTAAAGGGCGAACGTGGCATTTGACTAACCCAATAAGAGCTCCACAAGAAGTACCGGTGGATATCCATTCCTTTTCGGTATCCGAGAGGGCGTGTCCCAAGTCGTCGCGAATTGAGACGAGTGAAGCCGAAATGACACCAGTGTCATAACCGAAACAAAATCCTGAAACGGCTGCAACGAGCGCAAGGAAGATAACAAAAGGATTAAGCTACAGGAAAAGGAGATCAGCAAAGGCTCAAGAGGTATGCATACCTTTTCTTGTCTCTCACCCGCCATCAATGCATTGTCAAGTAGGGCGATCTCAGCGGCGACCGGAATCTTGTTTGGCTGTCGTTCCACATGTTGGATCGTGGCTTTCTCTAGCTGGCTGATGGTGCGTTCGTTTCGGGGACGTTCTGGCGGTGGTGTAATATCGTCGAGCTTAATGTCGGAGCCGGACATGATGTAAAGGTGGTGTGTAAGTAATTGCTACAAAGGCCTTTTAATATTCTTTTGTACCAGGGTCAGACAAAGAACGAAGGACAGATCCCCGGGGGGCCCGCTTTATGTGGCTTTGTGATGAGCGCCAATCCTGAGCTGCGGGCAATGCCAGAGCCGCCACTTGCCGGGACCCCCTGGAGCCGAGTGGAATGATGCGTGACCGAGTAGGATGCCGCTTACGTCAAACAACTTGAACACGCGGACAGCAATCTCATATGCCGAAAAGGGGGCGGTCTAGGCCACGAGGATTTCTCCGCGCGGAGTACGGCCTTTCGATCCCCGCTACGGCTCAAGACGTTAACCGGTCTTAACCGGAATTTGATCATGCAGAATGCGCTGTTGCACGCAAATTATTGACAATCCAGAGCGAGGTGGGTGGCACATCGAGTACATCACCTACATCACGCATGGACATGCGATGAAGCCTTGACCAGTCTGATGCATGCATAACTAGCAAACGTGCAATTGCTTTGTGACCCACTTCACTCCAGACCAGGCGCAAGCGACCGGGGGTCTTCACCGCCTGCCAAGCCCGCCTTACTGCTGACCAACCGCCAACCACCATCAACAGGGATATCGATCCCGTTGACACCAACGTTCTCAATGATGTAGTGAATAGTAGGGGTGATTTGGTCCGCCGTGAGTGGCACACGTGGGAACGTCGCATGTTTGAGCAAATCATCCGAGAAGTATGTCGAAAAGTTGGCAGTCATGGCCGACACCACGATGGCTAAACAAAGCCAATGAGCACTTACCTTGTCAGATTAAGTTTCAAAAACTCACAGGGTGAGATAGACACGACTCGGATTCCGCTGGGACCCAAGAAATCAGACATAGCTGCGGTCCGGAATCAGTCCTAGTATTTGGGAGATCGCGAATGACTCTATACGTATCCTCGCAAAGAAAGCACTCACATTTGGTGATACCGACAACAGCAGTCTTAGTGGGCCCGTAAGATAGTACACGCGCATAGGGATTGGCAGCGGCCGATGCAAAATTGATGATAACTCCGCGCTCCTCGTTGGTGGTCCAGAACGGACCGTGCTCCTCTCCACCGTTAGGGTGATTCAACGGCTTGTTGATAGCGTCGGCCACATGGGCGTTGACGGTAAAAGTGCCGAGGACATTGATGTCTAGCATCTGACGAGCCATAATATTAGCGTCTTACAGACTTAAGAATCATGAGCTAGAACGGAAAACGTACCTTTTTGAAGTTTGGGATCGATTCAGCTACATCGTTTGTCCACGGTCTCTTGATTGCGACACCTGCACAGTGGACACAGCCCTTGAGGTTTCCTAGCTTCTCGACAGTCGACTCTACCGCCGCTTTGACAGCGTCTGAATCCGTGATGTCGACACGGAAGTAGATTGCTCGCCCTTCTGGGCTGACTGATTTGGCTGCTGAGTTCCCTACCTCCTCGGGGACCACGTCGAATAGAGCGACACTAGCACCAGCTGCAACTAAACTGCGACCCGCAGCACTTCCGATACCCCCAGCTCCACCAGTAATGATCTGGCTCACTAGTCAGTCGATGCTATGTGACAGGCTTCCAGTACATACAAAGGTGCTTCCGTCAATCTTCATGGTGAGTTCTGAGTGTAGCAAGGCGGTTCAACGGTTCAGTCACGGTTGACGGGAGAGATCAACGATGGAAACTCTTAAGCCGTGTGAAGCCGAGGCATTCGCTTAGACTGCGAGTCGGGGGCGGTGTCCGATCGGAATGTGGTGATTGAACTCCGCGCGGGATATGGCCACCCTTAGTCTCCGCTTCGAGACGGGGCGGAACGACCGCTACATGCCGGTCGGACCGTATGTAAGAGTCTAACCGTTGCTTAAAGAGATAATAGTCATCTGATGTCTGTGGAGTCGCAGACACAAAAGTCGAATAATCGCAAGTAGCCGATACTATCTGACGCAAATCTCGACCATGGCAACATATCTGACTTCGCCACACCCTACAGACCTCCCAGCACATGGGCAAGGATTCAACCCTGGTGATATTGATCATCAGGTCCTTACTATAGCTCAGTCATGGCTCTCTCATGTGGAAATCGCAACTTCACAGAACGATGGCGAGTTGTTCGCTTCCTTGTTTGTCGACAACGGCTACTGGCGAGATATCCTGGCATTCAGCAACGACTATCGTGCTATCCGGACCCACAACATTGCCAAGGCAGCTACGGTATGTATTCGAGATAGGGTATGATCTATGGCTCATATGGGTTCGTTCTCAGCACCTCTTCCCCATTGTGAAGGCACGAGACTTCACATTCGCCAAACAGCTCCCCTCTATTGATCATCCGTTTGAGGACGTCACTTTCCTATCAATCCACTTTGATTTTAAAACAGAGACCGGACCATGTTATGGAATCGCCAATCTCGTTTACATTGCCGATGAACAGAAGTGGAAGGCGTTCACTGTCTTCACACTTCTCGAGGGTGTCGAGGGGCACGACGCCAAGGCAGGTGCACACAGGCCACGGGGCAGTCACAACGACCGCTTGTCCTATGATGAAAGGCGAGCTGAGGAGGTCGAATTCACGAATTCAAGCCCAGAGGTATTGATCAGTGAGTATTGCGGCCTTGATTGTGATTGTGCAACGGGGCTAACCAGTGATGTCAGTCGGTGGTGGTCACAACGGCCTAGCAGCAGCCGCTCAGCTTAACTCGTTGGGTATCACGAATTTGGTGATCGACAAGCAGAAGCGGGTTGGTGACAACTGGCGTTTGCGATACAGGTCGGTTGAATCCCTTTTTGTCGTCTTCCGCTCACCTGATGAACTTGATTCGCAGATCGTTATCCCTGCACGATCCCGTCTATGCCAATCACCTGCCATTTTACCCTTTCCCTTCGACTTGGCCGATCTTCACACCGGCAGGCAAGCTTGCCAACTTCCTTGAGTCATACGTGGATGTCCTTGAGATCAACGCATGGTGCGAGTCTACGGTCGATCCCGCCCGCACCAAGTTCAACGAGTCAACTAAGCAGTGGGATGTCACCGTTGTTCGAAAGCTGCCCGACGGAAATGCTGCAGAAAGGACATTCTCTGTGTCTCACATCATCCTTGCTACCGGCCTTGGAGGCGGGCGACCCAAGATGCCACCCCCCTTCAAAGGTCAATCGGAGTGGGCTGGCAAAATCGTTCACTCGAGCGGGCACGGCAGTGGCGCGGATTGGAAGGGCAAGAAGGCCCTTGTTGTTGGTGCATGCACTTCTGGCCACGACGTGAGTTTATTTTTTTCATTATGTAGGAACGTTGAGCTGAATTACGGGCTTAGTTATGTGTCGACTTTGCCAAAAACGGTGTGGATGTGACCATGCTACAGCGGTCCCCTACCTACGTCATGTCTGTCTCAAAAGGAATGGAAATGATCGGTGAGTGATAAGTCAATCGGAGGCAAGATTATTTTGACTGATTTTGAACAGTCAGCGGGCTCTACGGAGAGAACACACCTCCTACCGACCTCGCCGATCGTATCGCAGAATCTAACCCAAAAGTTGTCGCCAAATTGTTCCACAAGCGGATCATCCCTCGCCTTGCCGAGGCTGACGGCGAGCTCATCGCTGGTCTCAAGAAGGCTGGCTTCAACTGGTGGGCCGGACCTGAAAACTCCGGGTTCTTGATGAGTAAGCATGCTCTCAAACTCCCCCTCCTGCGATAAGTACTGACACCTACCTAGTGGCACTCGAGAAAGCCGGCGGCTACTACTTCTCAACCGGTGGGTCTGAGATGATCAACAATGGCCAGATCAAAGTCAAGCAGGGCGAAATCGCCTCATTCGACAAAGACTCTGTCATCACTTTCAAGGATGGTTCTACAGACAAATTTGACATTGTCGTGTTCGCCACAGGGTACACTGGTTTCCCTGACACTGTCCGTGAGACTGTTGGAGAGCAATACGCAGAGACATTCAACCCGGTGTGGGGACTGGACGAGGAGGGTGAAATCAGGGGCGTTTGCCGAGAGTCTGGCATTCCTAACTTCTTCTTCCTCGTCGGAAACCTTTCTGCTTGCCGATTGTCGTCCAAAGTATTGGCGCTTCAGATCCTCGAACAGCGACTAGGAATCTTCGGAGAGCGATGTGAGTAATCCACCCCATCTTGACGACTGGCAGAAGACTGACGACACCTAAGACACGTATGCGGTGCAGAAGGCTAGGGGTGAATTGGACGACAACACCAAATTTAAGGCCATCAATGGCATGAACGGCCACCCTGAGCCGGTGCGTGATACCGTATAGAGATAGAGAGAGTCTTTCCGGCAGAGTTCACGGCATGGGCTTGAGATAAGTAGTTTATTCTGTATGAAACGTGGACAATTTGGCAGATATGAAACTTCTGTTGTGTGCGCGACATGCGGTATTCTTCTTGTGGAATTCGAGGCCCGTTGGAGGCAGATGATTGGAGACGCTGTCTCGTCCATGATCATCAAGTACTAGTTGCCGGCGATGCTTCTTTGCCCCACGAACTTCAAACTTCTTCAACTTCAAACCCTTGTTGAGTCGATTCAGAGCTATCCCGATAGTTTGAGACCGGGGACGAGGTCAATATGTAGGAGAGGAGAATCCTGAATGGCACTTCAGGGTAGTCGACACTATCACATCGTTCTAGAGAAGAACAGGCAGAACCGGAACGGCCCAATATTTTCTGAATGAACGAGAAAGTGAAAGTTCATTGATACCGTACCACACAGTCCGTTAAGGATCACCCGCCTGGAGTGTTTGTTTTCTCTCACGCCGATCTTCGCTATCGCGACGTCTTCCACCCCTGTGATGTGTGACAAGAAACAGCAAGGACGCCACCACTCCCAGTCCGCTCAGTCCTACACCGACGTACTGAGCGCTCCGAAAGCCTGTCAGGATGTCTGCGTTGGTTTTGCCGCCATTGTTTGTGTAACTCTCAGCAGTGCCAGCAAAGCCAAGTGCGAGGGAGATGGAGTAATTAACGACGGTGTTGACAATGGACGCGGCCATACCTTGCTGGTGTCGTGGCATGGAGTTGCTTAGGATGATTGTGCCAGAGGGGAATGACATATCCTCCAACGTCCGTAAGCTCTCGAGCAGAAACAGAGAATAGAGGGGATCACTCACCATTCCCCAAGGCATGATGAGAACGGCGATAAATGTTTGAATCCAAAACGTCTGTTTCACCGGAGCTGTAGCTACGAGAATGCTGCCGACCATGAACGAGGACATTGAAATGCACATGACGTAGGATGGAGGTATGCGACTCAGAACGAACCCGGTCGTGATAGCGGCACAGATGCCCGAGATGGCAACAGGACAAAAGTACGCGGTCGCCAACAACGGTGTGTAGCCCCGTAGTACTTCCATTAGTTGCCACGTATAATAAACCCATATGCCAAAGCTGCCCCATCCAGCTGATATACAGGCTAGGGAGAATAAGGTATCGGTAGAGAAAGCTTTCAGATCGATCAGTGGGTGGGCCGATCGGGTCTCTATGAAGGCAAAGAGACCGAGGAGTAGGACGCCGACGATGAGGAGGATATAGGTGTATGGATCGGTCCAGCCGACGAGAGGGCCTTGATTCCAGGCGAAATTGAATAAAACCAATCCAGATACACCGGTGATTGTGCCATATATGTCGAACATGTCGGAGCTAATATGATGTTCGATACCTTCGTCCTTGGGAATGGTGATCAGGCTGAGACCAGCGAGGAAGACGCACACGATCGCCATTGTCCAGTATGCCCATGGCCACCAGGCCAACTCAGCAAACAGACTTGAGAAGACGGCACCAAAAACAAATCCGCCGGGAGCAGTCGCACCGAAGATGCTGAAGACCATGTCCTTCCTAGGCCCAGGTTCATAGGCCCTTCCTAGCAGGGCAATGGAGTTCGGTAGCAGGATGGCTGGGCCAATACCTTGAAAGGCACGAGCGATATCGAACAAAATCTGCCCAGAGTAGACACTCACTCCGGCGATCACAGACCACAAACCGTACCACGTCCATCCAATCATGAACATGCGCCGATGGCCAAACAAGTCGCCCAGGCGCCCGGCGAAAAGAATAAAGGTACCCACAGTCAGACTATATGCGGCCGCGCACCAGCTCAACTGAGCAGGGGTAGAGTCGAAGCTCGCTCCGATGATGTGTAGCGGCGCAATGGCCTGGCCCAGCCCAGATTGTGTAAGCAGCTGAGCCATGCATACTGTAGCAACAAACGCGACCTCGCGGGGCAGATTCGAAGGGCTACGCGGGGAATGGATGTTTTGAGATCGTTGTAGGCTGAGTTCATGTCGACTAGATGCAGGAGCTGAGCCAGAGTCGGCGGTGTCTGGCATGATCAGGTCATAACATAAACGCAGTGGTTGCTAAGATAATGGACAACACGGAAAATACACGAATAAATATTTCCGTTCCCAGAATAACACCCGGAATCATCCGTAGAGTACTTCTCGTGCTGGCCTAATCGCGGAGCCACATGGAGCAAAGCATGCAAGGCGAGCAAGATAAGTTCGATGACTACTATCACCACTGCAGTCCAGCAACAAGGCACCTACCCTTGGTTCTTGATACCCAAACGGACAAGAAGCCATACCCTGTACAAGGTCGCTCATACCCGAGCCATCAGTTGGAACTGCCTTGACAGCACAGCCCCCATCCGTCCCCTAATACAAGCACCCACTGCTTGCCCTCAGTCCAGACTTACGGACAATCCTCGTTGCGAACTATTGCAAAGCACCGGTCTCAATTGCTCTCACTCATAGCCCACTTTGCATTGGGAGTAGACGGCACAACTGGAGTCTACCAGAACGCTACATCCTCCTAGACATGCGAGTCAGAGTTGTGGAGTATGATCCTTCATGGGCGGAGAGCTTCCAGCGCATCCGAGAAGAGTTATTGGCCGCTCTTGTGGATGTTCCAGTCATCAGTATCGAACATGTCGGAAGCACCTCTGTCCCAGGACTCGCCGCCAAACCTATCATTGATATCGACGTGATCGTTCAAGCCGAACACCTCCCGGCTGCCGCTTCAGCTCTCTCTTTTGGCGGATACTTCTTCAACCCAGAGCCTCGAGGCATCGACCGGATGTCGTTCCGGTACAACATGCATACCCACGATTCGGGAGCAATGAGGCCTACAGAGGATGGCGATGTTCGACGAGCCGTATATCTCAACATCCCCACCGCTACAGCGTTACGGAATCACCTTGCTGTAAAGGAGGCCTTGCTGAAGCACCCAGAGCTTGTCCAGGAGTATTCGAAAGTCAAGATGGAGCTTTCGAACCGGGAGTTTAAAGACATTGGTGGATATGGAGGAGGGAAGGATGCCATTTTGCAGAAGATACTTGCTTACGGCGAGTTGGATGTGGATACGTTAAACGCCATTGCCAAGTTCAACAGAATGCCAATTTGATGAAATGATGGCTTACTTCTCAGGCTGTATCTATCATGCTGCTATACGGTACTGCACCATTACAATCTCCGTCACGATATTCGGTGGTGAAACGTCATGCATAAGCTTGTCAAAAGCATTCACGGCACACGATGCTTTCTCGCTCTACGCAGTCCGCGGTAGATGCTACTATGCCTTGAGTCTCGTGGAATACATGTACAGCTATGCCAGCACCTCCAAATACAGTCAGAGTGGAATGTAGCCCTGCCGTCTGCTTGGCAACAACGAAGGTCAATCAGAATTGCTCCTATTATGAAATCTGCTGTAACTTTATTGGCGGCGGCAATCGCTGAACCCTTTGATTGGCCTATCCAAATTTGGGTCGCTATCAAGAAGTCTATTGCTCTTTCATCCCCCATTGCTTTCTTCTTATTCGTCCTCTTTGGACCATCAGCGCTCTCTAATGGCGGCACACCTAGCCCAGCCCAGCTCCTCAGATGCGTTCCGCCTGCCAGCCGAGGTTAGCCCCGAAGAATTCGAACCACCCGCGATGCAATCCGACTCATCAACACCGTGGGACTCGGCTTGGCTCCTTGACTTTCACGACCTTTCCTCGCTTCCCTCGTTGACTGGCGGCCCTTCCGACCCATCTCAAGTCTCCTCAAGCTCTCAGGTATCCTCGCAATGGCAGAGGCAGATGGACCAGACTGGCCGTTTCGGTGCAACTTCTGGGCTAAGCGTTACCGCTGATTCTTCCGACAGCCTTGAGTCGATGGATGGATGGTACGATGTGGGAGCAACAGCATCAGGGACTACCGTGGTAACGCCGGACTCGACGTCGGTTTGGACGTCGACTACGAGTACCATGACGTCGATGACTGTTGATCCTTCACATCTCGGGATCCATATCCCCAATGGGGACCCATTCTCGGATATGCCTACGATAGTGGAAGGCACCGAGATCTTCTCAGCTGAGGCCATCCCACCCGCACATCGTGATAACGATCTCTCTTCGTCCTATCAAACACCCTGGGACGACTTCATGTGCAGCCTGCCTTTCAACAATCGCCCTCCGAGTATTTCCTCTACGGTCAATTTGACTAATCCGGCCACCGTCACTCTCTTACCGAGTCCCATTCCCCCATCACTCCGGCCCAAGGCGCACTTGTCCCACTCTAGATCGTTTGATCAAGACCCTCCTGTCCTCATTGCAAACGATATCGGGCCCCCATCTCCACCCATGGTGCAAAGACGCCGACATGTTCCCCTCGGCCATCTCCCAGAGTCTGCGATTCCCATCGTACGCGGTTCCCCAACTTCAGCCTCCACCAGTCGATGCTCAAGGTGCGGTACAACGCTCTCATCAAAGTTCGCACCGATCGATTCCATGAGGGTAGTGTGCAATGTTTGCAGACTATTTATGCTCACTCACCGGAACTCGCACGCTCCATGACCTACCTGGATCCCATTGTAGGTGGAGAATGATCGAGGTACTGCTCGTTTGAATCTCAAGAGCAGGTGATAGGGCTTCTGGCTGCGATATGCTTAGGATAAAACCCGTAAAAATTTAGATGTTTTGGATTTGATGGGCTGGGCGTGCGCCCTTTTGTAGAGTTGTACCCCTAGCACCCTGGTCGAATTGTGTATGATGCCTATTGTTGTTATATTTGGTTTCTTTTGGTTCTCAGATTTGTATTTAACGATCTTGTAGTCTTGCTGTTATGCATAGATGACGCCAGAAATTGCTGCACGAACTCCCTATCGGAATCACAAGTAAGTCTGCATGCGCCAGTGAACGAAAGTCTCGGGAGGACGAGTTAATCGTTGCACAATACACTCCCCACACCACCGGCATAACTCTCAGCCATGAGCATTGTACTAGGCCGCTTATTGAGGCCGCCAGATAACGCTGAGCGTGACTCGAGCGCGATCACGACCAGCTGATCGCTACCAAGAGACTCATCTCTTGCAGGTGGCCAGGAGTCCAAGCAGAATCTCGACAGGCTGTTTCACTGGGAAGGCACATGATGTCAGATAGCTTTCGGGGTAAAAGACAACCTACGGATAGGCCATCGAAGGCCTTGCAGGAAATAGATCACATAAGCAAGCAAACCAATCAACTTGTTTCGACTCTCCACCATATGATAGTGCCCCGGTGTTTGTTGATGCGGCTTATAATGCTCGAGGTACTGAAGGGCGGCTTTTCTCGCCAGTCTAGGCTCGATCACGATGTCGGCGGGGCCAGGTCCTGTCTGGCGAACGCAGAGGAGATCTAGCGGCCCGAATACTGGCTTGCCAGATCCTGCGATCCCAAAATGCCAAATTGTCAGGGTGGCGATATACACCGCCCATCCAGTGAATGGATCGTGGGAGCGTTCGTCTGCCACGGAATGTACTATGACCTGCAAATGGTCATCAGCGGCATTGCATGTCCCAGCGTCGAGGTTCATACATACATTGAAAATTTGGACTGCATGCCAGGCAGAGAAGGCTCCTGATGGGGAAGGCGCCGCTCTAGCAAGGACCTCAAGCGCGTGTCCCATCTGCCATGGTTTTACGACGAAGTTGCCGACCCGAGGTTCACCAGAGGCCATTCTTAGAAGTTGGGTGTGTGTATTTGGATTGTGGATGAGGCTAAGATGATACTGTATTTCGCAGTTGCCTCTGTCAATCGTAGAGGACGAGAATGACGACAGGAAAGCGTGATGCCAACTCCAGAGGAGGACTCCAGACAGCTCCATCCTGCGATAAGTTGTTGGGTCTCGCTTTTCTGGGAGACGTAGCTGCGCGGATGGTTGGCTAGCTACTGCTCCTGCTAGAAGTACAGACGCTAAGAAGACGGAGGGTGTATCTTGCGACATGGTGTCGCTGCTGAGAATGTGTTCATAAGCGGTACTTGACCGCTCCTCGGCGATAAGGGGGCCAGCAGAACGCATCCATTCCTCCTCGGTACCAGCTTTCCAAATCTCATCCTTGCAAGGCAAGCAGACTCGCATTTGACGAAATGGAATGCGAACCACCTCGCCAAACGCGACACAAATTTGGGCATCAACCACGAGCACAAAGGAAGCCAAGCGTTTCCTTTCCTCGTAAACGAGCCAGTCGGTCCAGGTCAGTCTGGTTGACGAGTGGAGACCAGGCTGCCAAAGGCCAGCGAGTTGAATCGACTCGATGCACATAGCGTGATTGACTAAAAGATCAGTTGAACCATCGACTCTATTGAAAATGTACCTAAGGCACGGTGGTGTTCTGCTTTAGCGGTCCAGAACGCGCCGAAGTAATCCAGCAAGACGGCAGCTTGTAGTAATCGAAGGGGGATATCGTCGTCTGCACTTGAGAGGACCTATGATGCTCAGTACATTCAGTGAGTTTGGAGAGTGGCAGCTTACGGGGACAAAAGATGATCGCGCAAGTGGATATAGAGTGCTACTGGCGAATTGATAGGCCTCTCTCTGAGTGCTGTATGTCGAGCCTAAAAGGATGACAGCGAGGAGTATCCAGTGATTATCCGAATCCTGATACCGAGTCAAACTTGGACGGTGGAGGATTGGAAGCGTCGGGTCGAAGTTGGTGAAGTAGAGTTCCAAATAGGTAGCTAGGTAATCGGCAGATCGAAATTGTTTAGCAAAATGCTATACGAACGTAAATATGGTTTTAGCTTCGCTCTCCACGTACAGATGGCTCGAGATTGGTCACAAGTGTGGCCATGAACTGCGCAAATTCTTCTGTGATTATCTCTTCGAAAAATGCTGATGCGTGAGACCCTGCCTGAGGGTATATTCTAATCTCTCTTTCCGTGGTGTAGAAAGCGTCTTCCTCTGGGTTTGGAACGCTAAGCTTGTAGAGTGAAGAAACATCATCTCCTCCCTCGTCGGCCACGCAGGTCGGGTGTGCCGGGACTTCGGCTGCAACAGAGGTTTGCGGGGATGTTGAATCCTCAAATGTACGGGAATACGATGGCCCGGAAGAAGCGTTGACTCGCTGAGGATAGGGAGCAGATTCTTTCAGCTAGATTCAAGATGGGACGCGCGATATCTCACCGTTTCCACAGTCTCGTTCAGGTGTCGTCTCTTTTGCCCATGCGTCTCGGCGGTCTTGTGAGCTTGCTTTTGATGCCGAAGAAGGACATCATGGCGATAGTATCGCCTCTGACATTCTGTGCACGAGTATGGCTTCTCCCCCAAGTGAATTGCTTCATGTCGCTGCGGGTACTGTCAGTATCTGGGCAAGTGACAATGACTCACGTCCCGATAATCACGCCGTGGAAACTCTTTGCCACACCAATGGGTCCGACATGCAAAGACGGTTTTCTGTGTACCCTGCAAAGCGCTCGAGGATGCCCCGTCAAAGTCTAGCATTGATCCAGTACATTGCAACCCTTCTTCTGCGGGCAAGATAACGCCAGAAAATGCGGGCAGTGGGCGAGTTTACGTAATGTGGCCAGAAACTGGTTATGTGACTATTGCGTCCTTGGGCACAATGACTGACCAGAAACGTTTGTTTGCATCCAGAGAAATAGTTAAAATATACAAGTCCATATAATATGACATGCCCAGGAAACCACCCGTATCAGACTACGAATACTCCTCGATAACACTTCGGGGCTTTACGTATTTTCCCAGTGGTTCGTATGGTATGTCGTAGCCAAATGCCGGTAGTGCGCCGATTTCCAGTCCTCGGGGTGTATCGGTCCATTGGGGTGCTGCGGTCACCCCAAGTACTAGGACGCGTAGGCCATACTTGTAGTCTGCGACAACGTCAGACTGGCGAACCCCGATAAACTCACCTGGTGTACCCAGAGCAGAACCATTCTGACTGTCGAGAACCGCGATAAGGTCGGGCACTCCCGCGACGATCTACTCCCGATTAGCTTTGTCCACACGCTCTGGGGATCCGCCACTCTCACCTTCGACTCTCCGTCGACGGTGTGCTTGCAGAATAGATTCTCATTCTTGAAGGGAACTACAAATCATCAGTATCATAACCATAAACTGAGTCGGGACCGGTACTTGTGACTTACTCGTCATTTGTCCTTGGAATCGCAGTTTTGTGCTGGCATCCTCATCACTATCTTCTTCCTCCTCTACTGCCAATGCCTGAATGACAAGCTCTCCAACAGTATGTCCCTTGTACATAGTCCGTTTTACTGCCACTATTTTGCCGTGGAAGAGAACTTTTGCCGTCGATGATCCACCAAGAGCATCGACGAGAATTGGTCCAATATTACCGATCTGTGCCTGCTTATTTGCAAGAGCAACAGCGCGACCAAGGCGCCAAGCCTGTGAGATGGTGTTCTTGATCATCATGACCTCGCATTGCTCCTTGTTGAGTGGTCTACAGGCAGAACCAGCGTGTGTGCCCATTTCGACGCACCCCGCCCGGAGGATCGAGTCCACCTCACGATAGTGCTTGGCCTTAGTAATAAACTACATAATTGCGAACCAAGTCAGCCTGGTTGAGCAGCAAGTGTCTTGCGAATTACTCACCACTACACTACCATCGCCACTGCTCATGGAAGCAGGAAGAAGCAACTCTCCTTTGTTCCCCGTGTCATATACATTGGGTGTCGTCTGCCATCCGGTGGGGTAGGCGCGTCCCATAAAGTCTCCGTCAATAACAGGTAAATTGAAATATGATGATGCGCCAGAGATCATGTTGATCATCCCGTTGCCCCCACCAATTTCGAGTGCTGCTAATGCAGTCACCTTTTTTAGGTTCATGAACGATATGAGCTCCTGAACCGCCTCGTTGTACCTGTTAGAATATGAGCTCAGACAGTGGAAGATACCCAAAAAACTCGCTCTTCTCCCATTAATCGTTCGGAAGATACCTCAGGGGATCCGATCCCGCCGCCCCAAATGATCTCACCATCGGCGGACATCGCGCTCAAATCGATTACCTTACACGTCTCGCCCCGTCGAACCATCTCTCTTAGAGCCAAAAAGTCGTGCTGCGGACTACCTCCACCTCCACACCCTAGGATATAGCAGCCTGTGGCGATCCATTCGAGATCGGTTTCCGACAAGCTCCATTCGCCGTTTGATACGTTTGGCTTGTAGGCCAGCATATCGGCCGCTTGGAGGATGTTGTCGACCGTAGGAAGCTTCCGCTTGAGGTTAACAGGCTCAATCGGGGTCAAAGCTTCAGATGAGTGGCCGTTGCTAGGAATCAGACCCGCAGATTCTTCCGCAGAGCTAGCGGCAATACTTCCAGCACCAGTCCACTCTCCGGCGGCTTTGACGTAAAATCGGCACCTGCCAGATGTGTCTGGTGGCAAATTGACTCGTCAGCTAATCCAGCAGGACTTGATCAGATACGTACAAGCAATTGGTATCGCCTCACTCTCGACCACCTTACATGTCTCTGCACTAGCTCCGTTGGCAATAGCCTTGTCAATTGTTCGTTGCTCGACCAGTTTCTGGACCTGCCCCACGGACAATTTTGATGTGTCTTCGAAAGTATCCACGACCGCTGAAACCTCTGCACAAGCTGCCCCGACCGCGTTTGCCGCGTCGTAGAACGGAAATCGGTGAACGTTACTGACTCCCTTCAACGAATCGGGGACGAGGATTGCGCCTCCTCCCACGAGATAGACGGGAACATCCTGAGTGTTTGTCTTCATGGCGTCTATTGCAAGCTCAATCATGACCTTCATCCTCGCCTCTGCAGCTTCCACATCGGCCCTGTCGAGGTCCGTGACCAGCGAGGGATCACCGACACCTTTTGCTTTGCCCAAGGCGACGGCGACATCAGTGGCGGTGAATACCTTACCCCCGAATGAGAGGGACTGTTGGATCTCGTAGCCGACAGAGTCAGGACCAATGGTGAGTTTGCCTGTCCCATCCTTGCGGACGCGTGAACCACCGCCGAGTCCGAAGCTGTGCACGTGAGGCATAGAGAAGTTGAGAGGTACACCACAGAGCTCGTGATGAGCCGCTGCCTGGCGAGGGAAGCCAGTTGGACTAGGTCTCAGTCAGCATCTTAACTATATCCTATCGAGGTCTGGCTCACAGAAGAACACCAATTTCCGTCTGCGGAAACAGATCAGCATCCCTGACAGATAGCTACACGTACCGTTGTGCCTCCAACATCGACCACTAGGGCTGTTTCCTTCCTTGATCCTCCACTTGCGAGGCGAGCGAGGAAATTGGCGCCTCGCATCGAGTTGGTAGGCCCGCTGGAGAATGTCTTGATTGGAAATCTCGCTGCCTGTTCGCATGTCATAAGGGTGCCATCATTTGAGGTGAGAAAGAGTGGGCAGTCGAGTTGCAAAGCCCGTGTCGAGTCCTCAAAGCCCGCCACGGTGAGGGAGGCGAAAGAGAGGAGGGCAGCGTTAAGGATCGTAGCATTTTCGCGCTCCAATAGGCCTGCTCGGCATCAGTCTTCGACGCCTTCTTCACAGTCTTTCATGAGTAAAGAATGCAGACTTGCCAAGGTTGGCCACTTCCTTGCTGATGGTGACCTTGACGTCTGGCAGCTCTGCTTTTATGATCGCTCGAACAGTTTCTTCCTGCTTGATTGTACCATCAATTGGACTGTATACCGCCGAGACAGCAACCGTCTTTATCCCTTGACGTTTGATCTCTTCACATATCCCCCGAATCTCCGCAACGTCCACCTGGCTGATTTCTCTGCCGTCCACCTGGAGTCCTCCCTCCGCGAAAAAGACCGGTCCCTCGAGTACCGCCCTCAATTCGTACGGGAACGCGACAAACGGTGGAGTCAGCCTACTAAAAGGCCCGCATAGGCGGATAACAGCGACACGTTCGAGCTTCTTGGCATTCCGTTCGATGAGCGAATTGACGAATGAAGTGGTGCCTATGGCGACAGCCTGAAGGCGAGATTTGTCGATACTAGCTTTCTTCAAGCATCCTTGCACCGCCATCTGAATACCAAGAGTAACATCTGGAGTCGTTGGGGCTTTGCATGATGATAGGACGGGCTGGGAAGAACCGGGAGTGAGGTCGAGAATCACAGCATCGCTAGAAGTTTGATAAGTAAGCGTTCATATGTATATAGACTGTCACCATACGTGTTGGTCCCACCGACATCGACACCGATGCGCAAAGATTTAACGACGGTCATAGTTGTCAGATAGACGCTCCCGAAATCCGAGTTCTCTCTAATGCAATATAACGATTAGGCGTTGCTCCAGAGTGCTGAACCGAGATGGAAAGCGCAGAGGATCTCTGCTGGTGTCTGAAGCTCAGAAACGACCGTTATTGATCAGATGGCTTCTTATCTTGTCCTTGTGAATGATTATCCCAGCAGTAGCGCAACGATCTTCAGGAGTCAAGTTCTGGTGGGTTGCCCACCGCCCACTGAAGCCGGAAACAGGATTCCGAAGATTCAATGGTCCTGGCATTTAGCCGAATTGGTCTTTAGAGGAGCACAATTGCCGTCGACTCATTGATAGCAGATCAAGGGGCTCTTGGGCTCAGCCGACACTCCGCCGAGGCTGCGCACCGACGAATATGTGGCTTGCCCAATCAGCATCGTGGACAGAGCGATAAGAAGTGACCCGCTAATGTCCGGTGCCTCTCTGCCCACGGTGGGCCACCCACTGGTGGGACTAACCCGCGTAGGTATACGGTCTAGGCATTCCTGCCTATCGCCTTGACACTAAGCGATCAGACAAGGTCGTGGGAGCCGCCTACAAAAGCCAAACGCAATGTGGAGAGACAAGAGGGAGCAATCGTTACCCACTTGACCAAATACGCAAACTTTACCATAATGTGGGACAAAGCGACTATCCTCCGCAAGCTCGAGGTCCCTCAACGCGAGGAGGAGGCTGATGTCTGGAAGACCAGCCGCTGGGTAGGTTCTACTGCTTTAAAGACTGTTTCCAGGGTTGGACTGAATACGTGGAACAGCTGAATCGCGACAATGTTCCTCTACCGCCCTCTAGACGAACATGGGGCGCGTGGTCTTTCGTTGGGTACTGGGTAGCCACCGGTGTTAACATTTCGGGCTGGACTGCGGGATCGTCGCTTCTGTCCCTAGGTCTGACAGTTGGTGCGTTAGATTCATCGGCTATGGTGATAGCTGCTGACTGTAATGTTAAGGGGAGGCGATGGCCGTTGTTGTCATTGGGCAGTTACTCGTGGCTGGCTGCGTTATCTTGACCGGACTGTTTGGTGCACAATGGCACGTTGGCTTTCCCATGTGGAACCGTGTCGTTTGGGGCATCCGAGCCTCTTTCTTCCCGCTGGCAAACCGAATCGTGCTATCATTCACTTGGTGTGCGTGCCAGGCTTGGTTTGGCGGTCAAGTTCTCAAGACACTCCTCGGATCGATATGGCCCTCGATCTACAATATGCACAACTCGATTCCGGCATCTTCCAACTTGACTAGCGTCGACTTTATGTGTTTCATGCTTTTCCTCCTTATTTCGCTGCCACTGCTTTATATCCCGCCGGAGCACTACCGCAAGCCATTTCTCTTTACCGCGGCGAGTTCGACCATCACAGCCTTTGCGCTGTTCTTTTACTCGTTGGCCAAAGGACACGGTGCCGGCCCTTTGATCAAGAGCACGGCCCCAGAACTTACGGGTACTGCTCAAGTCTACGGCTCGGCTTTGGGCTGGGCAATGGTCTATGGTATCTCCAGTAGTCAACTAGGTGGCATCTGTGCAGGGGTAAGTCTCTATCCCCACCAAAGAACAGGGCATCAATACTAACCGCGGCAAATCATAGATTCTCAACATGTCTGATTACTCCCGATTCGCAGTCAAACCAGGCGATCAGATTCTGTCCCAGGCAGTCATTGTTCCCGTCATGGGTACAATCACGTGTCTTATCGGTATCGTTTGTACCTCTGTAGCTGCACAGACCTACCCCGATGATGGCTTGATGTGGGAGCCTTACCAACTCCTCACCGCAATTCAAAATAACGGGGGACGTGGAGCAAGGGCAGCAGTATTTTTTGCCTGTAAGTGACGTCTCACCTTGGCTATCTTGGCCTCACCATCACCCTTTACCATTACTCTAAGAAGGCTAAGGCTGGAGTTGCAGCACTCGCATTCCTGATTTCGCAATTTGGAATCAATATTGCCGGTAACGCCATCTCTGGAGGTATCGATCTCGCTTCGCTTTTGCCAAAGTACATTAACATCCGACGAGGCGCCTACATCGTGAGTGGTTTTCTGGTCAAGGAAGCAAATGTAGGCTAACGGTGCACGAAGACTACTATCATGGCCCTCCCAATGTGCCCATGGGCTCTGCTGAGCGGTGCGACTGTTTTCCTTTCCGTCATGTCTGGTTATGCCACCTTTCTCGGTCCCATGACCGGCTTGATGGTCTTCGACTACATTTTCGTCCGAAGGCAAAAAGTCAAGCTTTCTGCACTGGTAAGTAGAGGATGAGGCGAAAGCCTTTGACCAGTGAAAATTAGTCGCTGATCGTATCGGAATCCAGTACAATGCCTCGCCCTCTTCCATCTACTACTATTGGAAGGGTGTGAATTGGCGTGCCCCCGTTGCGTGGGTCATCGGCGTCGCACCCGTGTTCCCCGGATTCCTTGCGTCTGTGTCGACTGTCACAGTCTCGGAAGGCGCGCAGAAAATGTATTACCTCTGTTTCCCAGGTGAGAAAACCTCGGCACTACAGTCAAAGTCGGGACCGAAGCTCACACTACCAAGCTGGCTTTGTCATTTCTGGTACAGTCTACCTCGCCTTTTGCAAGATCTGGCCTGTACCCGGTGTTGGTGAAGTTGATGCTTACGATATCTTCGGGACCTTTGGGTGAGTCTCTATTTATGTTATCAATTTCCTTCCTTCCCCAGAGAGCATAACTGAAGAATGTTAGTGAACCTGGAACCCAGATGGATGGGTTTACCGATGGCCCCGTCTATGAGCTTGCCCGTGCAATCGGTCAAGCAGCATACGATGAAAAGGATGAGAAAGATGTCGCTATGGTCGTTCCCGTATAGGCCGAGACCGTGGACTCTGGTGGGGCTTGTACTGCCGATGTTACGGCTAGATTGTGCGTTTTAGACGGGTCTCTTGCCGACCAAAAGCTTGCCTGTTGGTGCAAAGTAAAGAAGCATGTATCGTGCTCCTGAGGCTTCCTACATGCAATATTCTGACTCAAGGCGCACAAGATAAGCCCCAGGAGGGGCATTCATCATTGCATTTACAATCATCTCACTTGTCGTCGGAATGCTCTCTCCGTTGACTCGCGTTGTCGCCAAGAACAAAGAACTACGGGAAGGAACCCTGACTGATTCAGGCACAGGAAATTGCCCTTCCACGTGGCTTGGCCCTCCCTCGTGATAAGCTTGTCCTCCTCCTCTTGGTTCCCGCCTGCCGGTTTGTTCGCGATCCAGTTTTGGCTCCAAACATCATTCAACATCCAACCTCTTCTTTTCTCATCATCAAAAGCAATGGTGATTACTACTGACGTCTTTTTCATACATAGTAGCTCAATAGAGATCCTGTTCTATAAACTCCCTGAACCGTAACTAGTGTCTAGTCGGCGTCAGATGTCAGAATGTCACTCGACCCTATTGGACCCTGTGATTCATCCCCTATATCCCCAGATACAGATTTGAGTAAATCGTCGTCTTTGCTACCGCAACCAACAGGGACATCGAGTGTTCATCACCAACAACTACCCTCACTCGAATATACTCTGAAGACACGTAAACGCAGTATAACTATCATCTGGAGTCTCCTGATAATCGATTCGGTTGTCTTGCCCATCTCACTGTACTTTGCTTTGTGGTACGGTACTTCTCTCACACCCAACAACGTGTTCACGGTAATCACTGCTGTTATTGGAATTGTTAGTCTTATAAAGTACGCTTTACGGACTTGGAACTTGATAAAAAAGAGTAGCGCATGTCGACCTCGAGATGCACGACGGTGGTCGGTAAGTGTTTTGGTTCATCCTCACCTTGACAACCTCTGCTCGCTCACGCACCCGGACGGAAACTTTAAGGCCCGATCAACATAGGAAACTGACTTGTTCTTTGCTTTAGCTTGACTGGTTTCACTGGTGGTTGACTTTCATGTGGATCTTGATCATTATCGAACTTGTCGTCGGATCGATCCCTACATTACCCCCGATACGCGTCCTGGCCCTGCCAGGCCCTACGGCACTTTTCGTCTGGGGTACACTCATCCTCCTCATGGAAGTACTACGTCTCGCAAACGTCCGTGCCCCCATACGAATATCCTCTCAACCACGCGGCAGTATAATTCTTCCAGCCATTTATCCCATTATCGAAGATATCGTTGCAGTTGACGGAGGAGGTGGAACAGCGTACAGAGACCGTCTGGGGAAACGATACGAAGCTAGCAGCGTATTTCGGCAGATGCTAGGTCGACTCTCACTCGCCTGGGGCATAGGCGCCGAATTGGCAGGTGCCGTCACTATAGCACTCGTATTCACTATCGAAAAGGATGCGGCATATGTCGTCGGCTGGGCTTTACCAGTCATCTGGGCCGGCGTATGGGCAGTCTTGACTATCTGGTACGTTAAAAAGGAGCTCAAGCGAGAGTTGAACCAGTGGTATTCACAATCTGGTAAGTCAACTCATGGTAGACACATACATTGATAGTACCCATCGCTGATTTACCGCATAGGAGAGGATACGACAGGACCCGATATCTTGGAACTCGGCGAAAATAGGATAGAATTGCAGAATAGAATAATAGAGTAGGGGTTGTAGTTGTAGTTGTATTAATGCGCGGGCTAAGATGTGCTTTTAATTGTTTCTATTCGTCTTGATGAATCGCTTTGGCAGCGAACACAATTGGCGTCCAGCACAGCGTTCGGATAAACTCTTACTCATGCATCGATTCACTGGGACCGTATAAATGTCAGACTGCCTTCTCTCTACGCCACGCTCAATCTTTCTGGGCCCATTCGGGAGCCTCGTCTTTGCCAGCTTCCTCGGCCTCATCGCCTTCTTCCTTGGTCTTGTGCACGGTAGTCTCGGCGTGCTCAGCTGGGGCGTATACGGTGAACAGGCACAGTGGAGTAGGCCCGGTGTTGATGACTACGGTTTGGGAGGAGGTCAAGAAAAGGCCAAGATTGGGAGCAGAGAGAAGATCGGTGGGGCAGGAAGGTGGAATTGGTTGTGTAAAGGTCGAGGACAGTTCGTGAGCAAAGGTACGCCTCTGTCAGACGTACAAGCTACTCACAGTTGTGCTTGGTGCCCTGAGGGACAATGACCATGTCACCAGCCTTGACGTCGCGCTCTTCCCCTGCGACGACGGCTTTGCACAGTCCAGAGGTGAAGATGAGGTGCTGATCAACGGTATGAACCTGTCAGGAGGGGATGGTGAGATGAAGATAAGGAATGTCGGGTGAAAGGATGGTACATTGACCGAGTGTGAGGGTTGAATGATTTGGGAGTTCGTAGGTGGAACGAATGAGGGCAGGACAGAAGAGTTGTTGAATGGGGTGATGGATGAGTGGATGAAAGAGTTATGAAGCAATGAGAAGGCATTGTCGTCAACCATATTGTCATATTTGGACGACCACCGACTCACCTCCTCGCCAATCTCTCCGCCCACAGGAACAGTCATGACGACCAACTGCGAGCTCTCTCCCGTCCACAGCACGTTCCTGAACTCGGGGTACTGGCTTGGGATAGCATTGATAGCTTCGAGGTGGTACATCTTCTTTGGAGGGGGAGGCATCTTGGAGGACTTTTGAGCGTGAGCGTGAGCGATAGGCGAGGATGAGAATGTGCGGAAGAGCGAGACAAAGGAGCGGGTAGAGGACGAGGTGATAGATGGGTATGACAAGCGAGCACGGGAGAAGGAGATGGAGATGGACATACTGATAGAAGTGTCAGTTGGTTGTTGTATTTGATGGACGCACGAAATCAAGGAGAGTTGGAAAGAAGAAGAGCAATTTCAAAGAAACTAGAACAAGGTTCAGTGAAATATCGAGCATTAGGTGTTTCACGATCGCAAAGGTGAGAAGGAACCGATGACGTCATGACGTCATGTCAATGCACGGACCTTGGAAGCATCAGTGGCGAATGCGTCGAAGACATAGTCAAGCCCGCTGTCATACTGTATATCTGTGTATTAAACGGTGCGCGATACATCCGATACTACTCCTCTCATACTTCTCATCCATTCCACTACTATGATTAAATGTTCATACCGGCTCCGGTCCCCTCAATCTTCACTTCCATCCTCATTACCCCTTTCCCAACCTACGCTGATCAGCCTCAGCCCTTGACTTCTTCCGCACCTTCCTTCTGCGAGTCACTAGGATGACAAGCGTCCAGTCCATCACCACCACCCAAAACGACATTATTGCACACATAGTGAATCTCCGGAGCGTCGTCCTTGCCAGGTGTGATCTTGACGTGATCGAAAGTGATATCTTTGCATGGAGTTTGCTTGGAGCAGTCGAGCCAGACTACTCGGTTCAGAGCGGATGTGCCGGATATATTCGATAGGGATATGTTGGACCAGTGGAACAGCCCTGTATCATGACCTTCGCCTCTATGATCGTTAAGATATGTCAAGCTACTTTTCATCAACATCTCGGAGTCTGTTACGGATGATGGTAACAATGGGATGTACTCTGATTGGAGATAGATAGGACGAATGACGTCCTTCATCTTGACCCCGTCGACCTTGATATCTCTACCATACCCGCTACCACCACCACCTCCGTTCGGCGGAGTGCCAATTTCATAGCCCATCCATGACTTGAAATACAGACCGTTCTTCATCAAATGTTGAGAGGATGGAAGTAGAGTGATATCAGTGAACTCTACATCGTCAATGTAGTCGACGATACCCTTGTATTGTCCAATCGAGCCAAATGCTATACCAGTGCCGCCTGATTCATATCAATATTGGTCCAGTACGCATGCAGAGTAGTTGATGATGAGAAACAAGAACAACTCACCGAAACACGTCACGTTACGAGCTCTGATCATCGACGAATTCGGCTTGAGAGCGAGACAGTCGTCGCCGCCCTGATAGACCATATCCTCTATCAGGGTTCAAGTCAGCCATCGTACACGTCAGGGTGAATGATGATGAGATATGGTATTATACGTGGTCGAAAGTAACTCACCAAAAGTAACATTGTGTGATTTGTAGGTATCACAACCATCTGTATTCTGTAACCAATTGAGGAAATGGCCGCTTGCTTCCGGGTTGTACTGGGTCGCATTGACATAGTAGTTCTTGTACAGAACATTTTCTGATCGAATGACGATAGACGCCCAAAATTGAGGTTGGATGACGCTCCAGTTCCTCACTACGACATTCTTGGAATCCGAAATGGCGAATGACATTGGTCTTTCATTACGTCAGCTATTGTTGTATAGTTGTAAGGAGACTGAGCCCCAACATCCAACAAATATCCGAAATGTACAGTAGAGCAACACTCACCGACCATATTTATTTCCTTCATCTTTTGCCCAATTATACCATACATCTCCATTCCCATATATCCCACCCTTACCATTCCCTTCCAGAACATAATTGGTTCCCTTGATAATCCATGCCAAGGCGAGATTTTGGAATTCGAATGGAACTCTCTTGGCGACCCAGTGATCGATATCGGACGAGAATGAGATCCAACCGTGAACATCTAGTATGGCATTATTAAGCTCTGTTGTTAGAGGAGATCCGATCGTGCTGATCCGTCATCGTCAGCAAATATACAAAGCGAGCAAAGCCTCAGAAGTGGTGAGGAGTCATTGGCGAGGTAAGACTAAGGAGTACCGAGTGCTCCACATAGTAGAGGTAAGAGTATGGAGTGCTCCACATAGTAGAAGTAGGGGTGAAGAAGCGCTTCAAGAAGGTAGTAGTAAAAGCGCTTGACGAGAGTAGAGGTAAAAGCAGACTGTCGTGTTGACGTACTAATTGGCATCTGGAAGTCGAATAATTCCTCCATTCCCACAATGTTCAAAAGCAGCCTTGAAATTATCGTCATCGAGCTCTTCACCGCCTTTAGGATGAAGTACGCATAACTTGCGTTTCGTTCCACTCTCTACATCAAAATAAGATTCGTCAATCTCCAAAAGCGGGGACGAAGGTGGTATAGGTTCGGAAACGATCAGCTGAGAAGCTGCCTCTAGGATATCGTGTCCTTTCGCCAGAGCGAGGTCGATGGCTGATCCAACCACAGAGCCTACCCCAAGGCTCAAAAACGCTACTGATAATACTCCAGCCCTCATGATGATTGATACAGGAGGTGTAAGGAAGGAATCGATGAATCCCTACCCAAATATACAGAAGAGATGCACGTATATACAGAGGATCCCGGACAAACCGGTGCCGGAACTCAAACCGGTCACCGGGAGCCTTGTCGCCGGATCTGGAGGCAACTGTTGCTGTGTTCTAAATCATGCCGCTAATTGTACTCGAGTACATCTTTGGTAAAGTACTGTATCACATGCGTATGCACAAGGCGTATCGATCAATATATCATGTAAGATCTACAACTGTATAGGGTCCCAAACCCAAGAACCATCTCGAAGGACCCCGCTCATACCTCCCATTTGACCCCATCTCCTTCTTCCACCTTCACCTCCACCTCTACTAATCCATCTATACCTCTCCGCCCTCTATCTGCTTCCAATAGCACCATATTTTCGCTCTTCACTCTCGGCCTCGAATCCTCGACGATCCTTCTCACATCAACAAATGCTGCACTTCCATCTATCTCGGCTAGACGCCGAAGGACCGTTCGGGTCTGCGCAAAGGCTTGCTCTAGGTGCGAACGTGGTGGCAGATGGTGTATATCTAAGCGAATTCTGTCAGCCACAATTCAGGTATTGAGGCAGATGATTAAATGTTCAGAGTGGAGAAGCGGCAACACTCACGCCTGAGTTCAGCAACAACACCATCAGCAACCTCTTTGCGCTTCTGCAATCCCGCCACACCATCTTCCCCCCATGTAGCAGGCTCGCGACAAACCAGCCCGAACGCCTCTCTCAGCTCATCCGCTATGCTACGCCCCGACGGGTCAATTACCGCGTGATCCCACTTATCAACCTTGGCCGACTGGGCGAGCGCCTCGCCAATCGCAATTGCCTCTGTGGCATTGGATCGCAAGACACGAAGAAACTCGAGGATCCGCAAGCGACTATCAAGCATATTTGAGAGCCTGCTAGAAGTTGACTGAGTCGCTATGTCTGGCCCGTATTCATCATCACCTGCTAGGTTCCGATAGGAGAAACTCCGGATAAGCTGCCAACGGATTGGAGATTTGTCCGAAGCCATAATCTCGCCGTGGAGGTAAGAAAGGGCCGAGTCGATACTCGGAAAATTGGTCGCCGCCCACTCTGACTTGGGATATTTGTTGGCCACTGCGGTAGACGGCTGAACATTTGCAGGTAGCCACCGAGCCCCATCTGCCATCTTCGACAGAATGAGCTGAAGAACCTTGTCCTGTCCACCATGCTTGAGATGATTGATGATGAAAGCCGCTTTCGCTCGCTCTCCTTCATCCCTCAACAAGGAGTGCTTGGGCAGCCGATCGACGAGGGAACCGGACGCCGGTGCCTGCTCGTCGAGGGTTGGGCCAACCAGGACCTGATCCACTAAACGTGGAACCACAAGCGGCCGATGAGGGTCATTGATCTCTCGCCATACTGATGTTTGGATATCAAGAGCGTAGGTATCAATGTCAAACTCGAATGGCCCGCAAAGGTTCGTAGCAAGCGACTCGCCTACGGTTCGCAACCCAATTGCTGGATGTAGATCGTTGGGTAGATTGTTCCAGCGATGACCTTCGTACATCAGCGGGGCTTCAGGGAAGGCGAAGGATGGAATTACCGATCAGCTTGCCATTTTTGGTAAAGAAGGCTCGCCCGGTGGAATAATCAATCCCGCACCCCACAATATCACCAGCTGTTCATATATTAGCTCGTATCGCAGGGTGAAGCCAATAACAGGTCTGACCTCCCCACTTCTCACCAAACTCCTCGCCAGTTCCTTTCTCCTGGAACACCCTGCCATCATCTCCGTGCCATCCCCAGCTCCCTTTGTCCCAACCAATAAGTCGATCAAGCTGGCATCCCTTCCTCATCCAGCCTACACTCATGAAGCCTTCCTCACCCTGGTCCAGCACGAGAACTTCATAGTAGTACACTCCGACACCCGGAGGAATTTGGATTGTGGTATGGACTGCACATGCATCGCGATCAGTTCGCGTGGGAGTAAGATGTGAAGTAAATGTGATCATTGGCCAGGCAGCGGCCGGATAGGCTGGAGGATGGTAGAGCGTCAAGGCGAGATGAGATCCTGGCACAGGTTGCTCAAACGCGCTCGGTAGACGGACTGACGGATCAAGGGTTGTATAGCGCAAATATGATGGACGAGACGTCGCAAGGACACCTTTGGGTAGGAACGGAGAAGCTGTTGGATCTAGCCGACGCTTCTTGGCTGGCCGTTCGTCTGTAGCTGCCGATGATAACCGTCTTCGAGCACCTCCACTGCGTACAACCAGAGGAGTAGAATTGCGGATATTCTCCAAATTGGTCGGGGGCAGACCTGTCGACCTGCCTTCGGCGTGTATACTGCCCCTCCTAGCGCCCAATCCAAGAGGTATTACCCTTACAGTGTCAGATGGGGGGTCAGGTTCACGTCGGCGGTTGTTCCTGCCTCTTCTGAGGCTACTGCTCGGTGTACCATCTGATCGTCCCCAGCCATCCAGATCATCTCCCGTACGATTTTCGTGCGCATAAAACCTCTCCCCAGCGGACACTGCCCGCTCCAGCCAAGGACGATCGTCGCCATCTGGAGCATCTTCATCAGCGGGAACCTCAAAGGCAGCGGCCGGCAGCTCTTCATCTGGATCCCACCCAAATGCGAAGTTGTGAAGAGGAAGGGTTCCTCTCGCAACTCGACGGAGGGTTTGACTAGCTGCGCTGCGTCTGGCCGAGTTAGATAGTGTAGCCTCAGAGCCATTTTGTGGATCGACAAATTGAGGGACATACCCCGAACGTCGAGCTGCATCTATCGCTCCGTCCCAAGAACCATCTCGATCGTCTCGAGCACGCTCTCGAGCAAAATTGGTTCGTGTCGGCGTATCATTGGCTCTCATCGCGTTGGTCGACCCGTTGATCGGGAAGATGGGAATAGGCAGTGTTCGACGTGTACGTGACCGCATAGGCGGGTTGGCAAGCGCAGCTGGGGCTCGGGTTGCCAGCAAATCGTTTAAAGAGAACATTGGAGTAAGGGGCCGTACCTCGCCTCCGACGTGAGATCTACCTCTTTCACTATGCGCCGTTGCAGTTTCAAGGATCGAAGAATCGCCGTTGAGTTGAGGCTGTGATGGTCCAGCCTCAATCTCGTCAGAAGCTCCGACAATACCCGTCATTGCGGCGTCTACGCTCATGCGTCGCCAAGGAGGCGGAGGATGAGACAAGTGCTCGTTGGGTGCAACGGGATTGAGATCGAGTAAAGCTCCACTTGGATCCACATCCTCGGCATCGAAGAGCATTCCTATGACATCCGTATGAGAATTAGACGACGAGGATACGTTGGCGTGAGCTTCTCCTGTGGGAGCTACAGGAGGCGGCTCGGACATGGTGTGGTGGCGTGATACGTCGCGTCGGCTTGGACTCGACATCGTCCTGGGTCATAGAACTCTATAGTTATGTATGAAGTGAAGGACAGCAAATTGGGTTATTGCTACAATGCTATCCACAGAACGTTGAGAGAAGAATGAAGGAAAGAGCATAGAGGAAAAGACAAGGGGCAGAGATGCAGATAGGCGTGTGAGAAGTTGGGAGCCTAAATCTCCGTCAGCAAGACGCGTTGGGAGTTGTTGAAACGAATGACAAGCTCAAGTACTGGTATCGGTTCACAGACTCGTTCCTTCATATCTCTTGCATCCGATCGCTGTGTGAGATCCCTCTTAACCCCCAAGGAAACCGCAGACTGCGGGATCCATGTCCTCTTGGCACCCTCCTCACCCTCTTCCAGCTCAACAACTGTATCCTGCAGAGCAACATCCATCTGCGTTTCAAAACCAGGAGCCACAGGAGCCATTTCAGGCCTATCATACGGATCTCTACTCTACTCTACCATATTCGTCGATACCTTATCCACAGCCAGCATCAGGGACGTACCCTACCGAACAATTCTACGACGCTCTTCCACCAAATTACTTTACACCAAGTCAATCAGAACTGACGCCGGGAGGCTATCGATACACATCCTCACTAGCGCAACCAAGCAACATACCGGCGCCTCTGCCTCCACAGCAGCCTGAAACAGAGGTCTACTCCCCGTATAATAACATTAACAACATTCACCAGCCAGGTTCAGCGGTCAATCCTACGGCACTGCAAGTGCCTCAGGCAGAAGCTATTCCAAGCTCCGTACGCCCGATCAAGCTTCGTCTCAAACCTCCAGCGCAAAATAATAACAACGAAATGACCACACGTAGGCACTCGTCTAGTGCTCCTGTGAAGGCTGAGCCCCCATATTCCTCCCGTCCTGTCAGAGAGGCCCGCAGGAATGCCCAACAGAGCCTGCGGAACTACAATGATGATCTTCCGTCCGATATTGACGAGGATACGGATGGTGGGGATGAGAACGTGAATGCTGCAGAGAATGAGCACTCTGAGTATGCCGCCGCCGCGAGGCAGACTAGGAGTGGACGACCGACCAAGCCTCCACCGCGGTACAAGGCGGACGATGAGTTTGAGGATCGGATGATGGAGACAAGCCCTATAATACCGCAAAATGAGAGACGAACAAGTGGACGATCGAGGAGGAAAACCTATGCCGATCTGGATGAGGAGGACGCCGAGGGAGAGGAAGAATTTATTGAAGAGGTCCCGCAAAGGAAACCCTTCCCACCACGACCGACCAGGGCGTCAATGAATGCAATTGTGGCGGCAGCCGAAGCCGGTCCTAGTTATAACAACGGAGAGACTCAGCAGAAGAGAAACACCAGAACTCCGAAGAGGGGAAAGTCACGGCATTCAAGCGCGGATGGTGATAGCTTTGAGCCGAGTATCACCGAAGCAACGAGCGAGCCGGACGACTTGTCGGAAGATCCAATGACTCGGAACTTCGATGAGGACGAGGACAGCTATGCATCAGCTTCACCTCCTCCACGTCGAACCCGCTCAAAAGCGCGTCGGTCGGGGCCCACTCGCCGAACTACACGCCAATCAGCGAGGAACCATGATTCAGACGACGATGTACCTGTGCGAAGGAACTTACGGGAGCGAACGAGTAAAGTTAATTACCAGCTACCCCCGTTGGATATATCGGCAGAGCTAGCTTCTGAAGTAATTGACAATGTCTCGCGGCCGGGCGGTGGACGCAGAGGGACGGTGGGCTTTGCGGGCGGGACGAGATTCGGCGCTGGAGCTGGGAGAAAGGGGCTACCTTGGAGCCTGAAAGGGCAGGACCTGGCGCAGGCCATGGGCGATCCAGATACCTCAGACTCGGTGAGTATTACATGATGGGGATCAGGCTCAGGCTGATGTCCGTCAGGATTTAGACTTTCCTCTCAGACCGACTGCAGCCGCCACTGGAAGTGGTGGACAAGCAGGCCTACCAGCTCCTGCAGTTGGAAAAGTCAACGCTCCGAGCGACGTACCAAACTTCGGACGCATCAATCCTAAATCTTGTAAGATAGCTCCATCCTACTGGACATTACACCGCTGAGTTGAATAGCGACGGCAGATGCCGATCCTTTGGGCGTAAGCATGGATATCACGTTTGACAATGTTGGCGGACTGGATGGCCGTCAGTTCCCTCTTTGCGTTCACTTTGGATTCTGCTAATGATGAAAAGACATCAACCAGCTCAAGGAAATGGTAGCGCTCCCGCTTCTCTATCCCGAGTTGTTTCAACAATTCCATATCACTCCTCCCCGGGGCGTACTCTTCCATGGACCACCCGGCACAGGTAAAACACTTCTGGCACGCGCTCTCGCGGCAAGTTGCAGTACAGGCAATACCAAGATTTGTGTGTCTTCCGTCTTAAATTCCGCTAGCGCGTCCGCTAATTTCTCAGCTTTCTTTATGCGCAAAGGTGCTGATGTGTTGTCGAAATGGGTTGGAGAAGCGGAACGTCAGCTCCGAATGCTATTCGAGGAAGCAAGAGCCGCGCAACCGAGTATCATTTTCTTCGACGAGATTGACGGTATGTTCTGATAACAGGGAAGGTCAAGACAGCTAACATTTCTGCAGGTTTGGCACCCGTGAGGAGCTCGAAGCAGGATCAGATTCATGCCAGTCTTGTCTCGACTTTGTTGGCTTTGATGGACGGCATGGATGGTCGAGGTAAGCGATTCTCTTCGCTGTCCTTCTATCGTGCCCCCTCACCTATCCGTCCATCCTGCTTCCAATTTAGCAAGTGTATCAATTGAAACGTATACTGTAGGCCAAGTCATCGTAATAGGCGCCACCAACAGACCCGACTCTGTTGATCCCGCGCTCCGCCGTCCAGGGCGATTTGATCGTGAATTTTACTTTCCCTTGCCCAATAGGGAGGCTAGAAGGAAGATTATCGAGATCAACACTAGGAAATGGGAGCCCCCATTAGAGGGGGATATGTTGGATCACTTGGCGGTGTTGACGAAGGGATATGGTGGAGCTGATTTGCGGGTAGGTGTTTATTCGTGACTACCAGCACATGCAGAGAGACGAATCACGATATTGGTGCTGGAGTCAAGTGCTAATTTTGTTCAGGCCCTTTGTACAGAGGCAGCGTTGAATGCCATCCAACGTCGATATCCCCAGATTTACAAATCTCAGGATCGCCTCCTTGTCCAACCGGGAAGTGTCAAGGTTGAAGCCAGAGACTTTATGATGTCTGTTAAAAGTTCGTCCTTCCCTCTTTGTCAGTAGTATACGTCAGAGCTGACAATCGCAGAAATCACCCCATCGTCGGCGCGGTCGACCGCCTCTCCCGCCCAGCAGCTGCCGGAACACCTTGTCCCCTTGCTCAAGGCGCCTTTAGATCGACTGAAGAAGGCAGTAGATCATGTTCTCCCGGAGAGGAAGAACAAGACCGCTTTAGAAGAAGCCGAATGGGAGGATGAAGGTGCAGGATTTGAAAAGGAAATGATGGTGCAGAGTAAGCTTCGCACCATGGCAATCAGAGACGGAGCTTACATTCAATGTAGATCTTGGCAAACTGCGTACATTCCGCCCTCGTATCCTCGTGTACGGCAAGGACGGCATGGGTCAGGCCTACCTTGGACCGGCTGTATTACATCACCTCGAAGGATTTCACGTACAGAGTCTTGACCTCGGTGGACTGATGGGAGACTCCGCCAGGGTGAGTCGACGGTTGTATTGCATATCGTGTAGAAGCTGATTTTGCAGACGACCGAGGCAGCACTGGTACAGCTCTTCGTGGAGGCCAAACGCCATCAGCCAAGTGTGTTGTTTATCCCCTCGTTATCTACCTGGGCGATGACTGTATCCGACTCGGCTCGGACGACGTTCAAAGCTCTTCTCGACTCGGTATCAAGCAGTGATCCTGTATTGTTACTCGCCATGAACGACGGAGAGTTGGGTGATCTACCGAGAGATGTTCGAGCGTGGTTTGGATTAGGCAGGGAAGGAAAACTCCAGCTCACTCCGCCAACTTCCGTGTGTTTTACTTACGGTCATCTAACACAAGCTGATGACACAGGACGAGCGCGAGGCTTACTTTGCGTCTTTGCTTGATACTGCCCGCAAACCTCCTTCCGAGTTTCCCGATGCTATTCCTCGCCGGAAACGTGTCCTTGAAGAGTTGCCTCTGGCTCCCGCATTGCCGCCACGTCCCCCTACCGAGGCGGAGATCCAGAGAGAACTAGAGAGGGATGACAATGCGCGGAATATGATGGTCATCAGCTTCACGGGTCTGATTCAGGAGTTTGGCAAGAAGTACCGCAAAGTCGTGCAGTCTGTCCGGGTGAGTAGTAGCCGTTCTCCAACAGAATGCGTGCTGACGATAATATAGGACGAGGCAATGGAATTGAGCGCGTATTTGGCGGAACAGGCTGCCACACAGCCCCTTGCAGAGCTGGCGTTGGCACCTTTGGAAGCGGAGTCGTTGCCAAATGGGCACAGTCATGGTGTCGTCCCTCTACCTCCGCTGGCACCATTCAATTCTGCTCCTGCTTTGACTACCGTCACTCCCGAAGATACAACTTCTGCACCACCCAGACTCGACTCTCTGTTCACCTCCCCTGTACTGCCCCCAGCGGCTTTACCAGAACCTGCACCACCAGTAGATATACCCAGAGAGGTACATGCGACGTGGCAAGCACATGACCTTACCATCGACAGTTTGTTGCGCAAGCTCGTGCGCAATAAGTATCATCACCCCCAAGACTTTCTCGACGATATGCATCGTATAGAGGAGAACGCTAAACATATTGGTGATCCAGAAAAGGAAGGGCGGGTGGCAGAGATGGTCGCCCAGGCTGGACTACATATCAGTGGATTTGATAAGCGCTGGGAACCCGAGTTTGAGCGATTGCGGGAAAGGATGAGAGTGAGGAAAGAGAATAGAGCTAGGGAGAAGGAGAAGCGAAAGGCAATGGAGAATGGGCAGGTAGAACCTGAGCCGGTCGTTGAAGATGAGAATGGTGCAGATGGACCAAGCGAAGATCTTGCCCCGGCAGAGGGGCCTAACGCCAAGAGAGCGAGAGAAGACGAAGGACTGGAGGATAGGGATGGTAAACGACCTCGACCAGAGGCTATGGATATAGACTCTGTGATTCCTGAACCCCCGACAATCCCCCCTAGCTTGACGGACGCTTCAGGTGTGGTGACTGTCCCACCGCCTCGTGCACCGGTCAAAATCAATCCACCACCAGTATACCCACCTTTTATTCTTCCTCTCGACCTCCTCGACAAGCTGGCCGCTGAGCTCACACACGCCACTCATAATTTAAATGTCGACCAGCTCGAGCAGCTACGGGCTACGTGCTACGACAGAGTATGGAGGGCTAGGGCGCAATGGGATCGTGCCGAGCTGCTAAGGAGTCTAAGCGGATTGGTAGGCGAGTTCGTCAAGGAGGTGGAAGAATTACAAGCGGAAGAGGACTGAAAGTATCGTATTGGAAGAGATAATGCAGCCCTGATTGCCTCTTGATCCCGGAGCATAATCCCCTATTGACTGTACATTGCGTCTCGCTCGACACGTCAGCCTCAAACACTAATTTTCGACAGGTATGTATGGTATCTGACATACATATGTCGTGGGACAGGTAACAATTGTCTATGTCAGAGTCTATATGCACATTGACAATGTCATCTCCGCGCATCAATTCTTGTCGGCAAAGCGAACGCTGCTCCTGCCTCTCACCTTGCCGATCTTCTCAGGGTTCTGCGTCGCGATAGGTGGTACGACTGATTCGGTGCTGCCCATACTCGCCTTGCGAAGAGTGTGTTTTCGTGTGGTACTTGACGACGTCGTAGCTTTGCTGTTCTTCGTTGGCCTATCATCTGGCTCTTCGGTCAGCGATTCCAATGTCTCGAAACGCTGGGATTAGCAAAATTCCTTTGATTACTTTACTTGCCCTCTTCCCTAGATCTCGGCGGGAGCTGTTCTCTGC
Organism: Naematelia encephala; assembly: GCA_002105065.1. NCBI lineage: Eukaryota > Fungi > Basidiomycota > Tremellomycetes > Tremellales > Naemateliaceae > Naematelia > Naematelia encephala. The sequence continues at coordinate 93,828 of MCFC01000018.1, forward strand.
TAAGCTTTGCTCGTTTAAGTCGCCTTCTTGTGTGGCGGGGAAGCTACGGATAGAATCGGGGGAGCGGCTCCCCAGAGGAAGGGTACGTTTGGGATCACCAATTTTGCGGTGGGTGTCGGTAGGCGCGATACTCTCCATCGTTTTGTCACGCTTCGAGATATTGTCGACGAGAGACATGTAAGTGCTAACACGGTTCTCCAGCTTCGAGCAACGGTCATGTGACTTGATGTAGCTTCAGAGAAGTCGTTCGTCACACGTACCATTTTAGCTTCGTTTTCTGAGCTCGCCTATCAGCAAAGCCAACGGCATGGAGCCATGTAGTCAACTCACCAGCCTCCTTCAGTTTTGTGACGAGGAAGGCTTGCTGACGTTTGCTTTCTTCCTGTAATTGGTTTGCAAGCGCTGCATGATCAGTGAAACATCGTTGATCACCGCACCAGTCTCTTCTGTGGTCTGAACCGGCCTTTATGAGTCGCGAAAACCTTCTAAGAAGAACTCACTAGTTCATTTGCTTGGTATCGCTCTAATGGACTGCGAATATCGCTCATTTCCGTTTTCGACAGTTCCTTGAGTTGTCTCCTTGTGTCTTCAAGTTCCACCTGTGTTACAGTCAGCGGGTGTAGTGTGTTGATACCTTCAAATTGCTTCACAGTTGTATCACGCAACTTGCTGTTTGCTACCTTCTCACGCTGATCGCTGCCAGTGATCTGATCTCGCAAGCGCTTTGAAGATCAACAATACTGAGCTGCTCAGCCGAACAGACTTGCCTGGAGTTCTTGTTGATGGCCAGTCGTGCTCTGCACCTTCTTGGATTCAACCTCTTTACTGTCAAGTAGTTTCTGGAGGTTCGCTTTCTCGCCCTCAGCTACTGTCAAATCAGCCGAGAGTTGTACTTTCTCGGACTTCAGCTCTTCTAAGAGAGCTTGCAGGCTTTTGATTTCTTCGGCTCTGGATTGAAGTTGTATGTTCCTCCTAAGATATTGTCAGCAGCCATCAGCTTGGCGTGGCCCACATTTCCATGTCTGATGACATTTTCTGCAGAGCCTCCTCCCAACTCCGTGCATCTCTATCTTTTTCCGCCAGCTTTGTCTTCAGTTTATGCAAAGCCGAAGATTGCAATGCTCCAACATCCTCATCCAGCCCGTCCAAATCACTGATGAGCGTCTCTGGCTGTTCAGGTTCAAAGCGCCCTTGCAGATCACTATTGTGCGCTCGCTCTAACGCTAGCTCAGACTTGGTGTGGGACAATCTAGCACATCAGCATTGCCCATCAACCTGATATAATCACTTACTGATCATTTAGTGAACTGCATGAAGTCTGTAGACTCTGTATAGTGTCCAGAACCTCCAATATCGTTGCTGGAGCCTTGAGTACCCCTGTTTCAAAGCTGTGATACAATGAGCCGAGATTAGCCAGCAATGGGGTCTCACAATTTGAGTTGAGTCGCAATGGCTGCTAACAGCGTGCTTATAGTAGTCTCAATGTCTCGTAGCTTTTCGCTTGCCTGGATACTATGGGTTGTTACTGATGGAGTATTTGCAACATACGACACTTACAAGCTTCTTTGACTTGCCTGCAGTAGTGCATTTTTTTCTTTCACCTCGACCCGTGCTTGGACCAACGCAGAATTGACTGGTAAAAATTGGTGAGAGAGGCTTGAGCATCGGGATTGTCACACGGACCAGTTGCCAGCTCACGAGTGGTAGCCTGTGAATCCATCCGTAGGTGATTAAGCGTTGAGACAGCTTCCTTCCCTGCTTCGACGCTTTTTTGAATGCCGTCCAATGTGACGCGAACTTGGGGGTCAGTTGGTATACTACGGTTCATCGGTTTCTTACGTTGGTTTCGAGCAAGCTTTTCAGCAGCCAGCTCATCTTGTTTGAGATCGAGCTCTTTTTGTAAGGCTGTCACTTGCAGCTGCCGAGTCCGTGCAAACTCCTCTTGGTCTGTGTGACTGTAAGAAATATCAGTTAACTCAATTCCTTCTCAGCGTCACCAACAGTTTCTTGCTTATTGAAACTATAGAGAGTAAGCTGGCCTCAACGGCGGTCTTCTCGTCTTGCAGCTTTTTCAACTGCTCGCCAGTATGTGCGACCTCGGCTTCTTTGGTGCATATGATTTGGTCTCGATCATTGACTTGATCACGCAATTTCTTCATTTCGAGCTCCTGACGAAGACATTGGGAATGCTGCACTTCAGTCAGAATGATCTCGAGCGAAAGAAACCATCAATCAGGAGAAAGAACTCACAGCTCCTTGGAGTTGGCGACTCATAGTCCGGTCGTACATGGCCAGATTACCGTACAATGCCTGTATAGGAGGAGCCCTTCGTGGCCCAGGATTAATATGGGAAGGCACATTCCTTTGAGTGAGCGACCAGGACAGCTGGTCTCGGGCAGGAGATCTTGCCGCACGCACTGTTGTTGCCGTCAAGGGTGGCTCTAAATTCTTTTCGATGGTGGGTCGATTGAGTGAGGGGACATGATCGTCAAATGTGTTGTCTGTTGAGCGGTATTCGATACTGTCCCGCGATGTTGGGGGGTTCGAGAAATCGACAGCTTGGGAGACTGTCCCCGACCTCCAAGAATTGACAATGATCTTCCCAGTCGGGCCGAACCTGAACCCTTTGTTATCAGGTTGCGTCGAAGAGCTCCCCTTGGGTATTTCCAACGAGTCTGCAGCCCCGAGGTCTCGTTGGTCGGTGTGGAGGCCTAGAGCTTGAGGTTGATGAGTGCGCTTGGCCATTTCAGACCGCGGCGGACCGCCATTGCTTGCTGTAAAGGGCCTGGTATTGTTAGAATGGGAAGATGTTTCAGTCAAGGGCTCCTCGTTGGTGGGCAGCTTGCAGTCTGGGTTGCTCGGGGTTTGAGAGGCATGCTTCCAGAATGTATAAGATGGTGGACCAGCAGGATGAGGAGAGACAGGACGCGCTACGGGCTGTTGAAAGTAGCGCTTAGACATGTTGCACTCCGATATAGCCTCGTAAGGTACGCCCGGAGATGATACAAAAGGTGCGTCGGGTGTGAAGAAGACAAGATGAAGAAGAAGAAGAAGAAGTTGATTGCGTTGCCGAGGGTGGTGTGTGCGGAGAATCTCAACCTTCTTTCATTCTTTCTTTCCTTCTTCCTTCCTCCTTTCCCTGCTACGAGTGTTCATGGGGCTTCGATTAAGAGCATAGTAGATTGATGACCTGCATACGGCATTGGTTTCCTATATGTACAACTTGTGCTTTTCATTTGAGTTTCTGTCTTTTAACGAAGCGGCGACCAGCTGGTAGGAATCAAGATAGCCGACTTCATAGAGTCGGCGAGCTTGACAGTCTGAATCAGGTTAGCGCTGTTGAGATGGAATGGGGTACTACCTGCCTCTTGGACGGTATCACTCCAGCTCCCTACTGACCAAGCCTGTTCTCGAGTCCGTTTACGGGTTTCCATATCACTGCGAGGCGTCACTTCAAGTATAGAACTCGCTCAAAAGGTACTCACGGATACTGCCAGATATGATGTACTTCGTGCAACTGTCCAACTTGAGAGAAAAAAGCTCCAACTGGCACCTGGAAGATGATCAGTCGTCCGAGTCTACTCGGCCAAAGTATGCGCTCACCACAAACCGCTTCCTCGCTTCCAGCCCTCTTCTCCAAGCTCCTTCCCACTCCAGCAGCTTCCCGGGCTTCAGCTGGTAGCTCCTCATCTCAAATACACCTCCATTCGGGTACCCCGAGTCGCGTGGAGGAGATGACGGCCAAAAGGAGAACTCGGACATTATCTGGTGATGTCGAGACGTAACAAAGGGGAAAATAGCGGTCTCGAGCTTGACCATGTCCTGCGACGTTCTTCAGTCTCCTTCTACTATATACACGTACCGAATCGCCTCTCAGTGCCCGTAAGGTCGCATCGTAGCCCCTGTACCCTTCGTACTCTACAATGTGCGTAAAGTTGTCCACACTTCCAACCACTGTCTCCCATGAGCCAGTGAGTTTGACACCCCCTAGTTCTGGGCTACGCTCTCTCAATGTCCTAAAATATTTCTCCGCTGCAGCCAGATATTCGGCTCGTTTGGAAGGGATGATGGCATGTGTTATCTTTTCGTGCACATACTTGCCCCGACCGACCAGCCGGGAATGAGAGCCCGAGTCGCCAGCAACGAGACCCTCAGCTCGAGCTTTCTTGGATCCATACATTATCGACTGCGATTGTCAGTAAGGCACCTTCATGAAAGTGCAAATGGCCATGGCTCACCCCTAAAAACCCACTTCCTCCTTTGGCTGGGTCCTCGTCTGGGTCAGCCGGTGGAGCATTGTCACCAGGACGAGGGTTTTCCGCGCCGGCCAAGGCATTTGAAGTCGAATGAACACCCCGTACCGCCACGACCGAACTCCGCAAGGGATACGAGAGCGACGACAGCATGGATCGAGTGGTTGACATGTTGACAAGCTGTTCAATCCTTGTGGAGCAACAATGCAAGCAAAGAGGTGATGAGCACGAGCGCCTTCAGTCCCGGACCGGTTGGGTAACCGGTGGGGGAGCCCCGCCACAGTCCAAGAAATCACCGTATCGCCGATCGCTGCTCGCTGCTAGCCATGTTCCCAAGTTGTCCGACACCGTCGAGTGCACCTCGTCCGTCAACGAGGTCAAAGGTAATTCTTTCAAAAGGTACTTCTTCATTCTCAGAGCCTCCCAAAGTCGAACACAGGCTCATCATTTGTTTTCTCTTTCTCATCATGCGCCGACCGCTATCCGAACTACTCGCGACTCAACGAATTCATCATTCAACTTCTCTTTGTGGCATTTCATGTCTGACTGTTTAGGCTTTGCTTTGCTTGCCAGCGCGACAGTCGCTTCTCCTCCTCAAGCTTGAGGTTGAGGTAAGTTGTGTTGTACTGGTGTAGTCCGACTGGTTCTCGGTGTAATTCTCGCCTCGACAACTTTGCCGCGATGACGGGCGACAAGTTGAGTGAAGAAGATACTGACTTGATCAGGTCTAGTATACATGTCGCATCACCCTCTGCCTCCCAATCCTTCTACTTACCTCCCTGCTCGTCCGGCCTCTCGCTCTCCATCTCGTGAGAACCTAGAGCGGCAAGCAGAGGACCGGCCGGGCTTTTCTCGGGCAGGCTTTGCACCCATACCGCACCGTCATTCAGAGGTGCATTCTCCATCGCGAGATGGCTATGCCCGAGGTCCACCACCGCCTGGGAGATTCGATGAGCCGATTCGTGGAGGAAGGGAAAGGGATTTTCCTCGGAGGGATTTAGACCCCATCTACGATGACGATCGATGGGATAGGCGAGAAGACTGGGAGAGGCGTGGACGTGGTCGGGAAGACCCGACTGGTACGTGATCGCTCGGTGCCAGCTAATACATCAGACCGACCAAAGCGCCTTCGTTCTCCCTCGCCCCCATTTGCAGCACGCCGGCCTCGCATGCACTCACCCTCCCCTCCCCGTGGTGCGCAGAACAACCTTCCAGATCCCGCAACCATCCCTGAACTGCTTAATTTTCGAGACTTCGCCAATTGGTTCCGAGCAAGTCATCCCAACACTGCCAAGGCGGACGAGGAGGAGTTGAAAAGAGTCAGGGAGGCTTTGGAAAATGGTACTGCCGACGCCAAGATGTCAAAGGAACGAGTTGGCATGGGAAAGCGTTACGAGAGATACAGGAAGGAGTATACCTCGCGTCAGGTAAGGCGGCCAAAAAATTGGAGCTGACGGCAGCTTTATGCTATGTATCTGACTCACCGTGACTCCGAGTGGTTCAAAGACCGCTACTCTTCGGAGCCGGCAGCTGTGGCACAGCGTCGACGAGTAAACCGACAAGGTCGAGTGCGCACAGCCGAGAAATACCTAGACCAACTTCGTGCTGGCGAGCATGATACCGTGTCTTTTGATATGAACAGTGAGCTAAAGACGTGTTCGTGAGAACCGTGAGCTGATCAGTCAGGTGAGGGGAAACGACCCGGTAACCTCACGGATGTTGAAGAACCGGAAGGTCTAGACCGTGCCCTAGGTGATGCTCCAGTCTACGACGAGAGTCGCATAGAAATTTCTCCCAAGGCGAATTCTGTATTTATCAAGACTGTGCCCCCAAATGCCACCCGGAAATCCCTCGAAGAAGTAGGTAGTCGATGGCAACTTCCGCTGACAATCCTAGCTGTTTGCTAAACATGACGGGTTTCAGTATTTGGCTTTGACTGAACCTGCTATGAAGAAGGGCTTCCATAGAGTCGGCTGGGCGCAATTTGCAGATGGAGTCGATGTTGCCGAAGTAGTGAAAAGTCTGGATGAGAGTAACGTGAGTCGCGAAGGAAGGAAGAAAGCTTATGTTATAGGTCGACGGCTTCACCTATCATATCACTGTCAACTCAACACCTTCCATTGGCAAAATCCGCATCACTGCTCCTGTAGCCAACACTCTCGAGCGACTGGAGGTAGACGGGCAAAAAGCAAAGCTACTCGCTCTAAAGATTGAAGAAGAGCTAGTTGGAGATGACGATGAGGGTGAAGCATCAAGAGGCTTAAACGAGAAGGCGACCGATTTCGTCCAAGAGACAATCGACCGTATCATTGACCAGGAGGGGTTGGGCGGTGACGACGTATCGGATGAAGGCAAATTGCGGAAGGTGGGTTTTGTTTTTGGATCAGTATACTAACCCATAGGCCAAGGTTGTTGCCGATCATTGGATCTCCTTCCTCCGCACTGGCTTGTCAACCTGCTACTATTGCGTCGCGCCGATGGCTTTCTCCGAGGAGCTCCACCGCAAATGTATCGCCCACTTCCGACCAAGCCCTACGGATAAGCCGGCGGATGCTCTGGAATCTGTGCAGGAGGCCAACGAAGAAATTCCCAAAGAGACCGAGGGTGCAACGAACGGTCGGGGAGACCACGACGAGGAAGATGGAGACAAGCGGGATGCAGATGATACCCGGGTCGAGGAGGCCGAGAGGATCCGAGATGCAAAGCGAGCTTCGTTCCCTTCGAAGAGTTCGGATGAGAAGTGGGAAGAAACACTGGACCTGAAGCTGCAACCTTTACTTGAGACTGTCAACCCTGTTGAATTCGGGGGAAAGGACATTGAAGAGTAAGGTGTGATCATATGAATTTACGCTGATCCGACTTAGGGAGACTAAACGGTTGACAGCTCCATTGATCAAGCAAGAAGAGGCTTCCAAGTATCGATGTAAAGAATGCAACAAGCTGTTCAAGGCGCCAGAATTTGTCATGAAGCATATCAGCACAAAACATGGCGAGCTCATTCAGCCAAAGCTTGACGAGGTGAGTTTTTCATATTTGTATCCCACTGATCAACCATAGTATGCGTATTTCAACTCTTTTGTGCTCGACCCTCAACATCTACAACCGACTAAAGAGGTACCTGCAGCTGTCAATGACAAGCTTCCTTCTTCGCAGCCTTCAATGCCACTACCAATGTTTAACCCCACTTTTGGCCCCGATGTGGGCAACATGGGTCGCAATATGGGTCAACCGGCTTTCAACGTCATGCAGCAACAAATGATGATGATGATGCAGATGCAACAAGCAATGATGATGGCAGGCGGGATGAACGGTGCTGCTAGTGGACTAGGTGGCGCGGAGCGGGTGGGCCCCAGTGGGAGGGATCTGGGAGCCAGAATGGGAGGCTTTGCCGACACTCCTGTTGGTGGTGGACCCCCACCGGGCGGTGAAGACCCAAGAGCAAAGAGGGGCAGAGTCAGTTATCAAGATCTGGATGAGGTCGGCGGTGGAGATTCAGGTGGTCTACCATATTGACACTAGAAGCATTTGGACCTACTCCATGCGGTATGCATCATGTGCCCTATAAGCTCACTGAGAGATTCTGGCCTTAGACGAGTCCAAGGCTGGCATAACCGAACAGGTAGGGCCCATCGAGCAGACTTACATTTGCCTGCTTCAAGTTCCTCGACTGTTCCGGTCATGGCGAATGCATTTTATATACAAGGGGGAGACAAACGTGCCGTCGCACGGACTCGACTACAGCACGGAACTTGGGAGAAAGTCATTAAATTCATTTGTGGGATATGGCCCCTTGCGCGCTGGAGCGCGTTCAGGCATCCCAACCTTCCCAAGCCTCTAGCCCTCTTGCACCACCACCACCACCACCATTCTGTCTCTCAGTGTCCAACAGTCTAGAGATCGAAAAGATGGATCCAACAAAGGCTCAAACAACTACAGCATTTGCTCATCTGAAATCGCAGAAAGCCAACAAGGTGAGTTTTACATCGTTCTTTTCTTCCCCATTTGTCCCTTCGGAGGTTCAAACCTACTACGACTTTACGCGTTTCTCGATCCCATTCATGGCCTGCTTAGGCAAGCTGAGATAGGTACTGAGACTGATGATTACCAGGCTTGCTTTGATTGTGGTGCAAAGAACCCTACGTGGACAAGTGTCACTTTTGGAATCTACCTCTGTCTAGACTGCTCGAGTGTACATCGTAATCTCGGCGTTCACATTTCTTTTGTTCGGTGAGTACTCTTCACCTCGTCTTACCTGGGCAACTCTACTACCTATTAGAACCTCCTTATATTCGCTGTCACTACTACGCCTCCTTCCTTGCGCTTACACTCCCTCCTACCTCGTTGCGTGTCTTGTCTCCTTTCTTCTGGGTTCTGTGGTTCTCAATGCCGAATCGCTGACATATTCCCCAGCTCAACCAACCTCGATACATGGTCACTTGCCCAACTCCGTCAACTCAAAGTAGGCGGTAACGCCTCCCTCGCGGAATTCTTCACAAAACATGGCGGATCCTCACTCTTGCCTCCGGGAAATCACGATGCAAGGACACGATATACCTCGAGGCAGGCTGGGCTGTACAAGGAGGAGTTGGCAAAGAGGGTGAGGCAGGATGCTGAGCGGTGAGTTTGGATGCCTATTAGTGGGAAAGCGCTAATATGATGTTTCCCCTTTTCCTTGATCATGCTTTCCTTCATCACGCTGCCCTTGTTGATACCACCCTTGAAACCGATTCCCTACCATTGCGGGGCCTTGTTGTATACGCACATAGGTATCCCTCCGGAATCCATATCGACGGCCTGGAGCTCACTCCCTTGGCATCTCCTGCAAAGGCCGACGCCTCGGAAGACTTTTTCGACTCTTGGGACAAGAAGCCCGTATCAAAGCCAGCATCGCCTGCACCACCGGCAGCCTCAGGTCCTCCAGGAATCGGCAACCGACCCTCTCCCGCAACAACTTCTTCGGCCCCTCGTACTGTGACATCTTCGTCCCTGCGAGCTCAGCCGAGCTCCCGACCAGCTCCTGCTTCTCGCCTTTCCGGGGCAACTGCAGTCGGTGGAAAAGTTAGCAAGCTTGGTGCAAAGAAAGCGGCCACTAGTATCAACTTTGAAGAGGCGCAGAGAAAGGCCATGGAGGAAGAAGAGAGGGTCAAGCGGCTCGGCTATGACAAGCAACGAGAGGAGGAAGAAGCTCGAGCGGTCAGAGAGAGAGAGGCAGCCGAGAGAAAGTCAGCGTCGAGCCTTGGGGCAAGCCGGAGCAGCACACCTGCGAATGGAAGCGCAAAAGTGGTTGAAAAAGTTGCTCCCACTAGACTCGGATTTGGTCAGACTGCAGGCTCAGCTCAGCCAACAGTGACCAAGACGTAAGCTTGTATACGAAGTTCTCCGCTGACAAACAGACGCGCTGTCCAGGTGGATGATCAATATGTCGCACGAGAAAAGTTTGGCAACCAGAAAGGTGAATAGCGTAGTTGATAATAGGGTCGGAAGAAATGCTGATCCGCCTAGCCATCTCCTCGGATCAATACTTTGGACGTGGTACTTATGACCCTGCATCATCAGCTGAAGCACAACAACGACTGCAGAATTTCCAAGGAGCGACGGCGATCTCTTCCAACGCGTACTTTGGTCGGCCTGACGAAGATGAGAACGATGACCCTGTACTCAGCGGCGGTGATGGTGTCTTGGGCGGTCTTGGAGATAATGAGACCATCCAAGGTTTAGAGCGAGGGATGAGGGATTTGGCTGGACGAGTCATGGGCAGTCAAGAGGTGCAGAACTTGGCTGAGGGTGTGAGGGCCGGGGCTATGAAGGTGAGTACTTACCTCTGAAGGGATGCGGTCTTCCATTGCTGACATACCACCAAGCTTTCTGACTTTTTGTCCTCTCTTGAAGGACGATGATGCCTGTTGGTTATGTGGATACACCGGAGATGCGACTTTTTTATGCTTTGTATACCATTCATGATTATACTGAGGTAGAAGGGAATTCCGCTGCACGTGGTGAGGCACAGGCACTTTGGAGTCCCCGGATCGCTACGTCAGAATTGTTCCGGTAATCTGTCACCGATCATCGCTGTGATTGAAATTGAAAATCTACTGGAAATCGACATGTACATCTCTTCTCTTCTCTTTTCTTTTTCCAATTTGATCATTCCCAACTCTGATCCTAACTTAATCGAGATCGTGAGATCTTGTTACTAAACACAAATCGTCAAACGATCGCTCAGTATAAGATAGAAGAGCGAAAATCAAGATGACTACCCGTCGATCAACCAACAAAGCAGTCGATCTTTCAGCTCCCATATCGAGCTCGAACGATTCAACTCAAACCTCAAGTTCAATCGCGTCGACTGACAATCTCATTCCCGCCGCTCAGACGACAAGAGGCGAAAGCAAAGCCAAGAAGACTATGGAGGGCCAGAGGAAACGCGTCTTGGTCGTTGGTGCTGGAGCGGCAGGAATGGCTTGTGCCGATGGACTGGCGAGACATCCTGATAAGTTTGATGTTACGATGATTGGTGAGTTGTCAAGCTGCTCCTAAAATCTTGGCTCGAAGAGTCGAGAGAAGTCAGAGGATTGTGTTCTTGGGATTCAGCCATCGACGTGGCGATCTGGGTTTAGACGATCATAGAATTTGACCGGTTGTGCCAAAATGGCGATGATGATCAACGGGACAATTCCTGACTCATCACCCATCGCTGACTCGTTGCAGACGCTCAGGCATATTGTGGTGGTCAAGCATTCTCGATCCCAATCGATAAGTCAAAATATGGCTCAGAGTGGATGAACCAAGGTGTTCAGGGCGGATCGTACATCTACCAGTGAGTGCGGCTTGGGCCACCTAAGAGATGACTGGGTTCCATATAGATAAGGGCTAATTCGGTCTAGACACACATTTCATCATTTCCAGAAACTTGGATATGAAGCCAAGCCGTGAGTTTTTCGTCCTTCCATCGTTTCCTATTGCTGATTCTGTAGGGTCGAGTTGCAAGTATCTTTTGGAAAAGGCGACAAGGTACGTTTTGACTCGATGACATGTTTCTATCTAACGCATCCAGTTCTGGTCAAACCTCTTCCCTACCCACCTCGTCGAGAAACATGCCAAGGACATCAAGCGATTTGGCACAGCTATCAGATGGATGCGACATCTCGAGGTTGTCTTCGCCCTGATCCCTATCAAGGTGACTCTTAAGATGTGGGGTCTCAGTGAGGAGTTCATCAACTACATGATATATCCTTCGTAGGTGCCCTTACCATTTCAAAGAGTGTGATTGACTGACGCCACATAGCCTGGCGCTATTCCTTGGCACAGGAAACGCGACACCAGATCTACCCAGCGTGATGATGGAGCGGTTGTACACGTCACCAACCTATGGCATGTGGTATCCGGTAGACGAGAAAAGTCTATCGTCAAACTTGCCGCCCATGGTCGTCTTCCCAGAGTCAACTAAATTCTACCGTGATTGGCAACGATCGCTGGAGGATCAAGGTGTAAAGGTGAGCAATCAGTTACATGGCTGTCACAAAGCTGAGTTACCAGGTCCGACTCAACACCGAACTCACTAAAGTCAAGTCTCGCTCACCATCAGTCCGAGTGTTACTTCGGTCACGAAGGCAATCTGAAGATATGCATAACCCAAATATGGCCGACCAAGACTTACCGGAGACCGAAGAGGTATTCGACGAAATCGTATTCTGTGTTCTCGCCGATACAGCAAAGCGCGTGCTCGGTAATCAGGCTCGGTGGACGGAGAAGATTGTTCTGGGTCAAACAAAGTGGAGTGATGACGTGACTGTCACTCATAACGTGGGTTGCTCTCAAATATCCTGTGGTTGCTCTGGCGCGTCGCTGATTTGGTAGGATATCGATTACATCCGTAAATACTATACAATCGATTTTGACAAGCAACAAGCTACCGCGCAGATCTCTGGGCGAGACGATTCAGCGAGATACAAAAAGGGGGAGGACGAGTTCAGACCGTATGCTGCTTTGCCAAATCCGTGGTCAACTCAAGCTAATGTATCGTAGAATGTACCTCATCAAGCAGGTTCCAGCTGATGCGCGAAAGTTGGAAATGTGCTTTGACTGTAATGCATTCCAATACCAGCTAGCCAAGGATACCGGACCCGAAGATCATGTATACCAAACGATCTTTCTCAACAAGAAGCATAAGGATACTTGGCAGAAGGATGAAATCCGCCAGGATAAGATCCGTAAGTTTTCGAATACTGCAGTTGTGCTCTTGGTTGATTGTTTGCAGTAAGAGTAGATTGGTGGCACCAACTCTGTCATGCTTGGACTCATTACGCATTTGTTGTGCCGTTTGTATGGGCTCTAAACTGGAACTGTAGCCACACGACGTATGCTGGGGCATGGACATTGGTCAATGCGCACGAGGTAGCCATCATTTCTGGGCAGGTGAGTGTATTTCAACACTGTTACCGAGGCGTTGGTGCTGATGAATGGATTAGGCTGCCGCGTATAAGCTTGGCGCCGACTATCCGGCCGAACTGTACGAGAACGAGTTTGCTCGGAAGTCGTTTAAGAGTTATTTATGGTTGACACATCTCATGGGACTCAAAAAGAGCCGAACAAGTTGAGAAGGCGGTGTTTTTACTATGAACCTGTAAAATTGGTCTTATTGTTTGTAGCAACAGCAAGTTCATGATGGATTCATGCATACCATGACATTATCGATGCGGTGAAGCTACTGACTAGTAGGAAGGAACACAAGAGAGAGTCGACTAATGGTAATGCACTCCTTCGCGATATCGGCAAGTGGAGTACGGTTTGCAGGAAGTGTGACAGTAGCCTGTGGCATGTATCCGATGCGAAGGACACGCCAATGAGGCATACGGAACTCGATGCTCTATAATCTGAGATAAAGCTCATTAGCGGGCATATCCAGCAATGGGTATACGTAACTCACTCTTTCAGCAGGTAAGCCCCATATCGGATAGTGGAATGCCCATGTTCCATAGGGATGAGGGTTTGGCCAAGCAGTGTGATAAGGGAGCCAAGGATTGGGGAGTGGCGAATTGAAGTGCGGGATGAACATCTTTGTTCTGTCTATCTGCTCTAGCTAACTGGGTTTGGGTCTGGGTTGTTATGGTTACGAAGTAGGATTTGTAAGTACGAGTGGAATTCGGTTGTGGAGGGTGATGGAATTGTGATACGAGTCTGATGGATGCTGGAATGAAATTATATCGTGTACGAAGAGCATTTGTTCACACCGCCATAGCCGTCGTCCTTTGTGACGGTATATTTGACACTTGTGTTATAATTGATGTATCAGATGTACTGAAAGGAAAGCATAGCATAGGGTGAGCCTACGCTGGGGATTGAACGAAAAAACCGCATTTATTGGACAAGAGCGCAGAGGCTGAAGCTGCTACGAGGCGCACGCACTCACTTTACGATAGATGACCGTGGGAAACTAGGGATCTGACGCGTGCGCTGGGGGGGCTTCGTCTCTCCTATCGTCAAAGCAAAAGGCTACTCGTAGATCAATTCTCTCCTTTTGATTGCTGTTGCAGTTGCAGGGCCAACTCGCCTCATCCGGCGCACGACATACTTTTGGCACCCTCTTCGCAATGTCACGTTTCGTTCGACCGGTAAGTCTCTCACTGGAGCTCATCTTCGTCGTCTTACCCTCTTGCAGTCTAAATACCGGCACGTCTATGGCGAAAAGGCCAAAGTCCACTATGAGAATGCCAAGATCTCAGGCTCAGCATGGGACACTGACCTCGTTTCTGCTGGTGGAAAGTATCTCGCTGTAAATTGGCAAGTCTCAGGTGGAGGGGTAAGTGTCACAACGACCTGATCTGGGTCCATAACGATGATAATACTGATATCGTTGCGTGTGTCTCTATAAAGGCATTTGCTATCCTCCCTGTCTTCTCGCCCTTCACCCCTCCAGCACCTGCTGGCTTCCCTACCAAGCTGCCGGATATCCTTCCGTTGGCTAGAGGACATACCGCACCAGTACTCGATACTGCTTGGTCGCCTTTTGATGACGATCTCGTGGCCTCTGCAGGTGAAGATGGAAAGAGTGAGTTCCTCTTTCATGCTTCGGTGTGGACACACAATGAGCTGACTCGATCAAAGTCTTCTTGTGGAAGATAGACGATGATATGTTCAATGGTTGGGGGGAAGAGAAATGGGTTCCAGAGGATCTCAGTCCGAGTGGAAAGCTGAATGCAGGTGGACGGTCAGCTAACTTTTACTACGTTGGAATGGTAGCTGACGATTGTTCTTGCAGAAAAGTTGGACAAGTCCTGTTTCATCCTACAGCGTCGAATCTCCTCACATCGGCTTCTGGAGATCACCTCGTCCGTCTCTGGGATATCGAACAGGGCAAAGACGCTGCTACAATCACATTGACAGGCCATGGCGATTCTATCCAGGGTCTAGCTTGGAACTCCTTGGGTACTCTGCTAGCGACGGTGTGTGATCTTCAACCCCATATACATGTTGAGATCTGATTGGACGTTTGCAGACCTGTCGAGACAAGAAATTGCGCTTGTTTGACCCTCGAGCAAGCACAGAGGCAGTCAGGATAGCAGACGGTCATACTGGTGTCAAAGGCTCAAGGGTCGTTTGGCTAGGTGACAGAGACAGGATTGCAACTACCGGAGTGAGCTAGTTTCTCGTCTCTCGTGGGATTATGAGCTGAAATCAATATAGTTTAGCAAAATGTCCGATAGACAGCTTGGGCTATGGGAAACTGGCAGCTTGAAGAATCTAGACATGAACTCGCTCGACTCTAGCGCGTATGTCCATCATTCACTTCCATATTGACCGCATCGCTCACTTGCTACAGAGGTGTCATCATGCCATTCTACGCTGAGGGCAACGACGTGCTCCTGTTGGCTGGCAAGGGGTCAGTCGCCTTCCTGGACTCTAAATAGCAAGCTAAGAATCACAGTGACGGTAACATCCGATATTACGAGTATGAATCTGACCAGCTCCAATTCCTCAACGAATACAAGTCATCGGATCCTCGTGAGCTTCATCTCCGGTTGCCTTTGCTTACTTTTCCCAGAGCGCGGATTGACCATGCTCCCTCGACGAGCACTTGACGTTAGCCAGAACGAGATTGCACGCGGTTTCAAACTCGCAGGAGCAGCCATTCACCCTCTGTCATTCATTGTGCCCCGGAAATCAGAGTCTTTCCAGTCAGAGTGAGTAATCAGCACTTACTATCCATGACAATACTGACATTGTACAGCATCTTCCCTCCAGCCAATTCCATTGAGCCTGCTCTCACTTCAAGTGAATGGTTCGGAGGCAAGACTGCTCGCCCCAAACTCATCGATCTCGAAACCCACGCGGTATCCACTTCCGATGCTCCAATCCCAGCCACGCCTACTCCAGCACCGCCCAAGCCCAAAGAAGAGCCCAAACCCGTTCCGAAGGAGGAGCCCAAGGAGGAGCCTAAATCCATCCCGAAGGAGGAGCCGAAGCCTGAACCGGTACCAGAACTCAGGGAAACACCAATACCTTCGCCGCCCGCTGTCATCAAGGAGCTCGAGCCGCTTGCCTCGGCTGAGGGTCTCGAGATTGAGCAGCCAGATAGCGAGGATGAGGCACCTGTATCTGCGCCACCAACCGGAAGTGTGAAGGAAATCTCGACCGTCACTACACCTGTCGCCAATGGATCTACAGTTTCGGCGGTGAGTCGTCATAGTCTAATGTATCAGCATGCTGATTGTTCTAGCCCAAGGATCACCTGCTCATCAAAAAGCTTTCCGAAAAAGCGACTACCCCTACGCGAGGCTCGCCTTTGTCCGCGGGTTACGACCTCTATTCGGCAGAAGACAAGACTGTGCCAGCAAGAGGCAAGGCCCTCATTGATCTACAACTATCTATTGCTGTACCGGAAGGGACATATGGCCGTGTAGCGCCTCGTTCTGGTTTGGGTGAGTCTATTTCAGGAAGATTGGTAGCTAACATGTCAGCCTCGAAGCATTCTATCGATACTGGGGCAGGCGTCATCGACGCCGACTATCGCGGACCGCTGATGGTTCTCTTGTACAACTTCTCCGATGTCGATTTCGAGATTCACCCAGGAGATCGCGTAGCACAGCTCATCTTGGAGAAATACACGGCGGCTCCTATCCTCGAGGTTGAGGTGAGTTGTTTGAAAAGACCGAAACAAAGATGAAAATCTGATGACATATAAAGGATTTGGAGATCACGGAGAGGGGTGCGGGAGGATTTGGGTCCACAGGTGGATTTGGCCAGAGGGGCCAAACACTGTAAATAAACACAATGTGAAAGAGCGATTTTTGTGATGAATCTTGGTTGCACCATCTCAAACCCAAGCTGAAGAACGAGGCTTACGGTACATGATGGTCCGGCAGGCATTGATTGATATTGACGATTGTCGTGGCTTACTGTAAGACAGCATACAGAGTATCTCGACACCTTGATATTTGGCTCGAACGCTACACTTTTCGTCGCAGGTACTGCAAGGCAGAGTCATCGAGCTGGCTTTTCGTAACATCCCTTGTCAATACACTCCTGGCGTCAGATCTCTGGGAAGTTTCCCAGTTGAAAAGAAGGCGAACGCGGCCAGGCAAGCTTGTCCATTCACTCAGTGGGTCTTCTCGTCTGTCGAAAGCACTTTGGGGATTGCGTGCTAATTTTCACAGAAGCCACAATGCAATCTCCGCCTTTGCCTCTCTCTTCGCCTCACTATGCGGTGTGAGAAGCAGCATGTCGAGTATATCGTTTAGCGCGGTGTTTCTCGAAATTTGCCACTTGTCTTTCCAACTCGACTTTGAGCCAATTGGCCTACGCAAGTTTCGCCTCTTGAGACACCTCTCGGTGATATATCGAGCTTGCAGAAAGGATGTGGCTTGGGATAGGAGCAGTGACGAAAGCAGAAGGCTCGATCACGCAAGTAGGTGGGGCCTGATCCTTTCAACTTCGAGAGCTCTTTTCATTGAAAGACAAGCTTAGCCCGAGACGAGGCTCAAGACTTCTTGTGAATGCGCAGCAGTAAGAAAGATTTTCCTGGGTCTCGGCTTTACGCTCCACA
Source organism: Naematelia encephala (assembly GCA_002105065.1). Lineage (NCBI taxonomy): Eukaryota > Fungi > Basidiomycota > Tremellomycetes > Tremellales > Naemateliaceae > Naematelia > Naematelia encephala. Next base: position 111,123 of record MCFC01000018.1, read on the forward strand.
ACCCTCCTTTTCCGCTGTACCCCTGAAGGCCGAGCGTAACAATCGTGAAATGAGAGGCTCTGTGGAGGGAGGAAGGCGCTGGGGGGACAGTCGTCTTGCGCTCAGGTATATAAGAATGAGACTCGGCGCCCCATCTTCTCATCCGATCTCTCACTTGCTATCTCCTCTGCCATCAACCACTGCATTTTTTCATCTCTGCTTTCGACATGACCTCCCCTACCACTATATCCGATCCCACGTCAAGACTGGTTTCGACCAATTCACAGATACCGTCGACTGGCGACAACGAAGAGCTCCCGCCACCCCCACCCTACTCATCAAGTTCCCGCAGAGACGGCAGCGACGGTGCCAGCCAGAATCTCTCCTTGCCCGGTGCAGATCTGACGACTGAGGCCTCCGAGAAGACCCGGTCCGTCGACGGACGGAACAGTAGTGGAGAAGAGACAATCATGGGATCAACCACGCCTACCGGACAATCAGGCGGGTCTGCGCTGCCCCTGCCAAAACTCTACGACGAAGGAACCACGTGGAAGGGCTTACTGGAATTCATCAGATGTCTTGTAGATCCATCGTTGGCAGCTCCCAGAAACGCTGAGGAAGAGCAAGCCCGGACAAATTCGGAACCTGCTGATCTCCGTGAATTGTCCTTCGCTTCTTGCTTGAACAAGGTCGGAGCAATTACGCAAGACAGTCAAAGTGAAAGCATGTCACGCGCTCTACTGCCAGACTACCTTTCGCGCGCAAGCGCGCAATTGGAGGAAACAATTGACCAAACCTCTGAAAGTGACCCTCACCTAAAAAGCTTGAAAATGGCCCAAAAGTTGCTTGGTTACCTTCTCGCCAAGGAGGAGGGTAGGTTGGGTGACTTCAAGGTTGAAGAGTGAGTGCCTGTCTTCAAACTGGGCTAACTCATATAGCTGGGAAGCCACAATAGCGGCGTTAGCGTTTGTAGGCAGCCATGGAGATCCCTTTGAAGATCCTGACGTTGTGAGAGCCATTGAAAATCTCAGGTGAGGCCATCTAAAGCGGGACATACAAATACTGACGCCTCCTGTCCAGTCAACGAGGCGACGAATTGAAGAAGGCAGTAAAATCAGTATCCTTCCGCGATACCATCCCGCTTACGCTTCGCACTTGGCTCTAATCACCCTCTGTACCTTGCCCATTACCTTGCCCATTGGCTGGGCAAGTGCAAGGACTGCACACGCGGTGTTGGATACGTTGCGTCCCTTCCTGGCCTCCGTCATGGATTCGCCCGCAGCTGGTACCTCGTCTTCTGCGGGTACGCCCTGCTCGACCTCCGACTGATGGCACATACGGTCAGGAGCATGTGTGAGAGGCCCTCGAGATCTTGTGCGGGGCCGACAACTTTGGTCTTTGCTTTCTTGTAAACACATCTCTTTGTTTCTACTTGTATGACTTGCTTATAGTGGGTAAGGTACCGAGGCGCTCGACCACTGTACAATTCTGTACAGTACTGTACGTATAGTACCACCGTATGCTGTAATATTTTGTAGTAGTACTTTTTCGCTGGTAGTTTAGTCTACGCTCTATATAATGCATGTGGAGTAACTTAGATGATGTGAAATTTGTCTGCCTTCCACTATACCTTTGGTCTGCGCAAACTACTTTCTGCATGCAGTGGGTGATCATTATCTGCTCCAAGTTTGATTGCCACCCGCTCATAAACTCAGTCGTGTATTTGTGGACTGTGATGGGGATTGCCGTCTGTGTGTTGTGTTGAACAAAAGCGGGTCTTAGCTTGCACTTAGCTTGACCCGCTTTCGGGGTCGCGAATACCCAGTACGTGCGCAATGTAGCTCCTTGTCAGTCAATTATCTCTTCTGTCCATGGATTGTCCAGTGAAGTGACAGCAATACCACAAGCGTGGCTAGCTTCTTGACGAATGACATGTCATACGGTGAAGTATATGCTGCTGCTTGTAACATCGCTTTTTGGAAACCCATTCTTCTTTGTTGCCAATGAGTTTGCACTTTTGGCAATCTCTGCAGAGATGGGAGAAAGGAGTGCGCTCGAACGCGCAAGAGGTTGAGGCCGATGCTCGCTGTAACAGCTAGGGAACATAGTTCGTTTCAAATGTAGTTCTTCCCTGCCACTGGAATTGTACTTCGCTTTGGCATCACCCCATACTTGTTTTGCCACTTTTACTGCCATTTGTGGCCGTTGCGATGTCCTATCCAAGCAGTCTCTCCACAGGGTCAAGTCCTGCCGCCACCAGATCTAGCCTCGCCCCTGCCGACCGAAATTCTCGCTCCACTGCGCCTACTACAGATCACGAACCCACTTCACCAGACGGGAGTGGCGATAACAATACAAGCGGTGAATTGGATATGTTCGCCACTCAAGGTGACGAACAGCTTTATACCGGTACATCGGTCCCCAACATAATTGGAGACTCGTCAACGCTGGATTCGGAGGGGCCAATGGCAGCAGCTAGTTCAGATCCGACAGACTGGTCCCTGGATCTGGAATTGTTGAGGGTAATAGAAGAGTATGAAATTCCAAGGACGCTAGATCCGCAAGACAGTCTGCCGCCCCACGTATCTTACCAAGACATGGTGAGCCGACAGGAGGCTTTCATGGACAGTGTGATAGAAGGAATCAGGACGTTGAATGACCAGATCAGGCAGGGAGAGATGGGGCCCGGGGAGGAAGAGAATATGGCCACCTGGGAGAGCAAGTGAGCTGTAACTTGTGAAGGGAAATAATCCGGAGCTTACAGCACAGTGTGCGCAAAATGCAAGAAGAGCTCGACGCTTCACACCAAATCGCGGCCAAACTAGATAAGACACCGACAACCTTGTCTTCCGTCGAGCTCCCCGAGGCTACACATGAGACTAGTTCCTTATTACGAAGCGTCGTCTTCGCTGTCAGCATAGTAGCCGGCGCATTGATTTTCGCCAAATCGAGGACGTCAAACACCAGTGCTACGGCGGATAGATCATCGGAGCTGTGAGCAAATCTTGTCGAAGGATGTTTATTTCTGGACGACTTTTTGAAGCGTTTCATTGTTATGGCTGTTTGATACATGCGATTGTGACTACAGGTTTGACGACAACATGCTTGTGATTGACTGTATTATTGTATTATTGTATCATTGTATCGTGGAATTCGAATGCATGTATATGAACAATGATAAGAGACTACACGATCATACCCAGTTCGTCCCCCTATCTCGACTGGCCAACCACCTAGCGAAAGCACACGAGACAGCTCCAAGAATGACTACAGCGCCGCAGAACATGGATCCAGGGAGGTAGTTATCTTTTGAACCTATCAGGGCGGCAGTGATAGGTGTACCTGCGAGCCAGAAGAATGATGTGGTGAAGAATGCCATACCGAGGTATAACCTTTGCAAAACATCAGCGACAATGACCACTGTTTGTTGATACGTCTTTGGGTCTGGTTTTGATTGAGTTGCGCACGTACCCTACTTGATCTGGCTCTTTGGCAAATGATGCAGCGGACGGGTTCACTGCTGCCGCATATGCGCCTAGGCGGTGTCAGGACACGTAATGCAAGTTGGGCTTGGCTCATGGACATACCGCATGTGATACCGTAGAAAGCATCGTATACTAGCACAGCAGGTATTGTACGTGCTGTTGTCCAGCTGAAAAGCATGACGGCCGAAAGGGCAGCAAATAGCGTGAGGACATTTAGAGGTCCAAATTTCTGCGCGACGATCAGAGGCAAGATTCGTCCAACGATAGAGCATCCATTAGCGATTGCCAGCCTGGACCTGATTAGCTCTGAAGGATACTGTGTGCAGGTCAAGATATGAAACAGCGTACGAGTAGCTGGCTAGACCGGCCGCCATGCCGCGGGAACGAGCATAAGTGACTCCGAATGTCAAAGGGCAATAGCTTTTGATCCGTCAGTTGTGAATATACTGTATGTATTGAGCTGATTGTACTTACATTGTGAGTGAGATGAGCCCGACCCCTAACACGTAGAGATCATACCCCTTATCGCGGACTGTGACGGTATCAGTTTCTCATCAAGGTCTGGAGGGGATCTGTAGCAGTGGGAATGACTTACAGACTGTCGGGCTGAGGATAGCCAGCTTCTTGCGTGGGACATGTATGCTTGAGAGTGTAAAAAATGCGAATATGACGACACATAGGACCACGAATGCCACTACATATACTCATCAGCGCTACTGCTTGATTTAAACTGGATCGCATTGAGTGGAATGGTCTTGAATAGGATTTAGAAACCAGTTCGACTTCCGACTTACTTATCCTTACTGCCCATCCGAATCCCACTTTGGGAAACAGAAACCTGAGCATGATAGGAAATACGATTCCACCAAGACTACTTCCAGCCGCCTGACAGCCAAACGCAAGAGTTCGATACCTCGTTTTTCCAAAATGATGACTTATAGTGGCCACGCTCGGTGAGAACATGAGACCCATTCCTAGACCCACACCGATCCCATGAGCGAGTAGGAAATGCCAATAGGCGTGGCCTAGCGAGGTCATCATTAAGCAAAAGACATATAGAGCCCCGCCGAAACCGATCAGAGGGCGTAGATAGCCTGCGTCGAAGAGTGGGCCGGATATACAGCCTAATAATGGGCATAAACAGAGTTGGAGAGAGCCGATCCACGAGATTGATGTTGACGATGTTTGAGGAATCAGGTCTGTCGTGTAATATGATTGAAAGACGCCAAACTAATCCAGTCAGACATGTACCTGACTAAACAGAAGAACAACGTACAGAGTTGGTCATTCCATCTAAAGAGCAAGGATAATCAGCACAGTATACGGGCAATCCATCTACAGTATAGCAAAGAATGCTCACAACAAATAGCGTTGACAGTCACAGCCTAGCGTACAAGTACTTAGCATCCACCCAGAACAACCGCAGCAGACTATTAACAAGACTGACTCAAGACTCACGCCAGCCAGGTTGATCCACCCTTTACGTCCAGGACTCAGTCTATCCGCAACCTCTTCTTCCTGAGCAACACATTCCGCACATCTACATCCCACACCTGCTTCGGCAGATAATATTGTCCGTAGCACGACATCGTTATCGCTTGGCATGTCTTTAACCCTCCCATTCCCACTTCCACTGGCAAATCCAAGTTCATCTACATCCCTAGTAGTTGGTTTGTCGTCCTGGTGCTCTGCATGTACAAATGTTGGGGATTGGACCGATTCAGTTTTCTTCTCGATTGACATCGACATTATTTCAACGTTTGTCTGCAAGTGTATGGCATTTGTCCTATACCCATTACACTGTAGCTCTTATAGCCAGCTCGCTTCCAGCGAGGCTTACAGCGAGAACGCAAGAGATGAATCAGCCACAGTATCCAATGACTAAGCCCCAACACCTACCTCAACCTCAATGACATGATAAAGTTTCGCGCGCAACAAAACACCCGACTTCACGAGATCCCGAACTCCACATGCATATAACAATTATCAATGGCATCAAATGTCGCCATATAGCTTGAATTACCCGCAAAGTACATGCATACAACAGCACAAGCAACATTAAGAGAAACCAGAGACGCTAAGAAGGCAGGCACGCAATCGCACATGTATTCAGACAATGATGGGTCACGCCGCGACCATGGGCCACCCACCCTCCTCTCCAGCACGGAAACTGATGACCTCCAGCTTGGTGCTGCCGCCACGCTGGCACAAGACCGCACATCGATCATCCTTGAAGCTGACTCGCCAAACCGCATCGCACGGTTGGGTAAGCTCACGGATGAACATACCCGTGCGAACGTCCCATAACTTGACCCGTCCATCATTTCCTCCCGATACGATGAAGCGGTCGTCGAATTGGAGGCACGTGACAGAGTTATCATGGGCGCACAGACGATGGACACATGATAGGGTAGCAAGATTGAAAATGATGACCCGACCATCGGATCCGCCGGTAACGAGACGATCGCCAGTCAATTGAACCTGACCAATGAGTGACGTGTGACCTTGAAGCACGGCCAAGCATTCACTATAAGATTGGATCGGAAGGGAGTAGTTGAAAGAAAGAAGCAAGTGAATTGGAAAGAGAGAAGACGTCAGAAAGGTAATCCCAACTGTAATTGTGTCACTCACCCCGTCTTGGCTGACCAGACTCGGATCGTGGAATCTAAGCTTCCAGTTACTATCCGCTCTCCGTCGAAAGCAACCGCGTAGATCTCTTGATAGTGTCCAACAAGTGCGTGAATGCAGCGCCCAGAATCCACATCCCAGACCTGTACGAGTGTCAGCCACACTTCTCCTATCAGCCAGTCTAAGGCGAGACGTCAGAACATACGCGGCAAACGTAATCATAACTTCCAGAGACCACCACATTTCCTGCAATCTCGATACATCTCACGCTTGCCGAATGACCCGCCAATACATGCAAGCAGACACCGCGCTCGATATCCCATACGCGTAGAGTGCAATCGCGCGAGCCCGAAATTGCGATGGGACGTTGATCTAGCACCTTGACGCATCGGATAGTGGATGTGTGGCCGCGGAGAGAGTAGATGCAGCGTCTGAAGCCAGTTAGTATTTCTCTGTGATGCATCGGAAGAAGATGCCAAAATAAACTCTGCCAAACTCACCCAGTGTCACCATCCCATACCTTGAGCTCCTTGTCGCAACCCCCACTAACGACCAGATTCCTCGTCTCACCTCCACCCCATCCCCTGGCTGAACCACAGACATCACTCGATCTCATGCGCGTACCGAGCCCAAACCCACTGTCTGCCGGTATGCGTCTGCCGGAATCTCCAAGCCGCGCTCCAAAGCCTAATGCAGTATTGGGTCTCGAGATGCCATATCCATAGGCATAGGTGTTTGAGCCTGTAGGAGCGGACATATCGGCAGGTCCCATGCCTCCGTTAAAGGAGGCCCGGCGGGACTGGCCATCATCTCGGTATTGCGTCGGAGCCCTGGGCAGACGCGATGGCTCGATCTCGTCAAAGGACAGGCCATGGAAGCGATGTTTGGAAGAGCTAGAAGTAGAAGCTGGCGCAGCTTCAGACGCAGCGGCGGGGGGCTGAGGGATGATTACAACTAGTGCCCAAACACCGAGCTCGTGTCCGATGAGCGAACGGCGGAAGGCACCAGTATTAGCATCGAAGATATGGATCTTTGCATTGGCCATCCCGATGACGATGTATCGTGAAGTTACCGAGAGTGTTGTGACCACGCCGTCATCCTGCGAGGTATGCGAGGCAAGCATACGACCTGCGTTGAGCCAGTTAGATTCTGCATGATGAGCTCTGCGCAGCGCGAAATTGGGTAATACTTACCAGTAAGATAAGCATGCCTGAACTGCTCCTTGAAGCTTGTCGCCTGGTCGGTTTCAGGCTTGGACCCACCCTCTCGCATGGAAAAGCTACTACTGCCACTAGCCGCATCCTTGTCTCTATCTCTTCTACTGCGCTTCTTTGGGCTCGATCGTCTCCTTGCTGATCCCATTGGTTCAGTAGGTCCGGGAATGCCACCCATATTCATACCCATGCCCGCACCGATCTGGCCGGATTGCGCCATCTGCAACGCCATACTCCAATTTATCATTCCTTGCTGCTGCATCTGCAACTGCATTTGCCCCAGGGACGGTGGGGCGTACATTCGGTAGTTTGTACCAAGGGGGCGCGAACGTGACATTGTCGAGTGAGGGAGGAATGGTGAACGGATTGGTGCTGTGAAACTATGTCGATGCATCATATCTTTCCATGTCTGTTCGTCTTGAAGAAGGTTGGACCAATGTTTGGAGACCTGGGAAGCTCTAGAAAGAGTTCGGGCATCGTCAACCTATACCGTTAGCACTTTGCAAAGATGGATCAGGACGTGGAACGTACAAAGCTCAGACAGTGCAACGCCAGCTCGATAGGCAGCTCCCTTAGGAAATCTCTCTTGAGTCTAGGTTCAATGTTGCGGCTAACAACCAGGGCTTCTGGCATCCGTAGCTCGCCAACAAGAAGTGAGAGGAATGCGAATCGCTGCGAGGGTGGAAGGGAGGTAAAGGCGTTGAGTAGGGCAGTCGGTGCTGAGGACGGGTTAGCTTGGTGACATATTTGAGGTGGGGAAGGCGATGCGCAGGGTGTACGAGCTGGATTATCGAGTGCGAGAGAGTGGAGGACAACTAATAACTCACCCTGATCTCCTTGACTCTGAAAATCGGCCACTCCCTCTACCTCCTTACCCTTACCAGCTCTGTCACGCATATTCAGTGTCTCACTACCCCAGCCAGCTTCCTCCACCTCGTCCTCGTCTTCCCTTCCACCCGGTCGCCTCCCAAGCCTAGGACTCGGAGCAGGTGTCATGACCCCCGCCCCAGCATTCGCATTGGGACCTCCACTGCCGCTTGGAAGGGGGGTCGACGACGTGGGTGGGGTAGGGGGATCATGTTGTCCGTGTGGAGGTAGTTTGAGGGACAAGGAAAGCGAAGAAAGAGCACGTGTCGCACTAGTCAGAGTCTGACGAACGGGGGATGTGGTGTGCATATGATTTGGTACGGGTGGAGTTGAGGTGGGTGGTGGAGAAGGAGGCATATCCTGAGGCCACGACATGGTGATTGATCGGTACGCCCTGGAGGGTGGGAGATATGACTAATGTGATGTGACGGTCGATCGAGGGGTTTGTTGGAATTGTTTGCGTTATGCTGTATACAGGATACGGGGAGTGCTTGTTTGAATGAAAGCGATCAAGGCTCAATGAGACGAGAGACACCCAGGCTGGCTTGATTTCCGACCTGTGCGGGCTGGTCTTCACGGTGACTGACTGACTGACTGTGCGGCTGTCAGGTCAAATACCCCATGGAGGATATTGGCTTTGCGTTTTCGGTTCCAGCTGTGTATTGAGGTATGGAACGGTATTGGGATTATGCACAATGGACAATGAACAAAAGGCGACGAAGGGATAGGGAGGCAATGAGGATGGAATTATGCACAACGATCTGCGTGTAGACTCGGTTTGACGGCGCCTGAAGGAGGCAGGTCGAGGGATGATGAGGGATAAAGGACGAAGGATTAATAGCGACAGACAATGGGTGATGTAGGAAACGGAATGCTATGGGCAAGTGAGGTGAGGATAGGATGTGAGATGACAAAGACCAAGGATGAGGAAGATGATCGGCGAGAGAGGAAGGGACGACGGCGAAGAGAGCGAGAAAGAGCCCTGAAAGCGGGGTGTGTGGCGTTTTTCAAAAGGGCCGGGTCTTCAGTGGCGATTTCATTAAAACTCTGAGCGTATCACATCACTTGTGTCTACCGAATGATGCTCGTGTTCCGATATTGGAAGTACAAGCACTTGGAACGATAAAAGCACACGAAAAACACTTGCATACTGCATAGATCGACTAAGAGGGTTTCATTTCCTGGGTTCAGGCCGGCTTGCCACCATAATGATACCTTACTTGAGGTCTTTGAAAGCCGGGGTATTCTTGAGAAACTCCTCCCACGAGACGAGCGGTTCTTTAACAATCTAGATTGATCAGTAAACGAAACCCAACTCGTGTCCTTGCTTGACTATTGGACCAGAAAAAGCAAGCTCACCTTGATCGACTCTTCCAAGGGTTCTTTCGAGTAATATCCATAGTCATCATTCAAGAGATGCATGTTCTGCAAAATCTCTTCTGCGACCCTATCCGGCATTCCGTTTGACAACAAGGCGTTCTTGTATGCATCGTCGGGCACTGTGACGAACTTGATCCCTTCACCATCCTTCGGGAAGACTTTTGCGAAACCATCAATGATCTGTTGAGGGCTATAATAACCAGAAGCACCAAGGATGTGTTTCCCAAGTGTACCTTCTCTGTCTAGAAGGATCGCTTTGATGAATTTACCGGTATCGTTCACGATGTCGATCAAAGGGAACTTGGATTCCGGTTTGTTAGGGGTGGAAAGAACGTATTTGCCCGTAGATTCGTCTTTGCGCAGACCCTGGCCAGGGAGATTCGACATGTAGTAACCTGGTAGCCAGAATGTGGCGGGAAGACCGAGAGAAATGACGTAGTCTGTCACTGTGGCCTTTGAGTCGAAGTGCTCGATACCAGATAGTTTCCCTCCAGTGGCTATTATTGATCGTCAACATCAACAGCCGATCCTTCAGAAGGAAAAGTGGAAAGTGGGAGTTAGAAAGAGGACATACCTTTGGTGGCATTGATCAGAGTCGAAAAGATAAAGTGTTCAACCCCAGTCGTCTATATAAGAGATCAACGACTGACCACGGTGGTTCAAAAAGCTAAAGTTCAACTCACCTTGGCTGCATCAGCAATATTTTTGCCTTGTTGAATCTCAACGTCCTTGCTCAAAGTATTCCAATAATCAGTGACGGCAAAGACGGCATAAGCGCCTTGAAAAGCCTTGATGAGTGAATCCTTGTGGTCAAGATCAGCAGCGACCATCTCGACGCCTCGATCGGCCAAAGCTTTCGCGGCAGGCTTGGAAGTGTCTCGAGTGATTGCTCGAAGGGAGAAATGGGGTTTGGCAGTTGGGTCGGAAAGGATCGAGTTGATTACTGATCCGCCTTGTTTGCCTGTAGCACCTAGTATAACGACGATTTTGGACATTATGCTTTAGATGGTGGGTGGGTTGTGGTCAAACTGTACAGTAGTAGACTAGTAGACTAGTAGAAAGAGTTGGATGTATGTCGAGTGGAGAGTGACTTTTTGACAGAGCTGCTGTTTTCACAAGCAGTAATAAGTAGTTGGGGGGGTAAGAGTGATTTATCATCTCCATCTATCGTATTCCTTTAAGTAGAGAGCGGAAAGGATGCTCGTCCATCACGTTGCCGCTCTCCGCGCATCTCTCAGTCTGTAAACCGGGTGCCTGAACGAACAAGCCGAACAAAAAGGATCTACAAAAGTCCGAGTTGGAATGACCGGGGTAGCCGAGGTATTCCATTAGATTTGTCACCACTCCTGGGTGATAATTTCTATTTCAAGAGATAATCATCCCCTTTCTAGATTATTCAGCGTTGACCTGGCTGATTATGGTCAAACGGCGATCAAAACCCCCTTAGTTTCATATTCGGCTTACTTCATTGTCCTCGGTCTACTGGGCTGTTTGACCCCGTTGTTCGGGATACAGTCGTGTTTCAAGTGTGGTCCCCATCAAATGGTTTGTAAGATCAATGACGCTCGAGTCATTTTAAATGACACCATCCAATCAGCAGCACATGGGCAAGCTTACAAAGATACACGAAAGGGGGTTCAAAGCTCATCATACTCGAGTATCTCGCACACCGCGACCTCGGTTCACTGTAGACACTGTAGACCCAGCCACTTATGGATCTTGAGATTCCACCCATCCATGATTTCAGAAACATGAAAGATCTCTAAGGGGTATCGTCAAGTCCCTGTAAATATGAACACCAAAAGGTTAATCTTCTTTGCAGAGCAGAACAACATGACAAAATCAATCACAACGTCCATATCGTCCATCTACGAAACCAACCCTCACGATCTCCTCCCACCACCACATCGACGGGTACTGATCGATATCCTCCTCACATACCCATCCCCTACACCTCATCTCACCCGATTATCACAGTCAAAGGCGGATTCCAGCAATACCAAGTCCAACGTCGGCGTTCACACAGAGCCCGTTGACGAGATCCCCTAAGCAGACTTTGACGCAAACATTCAAGTTCAAGTCATCATGATACCTATTACTCAGCATTAGCACTCTGCCTTGTCTAGCCCCCCTTTCCTCTCTAGCTCTCCAAGTTCATTCATGATATGAAACCTGATCGACTTACCCAGTGGTGCATTGACATTGTCCTGCTTGTTCAACCTGATCAGCTCGACAACATGTCGTGCTCTTCCATTCTTTGCCTGCTGGGCAGACTGGAGCCGAAGGAGTAGGGGTAGCTACTGCTGATGAGGATGATGACGAACGATGAGGACGGGGATGACCAGCGAGGACTGGACCTGGTTGGAAGTTGTTGGGATCATCGTCGCCGTCGCCTCCAGTAGCGGTCGACGTGGGCGAAGCAGTCGACGAGGCAGAAGACACAGCGGCGACAGTGACGGAAGTCGGTGAAGACGTGGTAGTGGCAGACGAAGTGGATGAAGTGGAAGTGACAGAAGTAGATGTTGGGGCAGCAGCAGCGACAACGATCTGGCTCGATGCTGGGGCAGCCTGACTAGGAGCCGTTGTCGAAGGAATTGAAGCAGTGGGCGAAGTAGTCGATCGTCCAGACACAGGAACAGAAGCGACATTGATATTCTCGTCTGTGATGGTGGTGGGGGCGCAAGCATTGATAGTCACAGTACCTTGAGGTTGACCAGTGAAAGAAGTGATCGTCGATGTATCTGTCACAGTCTGAGTTTGCGTCACAGTATCGTGTTGAGTCTGTGTCTGTGTCTGAGTTTGCGTTTGGGTAACAGTGACAGTCTGTACTTGAACCTGTAGAGAATATACCGAATCAGCACCGACGTCTCTCCTGAAGTGGCAAAGAAAAGAGCACATACAAATGCAGTCGAGGGAATAGTCACCGTCTGGGTGGCACTGCTTCCTGCTCCGATCCCACCGCCGTAAGTGTTGGCGGGTACGCTAGCAGAGTTGACTCCGATGTTGCCGTTGTCTCCGCCGTTGTTGTTGCCGCCGTTGCCCCCATTGTTGCCGCCAGTGTTACCCTTGTTGGAATTCGATCCATTTCCAGCATTGTTGCTACCAGAGTTGCTGTTGCCGTTGTTTCCATTGTTGTTATTTCCGCCGTTGTTTCCATTGTTACCACCGGCACTGTTACCGCCATTGTTCGAATTACCACTGCCATTGTTACCATTGGCACCGTTATTGCCATTTCCACCCTTGTTGCCTCCGGCGCCGTTGTTACCGTTATTGCCATTTCCGCCGTTGTTTCCATTGCCCGAGTTTCCATTGTTGCCGTTACCGTTACCGTTGTTATCATTGCCCGAGTTACCATTGTTGCCACCGATGCTCCCGCCAGTGGGGCTTGCAGAAGCCGAGCTCGGGGCCTCAGCAATAGCAATACCGGACGAAGTAGGTGCAGAAGTAGGGCTCGATGTCGTCGTTCCCGATGCAGTCGGCTGGGCCGACGCGGATGTCGGGCCGTCAATTTGCGAGTCCGAGGTTGATATGGGAGTTGAAGAAGAGGTTGAGGTTGATGATGGGAAATGAGATGGATGAGGGTGTGCAGCTCGGACGACACCACATGACTAGAAACACGTTGTTAGTTTACTCTTTGTTGACACACAGGTGGCTTAGTGGAGGAGGAATGGGTGAGTGAAAGAGATACGTTTTGTGGAGGAGGAAATGGGTGAAGGGGTAATATTCACTCACTCCGTCAGGTTTCTTCTGTTGACCAAATGGACATTGGAAATTGTCTCCTCCACCATCCCCATCTCCAGTTCCGTTTCCGCCTGTGTATCCTCCATTTCCATCACATGTAGGCCAAGCTCCAGCGGGATACCAGAACTCCTTACCGCCAAGCTGGATCTACAATACAACACATCAGCATAATGCGTTCCCTTTTCCTGTCGCCCCATCCTTCTTCGCTCCTCACTCTTGTGTTCATACCCTTCGATAGGCACCAGAACTCACTTGAGCTTGTACCCAGACATCTAGACCAGCAACATTGACGACCGCATCAAGGTCCACCTCCAATAAGATTCCCTCGCCATTCAGTCCCCAACAAGTGCAACCGAGATCATATTGCCTATCCTTGAAAAGACCATTAACGAGTCCACACAGCAATTCCTTGGCATCAAGTAGGTCCAAAACAGTTCCGAGCGCAACGTCGAGGACATTCGCAGTGGTATCGAGAAGCGGATCTACAACTTGGGTGCCTAGTGGACCTAGAAGTGGGTCGGTAACGGATGTCTCGACCGAGTTGATCAAACCCCCGAGGAGGCCCGATCGGACTACAAGACCACCTGGGACGAGGTTGTCGCCTTGGAGCAAGTTGGAGATTGGCTGTACCGATACGAGATTATCGACGGGTCCAAGGAGACCGCCATGGGTAAGACCTCCGAGTAAGCCAGAACGAACACCGAGTTGGGCGAGTTCTTTTTCCGAGACGAGTCTATCGACAGGCTCGAGCGACTCGAGTCCAGTCACGCCGAGTAATCCGGAACGGATACCAAGTCCACCTAATTGTTGTCCCGGGACGAGCTTATCGACTATGGGTTCAAGAACGTTGTCATCAAGAAGACCATCATCGGTAAGACCACCAAGAAGTCCATCATCGGTAAGACCGCCTAGTAGGCCAGAACGAATTCCGAGTAGTCCACCCGACTGGTCTTCAGGAACAAGTTTGATTATGTGATCCAGTCCCAGATCGTCTAGCAGAGGTACCGGTATAGCCAGAGCTGGAACCAGTAGCGGTAAGAGGGTAAGAAGCTTGATAAGAGACATGATGGACGTCGATTCCTTAGAAAACCGCCACGAGTGAAGGTGTAAAAGGAATGTTGCCGAGGGTATAGGTATGTGTCCGTGTTCGTATGTGTTTATGTGTGTATTTATTTTTCGGTTTTGGGTTTAGTCAGAGAGGAAGAAAATATGGAAAATATGTCGATGAAAGTTGACACTAGGTCAATACAGAGTGAGTATATCGCTCGACAAGCGAGAACGAAAGGTTTCGAAATCGAAAGGACAATAGTCAAAAGTCAAGAGTTAAAAAGCGAAGAGTTGAAAAGTCGAAGCAAAGATCGTCCGTCGAGGTCGAAGGGAGAAGGTCAACTTGGAAGAACAAGAAGGATGTCGAACGATAATTCTATTGCAGCTTGTAATATACCTTGATACACCTGCGATTAGCCCGCACCGTCGCGCCAGATCAAGATCGCAAAAGTCAATAAACAACGCCGGTTAAATGAGTATTTCAGTCTCGCCCAATACACCACTCTGTCGTGGCTTGTGCAGCTTGTTGATCCCGACGAGATTAGAGCTTGGCGTGATCTTCAGGCCCAAGCATGCAATCGGTCGCATTGGCCAGTGTCAGGGATCGGGAGGGATAATAGGGTATACGGTATCATTCACACATACTATATTCTGGAAAGCAGACAAGAAAAAAGATTGTCCTGTTATTTTGGACGTACGATTCGAGAAAACCAAACCCTCAGAAACATTTTGATCATTCCAACCAGATCCTCCGCCGCCCCCTCTCACAACGTGCTCTTCGAGCCACTTGATTCCCAGACCCGGCATCGCTCGTTCGATCAAGTGATGGTGATGACATTCCCGTCGGCATCTTTCAGAACGACAAGATCGCATGGGATGACTTCGCCATTATCCATGTAAGTCATGTTGGTTTGATCGAGCGGGTCAATCCTGCGTAACGTCAGCCACTTGGTCTGCATTATTGCTCTCGGGCTCAACGACTCTGGGCACTGACTTGATGTTCATCTTTTCCAACCACGCACGGCCGAGGACGACATCAAAGTGCTCTTCCTCATTGATCAATGCTGGATGAGATGCAGTGTGGCTGCCGACGGTGATGGAGACTTTCCCAATCGTCTTGAGTCCTGTATAACCAGCAGCTCCCATGGAGTACTGCTGGGTCAGCTACAGATCCTCCTGGGAGGTAGGTATACGACCTACTGATGGCGGGACAAATCCGTGTTTTGTTGCGAAGGATCTCGAGAGATAGACTTGGCGATATCCGGATTTCAGCAGCATGCGCACTAACATCCCGTCAATATCTTTACTTGTCATTCACGCTTTCGCGCAACTCACCATTGGGTACGTCTCCAACTTTGCCTACGACGGTTCGTACTCCTTGATTGTTTTGGAACTGATCATCAGCCTTAGGTCCTATTCTCCCTTTTATAGGCACCCAAAGAATAGAACTCCCGAGTGAGAAAGGGAAGAAAGAAGGCAAGAAAGAAGGGAAGCAAGAAGAACCTACCTCGATCCATTGACGCTTATGCACATCACCCATTGGTTCAGCATCGTCATTGCCCCATTTACTCCTTCTGCTCCTGGTGGTGCTAGCGATAGATTTGGGTTTTCCGTTTCCAAGAATACTTGAGATCGTGACTGGTTTTCCAACGGACCCATTCACTTTCGGTGGTGATACGCCTCCAGCAGGAGGCCCAAGTTCGTTATCAGCTTTGCCAGCTGTTGCTTCATTCGCTGCTGAAATTGGAGTGGAAGAAGACTTTGACGATGATGTTTTACGTTTGGCCGCCTTTGCTTTTATAGTTGAACTTGCCGTTGTATATGCCGGTGGAGCGGGAGATGGAGCGAAATGCGCGTGAGCTCGAGGTGTCGTTAGATGCAATGTAGCTGAAGAGGCCGAATCGGGCGATAATCGAGAATGAAGGATCGAGAAATCATCATCTGATAGCAGCAATAACGAGAACAATGTTAGCACAGGAGTAAAATGCAGGTGATCGTCGATTCTTTTGTCAACAATGAGACGCCCCACTCACCATCTTCCAATGAAAATCGACCACCCTCGAATTCATATGCGATCCCAGCTCCATCTTTACCCTCATTCAGAGCCTTTGCAGCATTCGAATCAAGTCCAGCCTTCTTGGATATCCGATCGACAAAGCTTGCATATGATTCATCCTCTAATAAGAACCAACCGATCGTCAGAAACGACGAACAAGGTGAGAGATAAAGACTTGAAAAATGGGGTACTTACCTTTATGAGGGAGCGCAAATGTCTTTAACGGCGTATGAACGTTGTATAAGAACATTGTTGACGTTGAGATGGAGGATGACAGGATTCAAAAAGAGTGTGAGGTCAGACAGAAGTCAAGACTGAGGGTGATTAAGTATGGAATGAGAAGAAGAGGGGGGAAGACTGGGAAGCTCAACATGACCAAATGGCAACAAAACGTCATGGCTCATCTCCGCAAACAGTATTATTCCGAGACCGGTAAGTAAGGACATAGGCGCGCAGTGCCTCTTATAGGCGTTTTTTGGGTTCATTTGGAGTGCTGACTGTTCTAGGCTCGCAGTCATCGTGCATGAGGAGTACATGAAATATATACAGTACAGCAAAAATCGTAATAATCATCGAGGCCTTATGAACTCTTCCAACTCTCCTCACGGTCAACAAACAAACATCATAGCTTACATCGTCCATACCATATACATACCATTAACTCGCCTCCTTTCGCTGTGTGAAAGTGATCTCGTTCGTTTTTATGTTGACTGTATAGAGGATATTCACTAGGAACTTCATGCCACTGAATGAATTACAAAGATCAGCGCAATACTTCTTGTCATCCCATCTCGATCCAGCGATTAAGCTTACAGGATGGATTGAGGGCCAGAGCCAGCTGGGACCACGGACGAGATACACCCAGCTCCCGGCTCGACTACACTGATGAGATCCTCAGATTGCACAGTGAAGTCTACACCGCCGATCGTAAAGTTAAGAGCTGGTGCTTTAGCGGTACAATCAACTTCAGCGAATCCGAAAGCGGCATTAAAGACTGCAGGGGGTTGGAAAGCATCATTGATTGCAGACGCAGTATTGTCGTCGAGGTAAATGAGCGTAGTACCAGTATCGATAACGCTTTGGCTAATGGTGGTGTTGATGTCTTGGCTTCCTGGGAAGTTAACCCGATCGACAACAACGGTGTCCCATAGTAGTACAGACTGGTTGCGCCCGTCGATGGGCTCGATGAATTTGATGTTGGGTACTGTGACAGTGGCTTCTGTGACGGGGACATCAGGTATGCCTCCAAGAGTTACCGATCCGAGATTGTAGACCGTCTGAGTGGAGTTTTGTTGCTCAAGCGTCGATCGCTCAAGAATGACAGAGAAGTCTGCCCAAATCAGCAAGAGATCATGTAAGTCTCCAAGTCGGATGTCGGCTTACATGGCGCGACAAGTTTCTCCTTCACCGCTTGATAGAACCAAGGCAAGTACACTGCCAAATTTGCCAGCGTATTATTTGTCGGATCCGATCCATTATAGTCAGAAGTGAGAACCGGGGCTGCGAATCCGATTATCCCGTCGGTGACATTATCTCCTTCGAAGTGAAATCCCCGGTCGATGAGGCCGAACGTAGTAGAATTGACCCTAATGTTACCGATAGTGGCGTCATCTTTGGCTGCGAATCCAGTGACATTCTGATTGTTTCCGTATTCGATGAAAATGTGATTTGCGAAGGGGAGCGGCTCGAAAGTGTGCGACAGCTTGGGGTCGTACGCGTTCGGACCAAGACTACAATCGACTACTGGAACGGCAACGCCATTGGTATCCAAGCACGTGAAGTTTGCAGTGTGTAGCCATAGGTCGGAACTGTTCAATCCTTAGTACAGTCTCAGAGGATACAAACTGAAAAGGGCTGACCTTCCGGTATCAAAGATGACAGAGAAGTCCTGCTGGCCAACGGTGATGTTGATAGAGTAGCTACAGTCATCAGCAGTGACCTCCTGGCTATATCTGATGTCTCCCATCATCCTCCGTTTTCTGTTTCAAGCTCAGAGATAAATATGACCACTCTTTCGGCCTTCCTTCGTCCGGCTTCGATTGCTTCCGGCCTCTCTTACCTCCATCTTCTTTGTTTCTGCTTTCCTTGCTTTCCTCCCTAAAGAACCAAAAACATTACAACAAAGACTTCGACTCACTCGTCACCGCCCTGAGGACCATCGAGAGACTTGGTCTCATTCTGGTCTGGTCCCCAACCCTTCAACGCGGCCATGTAATTCGCCAAACTTTGTCGCCTTTGAGACGATCTGGGGACTTTGGAAGCAAACGCGATGGTGTTGTTTGAAACAGGATAGGGTTATTTCGTTTCGCCACCGAGTGAGCTTTGGAGTCAGACAAGGCTTGAGAACCAGTGCCAGAAGCAGGGGACGGGACTGCTTGAGTGAGTAACGGGAGAAGGGCTAGGAGGAAGGACAAGTAAAGCATTGTGGATGGTAGAACGACTCTTTGGTTCTCTCCAAAAGTGTCAAAAGTGAGAATCGGAAGATGTGAAGAGTAGGATTGAAAGAGATAAGGAAGGAGAAAGAGGTTTTTTGTCAAACGCTGTGCATTTATACCGTATGTCTTTCGATCGATCAACCCCCCAATCACTCTTCGTCTATCCCGTGGACAATCAATCCACCGGTTGGCCGACGAAAAGGATAGCCACCAAAAGGAATCGTGAACAGCTTGCAAAAAGGTGGAGGTCCGAGTCCGGCAAAGGCACCATCACCGTCAGACCGCTTCTCACCTGACGCTGAAGATCAAAATATGTGGGGTACTCGGGCGCGGCTTTCTTGGGCCGGCGGACGACCGGTCACGACTGTGAAGGGGAAAAGGGTTCTACCCCAGTTGATGAAAGGGATGAACCTGAAACCTCAAACTCTGCGCGCTCGCCCCCATGGCCCGGCCAGTAATCACGGCTTACAGTGGACCTCGACAACACTCGATGGTGAACCGATGGAAAGGATATAGACTTCCTCCTTGCCGACCGATCGCATCGATGAGCTCATGATGAGTTATCGACAGGAAGTCGAGGCCCTGACCGGCCGTAAAAGGGAGGTAGGAGGGGTACTTTGATCGATTGATGGTTGAACGTAACACATCCGATTTTATGCTGCGAGATCTGCTACGAGATGCATGAAATATTTACATAGCGCTATTGACACTACCAGAGGTCGACATGCGAGTCCGCGTTGAAGCGCACAAACAATCGCCTCTATAAGCCTCTCAATTGGCGGCATCAGCCTCCGCGTCTCGACCCTTGTCAGAGCCCTCGTATCCTTCAATCTCAGCTTGCGGCAACAGGTTGACGTTGACCAAGCTAGAGCTCGAGTCGAACGCCAGAGCGATCTCCTCGAGGGTGTAACCCTTGGTTTCAACCATGTCTGCCAGATCAGCGAGAGCATCCAGATACCACCAGGGGTACTCACATCGCCAGGTAAGAAGCCACTGAATGATTACGAGAGGCATATAGACGATGTAGTATTTCCATCCTGCGAGATCAGTCGGGTTCAGGTGATAAAGTGATAAAAGAGCAAACTCACCAATAGCATTCAGGGCAATAGAATCGACCCAGGTGACATAGGCACCCTCAAATTGGCTGACCGTGTTCCATACTAACAGACCCTTTGAGCGCATCGAGAACGTCTGCACTTCGGCCGAATACGAGTAAAGAACGGGATTAGTAAAGTTGAATGCGCCAAGGTAGATCCACACGAGGACAACACTATTCTGTTAGTCTAATGAAACTGCGTCCTAAGGACTCACGTAGCGATTCCAGCCTTGGTATTGCCCTCGCTGGCATTTGCAAACACGCCACTGGAAGAGTCAGTGCCATTTGCAGCATCGAGTCGGAAAGCTCACCCAGTAACACAAAGACCGACGAGACCAAGCAACACCATCGGCCAGACCCAGAGCAAGATCGTGCGACGACCCACACGCTTGCCGGTATAGACTGCAGCGATTTGGCAGAACCAGGTAAAGATGCTGAGGCCAGCATTGATACCGGTCTGGGTCGTCGGATTCGTGATACCGACCAGGTCAAAGACGACAGTGTCTGCGGGTCAGCCAAGCTAGCGAACGGTGACTCACAATAGTAGTAAATGATGGAAGCTTGCGGGGTCAGCTTGGTTCTTGAAAATAGCAAATATACATACATCCAGACATCTGCAGTTGGTGAGCCTCGAGTCTGATAGGCAAAGTGTGCACTCACATTCGTCATAAAAGTCATCAAGATGGTCAAAGCAAATCTTTTGCGATTCGCCCTATCTTTAAGAATTCGGCTCCATTTTTCCGCTTTGACTTCCTGCTCCTTGGCTATAGCGTCTTTCATTTCTGCAAATTCGAACATGACAAGCTCGTCGTCCGGATCACCATTTCCATGATACTCGGCCAGAAAGGCCAAAGCCTCTTGGTCCCTGCCCTTAGCGATTAAGAATCGGGGCGTTTCAGGGACGAATTGAACGGCGATCAGGATATACAGAGCGAGCGGTACTTGAAGGATGTACGGGATGCGCTAATCGAATAGTCAGCTTTGTTTGTCGACAAGATAGTTGCGAAGGCTTACCCAGCCCCAAGAGCTGGTCATGTAGCTCGTGCCGAAAATGACCCAGCTGGAAATGACTGATCCGAGAATCCAGTACGAGTCCCAGGAATGCGCGACGACAGAGCGAGATCTGGGATGGGTGATCTCTTGAACGACAATGAGAGAGGTCATGAGGAATGACGCTAGCCCAAATCCGATGATAGCGCGTCCAGTGATAAAGACTACATTGGTTCAGCAAGAACAGCCACACACGACTCACGAGCATAGCCATTGGCGCCAGAAACACCGGCGACGCAACCGAAGATGGACCCGATGAGAAGAGTGTATCCGTAAACTAGCATGCATTAGCTATCATTTGAGACGATTCCTCACATCTTATTCCCCATTTGCGCCCCAAGTGCTCATCAATGTAGGTGATGATAGGCCCAACGACTAGTCCGGAGAAACTACCCGTAGCATTAAGGAGACCGATTTTGACACCGTCGGGATTACCGAGATCCTCGTGCCAGCTGTCGAAAGCTTGCAAGCCCGAAATAACAGATCCATCGTCTAACCTGTCAGGCGATCCCCTGATGACCTACTCACATCCATTCAGGACCATGCCAACAAAGATAATACTCAAAAAACTGCCATCAGCTTGTCATTCCCGGTGTGCACTTACAAGTTGAGCTTGAGTCGACCTTTGTCGTTATACCACTTGACGCGATCTCGTACATTCGGTCTACATCATCAGCATGACCTCACACGGCGAAAGTACAAGATGGAAAATTCTCGCTATAAGATATACGAAAGGGAGGAATGAACACTCACATGGTCTGCCAGTCGGACATGCCAGGAAGCTACAAAACACCCTTTCGTGAGCTATCGTTGGGCTGGGAAAAGCAAGCTAGCGCCGCGTGAATTATCACGATCCGCTCAGACGGTATGATCTCAGCACGAGCCGCATGGAGCGTTCAAAAGACGACATCCACAAATGCGAAGCTCGGCACCCGCGCTGCAATTCTCAACCGGTACCTTCACTCGTCCCCATCAAGGCCAAAAAGAAGAAAGAAGCCAGAGGGGAAAAAGGAAGCAGGAAGCCTCTTCTTTTTCTGTCCTGTTGTTCTGCTTCCTCTTGTCCTTGACGAGGAGCAAGTGAAGATCCGTGACTATCAAGATCAAATGGAACGTTCCTCTTATTACATTGTAATCATGCGGATAAGAGGTTTGACGCCCGATCGGAGATAGCGAGTCATCGAGGGTGTTCTCTTTTTTACTGGTCCCAAAGCACGGGAAGGCGGTTTGCTTGCCGGCACATTTCTTACTGACTGTTTGATCTTGTGGTTTGTTTGTGTTGCCTGTATAGCAGAAAGAGAAGGGAGATGAAAGTGAAAGACAAGTTGGAAAGAGCGGAATACTTCTGGAGTGTGGAAAAGACGTATGCCGGGCGGAGAATTCGGACCTCCGCAGCTCACGGGTCGGATATCTAGTGTTGTGGCACTATTAGGATTTCCCTCATCCGCAAGCAGGAAATTCAAGAGAGCAGCTATGCATAATGTCCATCTAGATCTGATGTCTAGGAAAATGTCCGTGTTAATGTCCATTATAACCAAGTTGTGTGGTCAGTCCAAAGTCCAATCAGAACAGCAATCCCAGTCCAGATAGCAAAATCGCTGTGAAAACTGACACACCTCCCATGGCGGTCTTGCTACCCGCGCCAGTGGACTGTGATGCAGCAGCAGCACCAATCGATACGGATGCTGAAGCCGACCGTGAGGCGCTGGGGCTAGGAGTTCGGGAGACGCTTAAGCTGGATGTGGTACTGGATGCAGATACTGAGGTCGTGCTTGATACAGATGCCGATGTTGAGCTAGCTGCCGCTGAAGCTGAGGAGGAGTTCGAGCTAGCAGCAGAAGTTGACGAAGCGCTGTTCGAAGAGCTTGTCGTGATCACTGAGCTGGTGCTGGAACTGCTAGTGCTACTGCTAGATGACGACGATGGAGAAGCAGCCAGGTTGACGGAACCACCGCCAATGGTAGAGTACGTCGTACAGGCACTGGTCGCTCCAGCAGGGTGCGGAGCTGGCGTAGACGATGCGCCTTGGTAGAATGTACTCCCATCGTATACTCCCGGCTCTTCATCTGTCGGGTCGCTAAGACAATCGGTAAAGCTGCCGGCCGACTGGCGTATATCAGCAAAAGAGCCTTAACGAAGCTGAGAATAAAGGGGAGAAAAGCAGAGTCCTCACCGAATCCCCAGGAACCGTAAAGTCACAACTCAAGGTATCATAGATATGCTGACAGTACCCAGCAGCATCTAAGAACCTGTCAGCCGACATGCGCGAAATAAGGGGGGATTACGAGGTCTCTCAAGACTCACTTGGACCGTCTTGGCATGCTCGAATACAAAAGGAGCCAGCGTCTATGAAACTTGTCCACTCATGAGTCTGCTCATAGCTGCCAGTCAAGGCATTGGTAAATACCAAACCACCTATGACGCGATCAGCCCTTCGGAAGATTTACAGGCTCGTTTGTGGTATCAAGTAGCATATTGTTGATCTCACATACCTTGTGGGTTACCGAGGCCAGTCCAGGAGTGAGGCTACAAATGTTGGGTCAGCTACTCTTGCGTGGTGACAATGGCGACAAGCTGGAGAAAACAGTCTGCCAGTGAGATGTAAGGGGAAGGAAAGATCATGGCCTCACGTCTAGTTCGCCACCATCATCACCGGCTGGTATCAGGAGACTGGTCAGATCCCCAACACCGTTGACCTGGACATAGCTAACTTTCTCGCTTTGTACTTTGATGAAATGAGCGCCTGTGATAGTTCCTGCTGGGATGATACGTGTACCGTAGCCGTCATTAAGGCAGTATCTGCGAGAGAGTGTCAGCCATAGCAGCCCATTTCGACTATAAGACCAGGCAGTCCTCTTTGTCGTAATAGGTGGTGGACGTACGATACAACGACCTGCTCGACGTTTCCTATCTTGCTCGTACCATCGCCTTCGTCGGAAGTGGTCGCTGGCGGTCCCCACAGACAGAAGTCGGAAACACTGTTGACGTAGACGTTTTGACATTCTGAGCTCTGAGAAGAGGATGTACCGCACGCATTTGTTCCGGACTGCCCTTCCTCTGATGAACCTGGCAGAGAGCCAACATAGTAGGTTGCAGTATATTGCGCTGATGCGATTGCCATGACAGGCAAAGCAGCGAGGATCGTATTTCTGGGACGGATAGGCGAAATCATGTCGGCGGTTTTTTCAGCTGTGTATCGCTAAGTAGGACTTGTGGGGAGCAAAAGTGGATCGGGTGGTTCCAAGTAAAAGAAACAAGCTGTCCGACGCAAGGAATGAGGTCTGAGCGCTACTATGAGATCTTATGTGGAAACGTCAGTTTCAGCTGTTTATTATAACTTGATCAGTTGCAGGTAGCACTCAGACCGCGGATGAGTTATGTAACCTTTTTGGATTTAGCATAAACATTCCGCTGTCCATGTGTAAAGACTTGGATAGCTGTCCATAGAGACGCCCCTTCAGGCACAGAATCCGGAAGCGCTAGAAGTCCGCTTGGTCCATGCCGCCAAACAAAGCGACGATTCTTTAACGTTGTTCGCCAGCCGGGAGCTTCCTGTATTCACGGCATAGCTACACTCGCGACATAGCCTCATTACGAGGAGAATGATACCTGCCAAGACCTAGTTCTCCCTGATGGCCCACCGGGGGTCTTGAGAGGATGAACTTGCATGGTTGAGTACGGTACGGAGGGATTTTGAGGAAGCAGCCATGTTTCAAGTCTTCGGCTCTGGGAGGCATACAGGGCGGTGCATGCTGTAAATTCTTACGCCCCACTCTTTCCCTTATGATGAAGATCTGGCAGCTCAATCCCTAAGAAGTTTTATGGGATAAACACCGCCTTCAACCTCCACTCGCCCTCCACTGTTTGAGAGGAAAAACACGTGGCCTCCACACCAGATAAGCATGTTATCTTAGTAATAACGTTTTAGGCAAGCACAAAGTCTGCGAGCCTAAATGTTTATCGGTGCACGGTCGTATGCTTTGCCAGTGCCGCCTCCACCGGAATGAGTAAGTCCTGCTGGTTCCTCCACTATGTCCACCAGGTTGCTCCAGGCCAAAAATGCGTATAAAACCTGCTGCAGCGTTTGGTTCACACCTCGTCCAATCGCCCTTAAAGTTCTGACATCAAGCTCTCACCTGAAATCTTACATCAAAAGTCGCAGCTATGCCCACAGTCTTGATCACCGGAATTACCGGCTTTGTATGCCAGTATCGTCGAGTTGGTGACTGACTTTTTTTCTCAGTTAGCCCCATACGTCGCTTTGAGCTTCTTGACTCGTGATTGGAAAGTCCACGCTACTCTCCGATCCGATTCAAAGAAAGCCGCAGTCGAGGCATCACCCTTAGGACCATACATCTCTTCTGGCCAACTCGAGCTATTCGTCACTGGTTCTCTTGAGACTGGTGATTACTCTAAGGCTATTGCCGGTGTAGATGCTGTAGTACATACTGCTAGCCCCGTCGAATTTAGCGACAAGGATTTTGAGACGGTACACCTAGCCCCTGCTCTCGAAGGTACCAAGCGTGTAATGGATGCTGCGGTAAAGGAAGAAAGCGTCAAAGCCGTCGTATACACTAGCACTTACGGTATGTTCATGTCGATAAGAACACAGCTGACTTGAAGGCGCCGTCGGCAATCATCGAATAGCACCATGGGCGCAAGCTGGAGTAGTGTTAAATGAAGAAAACTGGAATCCTTACACTCGAGAAGAGCTAAACGACATCGATAAGAACGGATGGGACCCGTAAGTACTATATCCGTCCATCGCAACCCAACTCCCGCCCGTACAAGGATTAAAGCTGAACATTGTAATGTTTTCATTTCCAGGAAAAAAGACTTTTATAACCCCGGTTCACTTTTCTACGCGGGCTCCAAGAAATATGCCGAATTAGCTGCATGGGAGATCAAGAAGACATCTGGAGCGAAATGGAGTCTGGCCAGCATGAACCCAACGATGATCTACGGAGCTCCCATTCAACCTCAGACTTCTTTATCTCAAGGTGGCATGTCGACAGAGATCATTTATGCGCTGCTGAGTGGACAGGATAAGCCAATCTCTCCAACTTATTGGCCTTATTACGTCGATGTGAGTGTTTTCTTTCCTCCAACCATTCTCTTAATACATACTCTGCTGAATTTCTCCCCATCATGTCTCCATTTTGTCCCGACTTTTGTACGAGTTGCTCAATCTCGCTCGCCAAATAGGTCCGCGACTGTGCCGAGGCTCATTACCAAGCCGTCATCAAGCAGGCGACAGGTCGTTTTCTTCTCGCAGCAAGGGGTAAGTTAGCCGTTCTCAATTCCTTTATCTGATATAAAACTGACCACCATGATTCTAGCGTACGATTTCCAAGAGATCGCCGACAAGGCTCGAGAGCTTTACCCTAACGAAGCATACCGTATCTGTAAAGGTACGCCTGGCAAGTACACATACAAGGACCCAGGCGTGTACATACTAGACACAACCCGATCCAGAGAGATCCTGGGGATTAAATGTCAGCTATCCTTTTTGTCGATCCTGTGATGAAGCTGACGAAACGTAGATCGATCTTTCGAGGACACTACCAAGTTCGCGTTTGATCGCATCTTGGAGCTCGAGAAGGCTGGTCTCAAGTAGTGCTTTGGCTAAATGGTCGGAGAAAGCTATAAATTTAGTACAAGGCTTCCGCCAAAATTAGATTGTCGATTAGAAACAATAGGTTATAAGGGGTACATGGAATAACAACGTTTGAGATACAATGGAGGTTCGAGCTCTTGACTTCAGATTTGGAGAGTCATCCACTGTGAAACATACATCAAGTAACTATAGGCTGCTGTGACGTGACCTGGTCTGGTATAAATTGGATAAATTGGACTCTGGAGAACTGATCAAATCAGTAAAACAGCCTCAGACGGTCTGTGTTGCTAGCTTACCATGTTCCACCATTCCCACATATGTGCGCCCATTGCCTCGGGACTGTCGGTACATGCTAATAGAGAGAGAATGACTCGTAGGACCTTGCCTCGCTAGAGATGTGTCAGCTGCGGACCACGATAACGAGCGCAAAACAAAAGTGTGCGTGTACGTACCATTGCCTCTCCGTTGCTCGCTACGTCCTCCATGGAAATACTACGTGATTAGTTCCATCTACCATCTGACCTACTTGGACAGTGTATCGAAAGCTTTCTTTGCGATTCTCTCTTTTTCTTCCCTCAAGGTATCTCCTGGAGAGAGAATCGTAGTGAAATCCATCTACGCTCAGCTCATTCTCTGTGCACACATACCAATGCAAACTCGGCACAAAGAGCAGTGATATGCACATTGGCCTTCTGAATGCCACAGAAAGCTTCTTCGGCGCCCCTTCCTCGTAATGGTGGACCTTCGCGCAATTCCTCTGGCAAAGTATCCAAAATCCCTCGAAGACGACTCGTAGCTCCTCTCACCCACTCAAGAAGTGCTTCGGCCGTTGGACTTGATTCTCGATCGTTCAGCCACGTACGGTGCCGGACTTGGCATTGTCCCAAGATCTGAAAAAGCTTGACGTTGAAGTTGAATCCTGTCATATGGCTGATAGTCCCTGGTGGCTGCGTTCCGATAGATGAATGGGTGAGGTACTCGTCATCTACCTCCATAGGCAGTGGTGGTGTCCCCTCCATATTGTGCAGCATCAGCGGGTTCCCATTCGGCGCATTGGTCCTAACATCAGCAGAGTCACTGTGAAGACTCACTTATCGGTACAGTACACTTGCCAGTACAATCGTCGGCATAGTTCGATGTCTAGAGGCGTCCGGGCAACGCTCGATGTAGGCTTGTTCAACTCCAATGCAAAGACGAGTCGACTCGCCTCCGAGCTCAGAATCGACGAAAGGGGCCCATTAGGGGTCGTCGCATAGCTCGAGACAAGATCCCTGATGTCAGCGTGATCGTTAGGCAGACCTACAGGAACACGGAAGCGGCAAGTACAAGGGAAGGCTGGGCCTGATGACGGATCTGGACAGTGCGTGAAGCCATCTGACATTGGTATACTAGAGACACGAGCTCCTTTCGGGTCATATCCGGGTTTTGCAATGTTGCAGGAATTTGGCATATCCTAAGAGTCAGCAGAGCTTTGGCAGGAGACGAACGTATATGTGACTACGTGCATCAGCTGGAATCACAAATTTGACATACTCAGACTGAATAATAACCCCCGGAATACCTCATCTGTTTTGTCCCGTCTATGCAACACGTCCTGCGCGAATGTCGGGCGATGGATTAGTGGTACCAAAGAGTGTTGGTGTTTCATGAAAAGTGAGACGTAGCGGCAGACCTCGGACCAAGAAGCTATCGACTCGATCTGGGGAATTACTGACGTGAGAAGCGAAGGCTCTGGAGGCAATATAGAGGGAGAGAAGAGGGGGTGAGGAGGGAGGGTAAAGTCCAGCGGAGGGGGTCGAGGTGGATCTTGGATTGGAAACGTAGTCGTTTGGGCGAGAGGAGAAGTATCAAGTACATCCTGTACAGCTCTTGGAGATGAAGGCTCTCGCGAAACACTCCTTGACCACCCCATTCCTAGATTCTCTAGTTGTCCGTTTTGGGGCGTCTGCAGTACCGATGTGAATGCCGACCTGGCAGTTCCGAAGAGACTATCTACAGCGGGTCCATCCCGGGTAAAATCGAGGTTGTATGGATGATCCGAATACTCTTCTTCACGGTGCTGACCTGGCTGTGGACTGCGAGTCGATGACGTGATTGACTCTGCACGCTCTCGACCTGATTGTGATGTATGACTAGAGCTCAATCAGTGCCGATCTTCACTAATCCTTCACATACATGCTCGGCCGGCCAGGCTTCTTGAAGCGATAGTCATATCGACACTGCTCTTTGCGACGATAGCATCGACGACAAGGTACAACGTCGAATTGAACACGCGCCGTAGCGAGATCGGTTGGGGATAAGGGATCACATCGAACCTAAGAAGTCATCGGTCAGTTGATAACAGAACACAACGGGAAGCTGCTCATCCACTGTACGCACTTTTTGCCGACGACATCTGTCACAGGTCTCAGTTGGAGATGCTTTGTACACCGCAGGAGAAGACGATGATGAGGAGTCCACGGAGGGAAGCATGGCGTAGATGTCTCTGCCTTGGAGAGCACGGAATCGGTGAGTTGTTGATTTGGTGCGGAAGATCGGTAGGTTGATTGCTGCCACGTGGCGGGCTGTAAACTCAAAGTGGCGAGTCAGTGTGCGGATATTTTCCTCTTCCTCTCTTCGCCGAGAGGAATGAATGGGCCACTTGAGAGAAAAGTTAGCAGGAAACAGCATACCAAAAAAAAGGTCACAGGATGCTATGCATATAATAATAGAGAAGAAGCTGGATTCATTGGAAAAATTAATCCGTTCACAAGAATATCAAAAATCGAAAAACAGATTGTCTGAAAGCAAATGTTGGTCCATCAAGCTGGTGTTTGCGAGTTCGGTTGTTCGTCGACCCAAAAGCTAAAGAATACAGAGTCAGCCAACCGAATGCTTGAAATGGCTTACGATTCCGAAGCGTCTTGTTTCGTCCTTGGTTGTGGGGGTCCTGAACAAGAATCAGCTTGTGATGGGCTAGTGGTGCAAGAAACTTACTCCAGGGTTGACAACACGGACATTCGTCTTCCCACCATGGTGTAGGATTATGCCTGAAGGTGATCTGTCCCTTGATATCTTCGGCACTTCGGGACGACCCCTTCGCCAGTAATTTATGGCTCAAGATGAGGTTCAGATAGCCAACGGTGTAGCGTTCATAGAAGTTTTCCGGCGCCCCATGACCAGAGTATGTCAAGCATAATCGGGAATCGGGAGAATCACGGAGCGCTTCGTATGTCTCGTCGAGCATGGCGCGGCTCGCCCGCTTTACGTCCTCTGAACTGGCTGCCGAGTTGACCTCAAAATCGACTGTCAAACTCCATCTGCCTCCTTCTTTAAAGGGTCCACCTTTTCCCCATGGCTTTGGAAAACACAACTCGTGGTGTGCTGGGAGTGGCCTCACACGATGCAATCTGAGCTCACTCAGATTTTTGCTACGCTTCATAGCCTCGGTCCACCCCTGCGCTGTGTCCTCGTTGTCGGAATAGGGAAGGCAGACGGCTCGTAGTCCTTTAGCATTCTCGAATATGTCTCCAAAGTATGACTGCGTCTCTTCATGGGTCCCTATTTCCTTGCTGAAGGGCGATTCGACAGCCAACGTTTCAAGTGTAGCCGCAAATGGAACCGGTGGAAAGTCTTCTCGCAAACTTCGGTCAGTATTGGGACCGTAATTCGACACAACAAGATGTTTGACAAAAGATCGGACATCTGACGAACCCGTGTCACAATGGACGCGGTAAGATGACCGGCGAGGATTTCGAGCAATCGTCCAGCGACGGAAAAACTCTTTCGGCCACAAAAATGCTCGGAACTTTCTGTTGACCAGGCTGAGGCTAGCAAAGTCCCTCTGCCGGTCCGTCTCCGAAGTCTTTCCGATGGTCTTGAGGATTTCGCTTGTGACATCAAAGTTCAGGCCGGGTATCGTTGGCGTTGCCAGAGTCACAAGGGTATTGCTCTTGTCCTGGTGGCGAGTATTAGCATACGCAAAGAATGGCTCAATGTAATGAACTCACCCTTCCAGTGCTACTGCCTGGCATAGATGGCAGAAGGTAAGTGGATCTCATCGTTGGGGTTGTCTCGCCATCTTTGGATGGTTTGGACGATGAAGCCAGGCTCGATCCTGCGGTGTCGCCGGACGAGTGGGATGATTCCTTGAACGAGGGGGGTGTCCCTGAAGTACTTCCGCCGTTGCTGGATGAGTCATACGGTTGACTGGAGCTCATTGTGAAGGTTCTGAAGAGTTAAGCGTCAAGGTGTACAGACGGATAATAAGAAGTCGAAAGTGAAGTTGAGGAGAAACAGAGGGCTCGAAAATCGCTTTGTGTGAGGAAAGCCTGCAAGGCCTCCTGGGGAAAGGAAGCGACTGAAAGGATTGCACTGGCTCTGATATCTTCTCCAACGACAATAAAGGAGTATGTAGTGATCTTCAGTCATTTCGCCTGAACAAGCTTGTGGAGTGGGAAAGTGGCTTTGCTCGCTGGTCTGGTCAAAGGATCCGAAGGTTACAAATATGCCGCTGAGGCTTTCAAAATACGTCACAGCAACTATCGACGTATAGTGTGTGGCTCTTGGTAGCTATACCGTTTGGTGCCAGACCATGTATCAACTTCGCAACAAAAGATCAACTTGCGATCGAATGAAAGGTATTGATAGATTCACCCACGAGATACCTCGGCTATGAGCGGTCGCCGAGCCGACCAGGAATGGTTATTATTGGTACCGACCGACAGGCATTTTCATCTCTAGTCAGTCAGTCAGCTCTCAGAAGCCTAGCCTACAGAGTACTGAGAAGAGATTTAGAAAGAGCATCATGTCCGTCACAGAAGGCCTCACTACCGAACAAGGCGAGTGGAACTTTCCCTCCTATCCTAGTGTACATCCATCCCTCCTTTTGGTGAAGTGAGCACGGCTATTCCTCATCTGCAGCGACATTCCTTGAGCCCATCGTGTGCCTGTCTGTGCTGATACTTTCACAGCGTGTCACTCGCTACCCCCAGTCCAGGTTGACTACAAGGAAAAAGGCACATGGGCCGCTACGGTCAGTCTTCAGCCAGGATTCAACCATTTTCAAGCTGATGGTGGTTCTGGTGTTCAGGGTTTGGGAGGTATCAAGACGTACACTAGTCTTGGTACCAGTGGAAGTGGACCGAAACGCGCTATAGTGTTCTTCTATGATATTGGTGGATATAGCCCTCAAAACAACCAAGGTATGTTGGACCAAACGATCTCTCTTCTTCCTTCCCGGAGGACATGGGATATGGGACATGTCTGAGATTGCTGATTTCTGAACAGGCGCCGATCTACTGGCGAGCCAAGGTTTCGATGTTTATATTCCCGATGTCCTGATAGGCCAGGCTCTGAATATCTCTGAGCTGGTCAAGATGCCGGCGGATGAGCGGTGAGTCTCTAACCTTTCTTCTCCCTCACCATTGATATGCCCACTATTCACTTCTAAAGCCTATCTGGGTCACGAGGGTCGTCCACTCTAGTCAAGTCATTCAACTGACTGATATTTTGTTCAGCCAAGTGCTACGGGAGAAATTCGATTCTGGATTCCCCGGTAAATTGGACACCCAGATCGAGCCGATACGTGCAATGATCCGCGAGCTCAAAGGCAAGGGATACAAGAGTGTTGGCGCGGCCGGTTTCTGCTGGTCAGTCACCCGTCCTTGGTTCCATCATCCAAGACAACCCCAACGAATGTATGCTGATCATAAGACTTTGTAGGGGTGGATCTCTCGCCCCAATGATTCCAGACTTCGATGCGATCGCTATCGTCCACCCAGGACGGTCAGTCGATGGCGAGTTGGCAGAGACTCTCGAATGTCCTACTTGTCTATTGCCCAGTATGAACGAGGACGAAGCAAAGGTACGTTCGCCTTAGTCTCACCCTCCGTCCTGTATCTTGTCTATCCTCTTGTTCGGTGCCTGTGGCTCACACTCGTTTCATGCAGATGGAAGCCTTCCACGCCGTGATGAAGACAAAGAAAGTTGGCCCTAAATGCGTGCTTAAGTGGTACAAAGACATGCCACATGGATGGTGTGCTGCCCGCGGCGATGTGAGTCCTTAGTCCGTCGCAGATGAGTTGCTAGTTGATCTATTTGGTTCAGCTCAGTAAGGAGAATATCAGAACAGCCTACGCCGATGCATATGGGGTCATGGTGGAGTTTTTCAAGGCAAATTTATAGATTTCATGAGTAGGACATGTTATGTTGCCGGCCATATTTAGCAATAATGTGGCAGTGATGTTTGAAATCACAGTCCTCCTGATTTCTCGGCTTCTGGTTTAGGATGTCCGCCTGCCTGAGGAACAACACCAGACCGGAACCATAATGAAACCCACACGCCGGCGTTACCGTCTCCGCGGGCTCTCAGAGATCCCTGCATAATCTTGGGCATGATTCCGACTAACCGCCATTCGTGAAAATTATTTATTCAGGGAGTAAAAGATACCGTTGCCGCATGCCGCCGGGTTTGGCTTCGCTTGTTTGTCTCGAGTAGTAAAGTGAGAAGCGGGTATGAACGGTTTGTACCTCTACTCAACCCTGAGATTTCGTTTAAACAATAGACTCGGCGTTTGGCCCGTGTGTGGTCAATTAGTGCTTTTGACTGTCTGAAAATATTCATGCGCTTCTTCTCATGGAACGCCCCTATACACCGATCGAGAGCTGTCAGACCAGAGCCATATGGGGCTGCCCCAAATGACTCAGCCCCTTGTTGGGTCTCCGTTGGACTCGTGACGGGGGATCTAACTCGCATGAAGTCACCAGTCTTCTTTCCGCCCTCCCAATGCCGCCAGTTACGTCAGGATCTTTTCCGACGGACGAAAACATCAGTTGACCGGCGAAGGAAAAGCTTAAACGAAAAGCAGAGTACGACTTTGCCGAGAATTTTGGCGTTAGGATGCTTCAATGCTAAAACTCGCTCTCCTCGGCCCCGACGCCCCGACCGTAGGTCTTCCCGCTGCTACTGGGAGCCCCCCTAATGAGGAATACCAAATACAAAAATTCCAGTTTGCTCCCCTGGTCCCCCTTGGCGCCTCCCTATATACTCACTCAGCCCCGTTCATATCGTAATCCCCCTCACTCATCCCCAAGAGCACTCCTACTACTTGTTCTAATATCATATCATCAGGCCCTAATAGCACGCTGTGAATCGTGCTATTTGCTATACAATCTACTTGCTAAATTTGAAGCACACTCTTGACAATGGGTGGTGGTGCTGCACCAGGCGGTGATTTTGACGCGCTTCTCGCGGCTGCAGACAACCAAGGATGGCGTGGGCTGTTCAAGAATCGTCGAGCATTGGGCCTCGCACTCTTCGCATCTCTTGGAGGTGTACTCTACGGATACAACCAAGGTGTTTTCGGTCAGGTTCAGGTCATGTCAGAGTTTGTCAATCGATACCAATCAACAGTATGTGCTTCATACAAAGAGAGGACCTGCAGCTAGCTGATACGTGTGACAGCTGAACGATTCGACAACCAAGGGCTTGTTGACTTCGGTGCTTGAACTCGGTGCATTTGCTGGTTCTTTGATCGCTGGTCCTCTGGCCGATGCGTATTCGCGTAAAGTGAGCTGTCTATTGCACTCCCGCCGATACCCCTATTCATTCACTCACGCCGAATAGTTTTCGATCTCAGGCTGGTGTATCGTCTTCATCCTCGGTACTGCTATACAGACCGGTGCCAATCACAGTGTGGCATGTATCTACGCCGGTCGTATCATCGCTGGTATGGGGGTCGGCGCACTTTCTATGCTCGTCCCCATGTTCAATGCCGAGCTTGCCCCGCCAGGTATTCGAGGATCCCTCGTAGCACTCCAACAACTTGCTATCACTTGTGAGGACATTGTCGCAATATAAATACGGGCTGGGCTGACAGACTATCAGTCGGTATTCTCGTATCGTACTGGATCGCCTATGGAACCAACTGTGAGCTCCTTGTTGAGGATCAAGGGCCCGGCTGATTGGTGCAGACATCGGTGGAACGGAATATCCTGGTCAATCAACAGCTGCGTGGCGAGTACCTCTCGGCCTTCAGATGGTACCTGCTATCGTCCTTTGTGTCGGTGCCTGCTTCCTGCCTTTCTCCCCCAGATGGTTGATGTTGAAAGGTGAGTATCCACTTTGACACTGAGCGAAAGGCAACTCTGACTTGTGTAGGACGAGAGGAAGAATGCTTGCTTAACCTGGCGAAGCTGCGCTCGAGGACTCCCGAAGATCCAATGGTGCAGTACGAATTCCGTGCACTGCAGGCCGAAAGACTTGTCGAGCGCGAGGCAGCCAAAGAGCGATACGGTATTGACGAAGTCAACTTCCGAGTCTCTCTCTTGGAATACAAGCGACTCTTGACGACAAAGCCCCTGTTGCATAGACTCATGATCGGTGCTGCTGCTCAGGGTCTTCAGCAGTGGACTGGTATCAACGGTAAGTTTAATTTCAGTATGGAGCGGCATTGTGGTGACGTTGTGTAGCAATCATCTACTATGCTCCAACAATCTTCAAGCAGATTGGTTTGACCGGCGGAACGATTGGGCTGCTCGCTACTGGTGTGGTCGGAATTGTCAACTTTGTATTCACGATTCCCGCCGTTCTATTTGTGGACAATGTGAGATTTCATTCTTCGAGCATAGAGTGATGAGTGTTGACGGATGCCTAGGTCGGTCGACGACCCATGCTCGCTTGGGGAGAAGCCAATATGGCCATCTCGCACGCTACTGTAGCCGCCATCATCGCGGTATACGGCAACAGGTTTGATACACACAAGACGGCAGGTAATGCTGCCGTGTTCATGAGTGAGCTGGGCCACCTTTTCTGTGACTGTATATATATATATCCACATACCGTATTTGGATTGAAGAGGAAGGGTTTAGAGGCGGATGTGGCCAGCAATCGGCGGCAGTGGCAAATCCTCGCGGCACCTACTGACATAATTTATAGTTTACTGGTACATTGCGACCTTTGCATATACATGGGGACCTCTCGCATGGGTAGTCTCTGCCGAGGTATTCCCACTTGACATGCGTGCCAAGGGAATGAGTATCTCATCAGCGACAAAGTGAGTTTATCCATACTATCCCGACTCCTGGTTGCGTGGTATATGTTTTCTCCCTTGCTGATTTGTTCTTTCTTTTTAGCTGGATCAGTTAGTCTTTTTACTTCCAAGTGTTTCGGAGTATAAAGAGAATACTGACGGATCGCCCCAGTGAACTTTACTGTAGCAGAAGTTACCCCTGTAATGATCACCAACATTGGATATAAGACATACATCGTCTTTATGTGTTTCTGTATCGTCGGATTCTTCTACTCGATCTTCATCTTACCAGAGGTATGTCTTGTTTTCCTTGTATCTCAATTGCTGTGTCCCGTTCCTACCGTCCTCTATATCATCTGCCGACCTTCATCAACCGTCCTATCGTCGTATCCTCTTGTATTGTCTATTTAACTTCCATATCGAACGAACATTGTTGACAGATCCAATTCTAAACCTTCACTACCCCATTCCCATTTTCATCCCATGGTTTTCTCCAACCACAATCATATCTCTATAACCAACCAACAGCTCAAAGGTTTATCCCTGGAAGAAGTAGACGCAATTTTCAAAGACACTTCAGGGACAGAGGATCGCGAACGACGAGAACGCGTTGCGCGTCAAATCGGTCTTGACAAGGTCGCTCAGCAAGTCCACCACAAGGAGATGGGTGGACAGTCTGACGCTAAGACTGATGGTGTCCCACAAGGAAAACGATTTGGTGGTGAGGGTGTTTGAGAGGTCGTTGGCGACCTTTCAATGATAAAGAAGAAGTGTGGATGTAAGGGAGTGGGAGTGAGAGAACGGGAGTGGAGTGGGGGTGAGAGAATGGGAGTGGGAGTGGGAGTGGGAGTGGGAGTGAGAGAATGGGAGAAAGGGAAAGCAAAGTTGTGATGATTAGAGGGTAGCGGGGATGAAGAGAGAGCGGGGAGAGAAAGCAGAGAAAGCAGAAAAATGAGATAACACATGAGGTTGAAGTGGGCAGAAGGAGGAGCTCGAGAAGACCAACATGGACCTGAAGCGGCAGACTGTGAACGCGATCACGTATCGTGCTTGTATCAGTCAATGAATGCATTGCAGTGTCCCCGCGCGCTTAATCATCATGATTAACAACCATACTTCATCCCCCGGCAGTACGACTCTCACTTTGGTGATTGTTGGATTTTGTTCATGCTGCTATGCTTCATGCTACTTTACATACAACATATGTGTTTTGCTCTTCCAATTCTGATGCCGTAATCTGTAGTCCCCAGAACCATGCTATCACGCTGTTGTGCCCTCCTTTCCTAGCGCAACCCTCCTTCTCTATTGCGTGACCACTCACGCTCTCAGCTCAGGAGGTGGAGGCACAATGGGAATTTCCTCAATATCAAATGACTGAGCTTTGAACTTTTCCACAACTTCATCCTCTAGCTTGCCCCATTCTTCACTTCCTTGAACAGTCGCCAACGTCCAGCTCCAAGGATCATCGTACGACCATCCAGGAGGGACTTCAACATCTGGTGGAAATGATGTCCCAGTGGATCTTGCGCCAAATACAGAGCCAGATGGTTGAGCGAACGCCGAGTTCGGCCCGGATGAAAAGGCTGAAGCTGTGAATGGGTTGGCAAAGGACGATGTATTCTGCCCTTGTGTGGCTGGTGTGCCGAAACCACCGAACCCGCTGGAAGCGTTTGCGGCGGGGGAGCTACCAAATGCCGACGTCTTGGGCGGCTGACCGAATGTAGTCTGTCCAAATGCAGACGAGGCGTTTGAAGGTTGAGCAGATGGGGTCGAACCAAAGGCAGTTTGGGTTGCAGGAGTCGAGCCAAATGCCGACGGTGAAGATGTAGCCGGAGCACCAAATGCAGACGTTGAAGGGGTGGCTGTTGTCCCAAAGGCAGAGGCGGCCGGTTTCGCTGGTTGGCCAAACGCAGACGTCGTCGACGACCCAAACGCAAAAGGAGTTGAGCTCGCCCCGAACGCAGGTGCGGATGCGCCAAATGCTGATGTGGCTGGTGTTGTAGATCCAAATGCTGATGTGGCTGGTGTTGTAGATCCGAACGCTGACGTTGCAGGCCCACTCGTCGAGCCGAATGCTGTTGCGGCGGGAGTTGAGGTCGATCCAAACGCAGAGGTTGTAGGTTTGGCGCTGAAGGCAGCAGGAGTGGGGCTACTTCCAAATGCAGAAGTTTGACCCGGGTTCGATGATCCAAAACCGCTACTTCCAAAAGCTGGGGCAGCTGGACTAGTTCCAAAAGCAGACTTCGGAGCATTTGGGGGTGTCTGTCCAAAGGCGCTCAAAGGCTTGGCAGCCTGTCCAAATCCACTTTGGCCAAAGCCGGATCCCGGAGCGGGGACAGTGGTACTGCCACCTAAAGCAGGTTTCGCCGCCGGACTCTGACCGAATGCTGAGCCTGGATTTGTAGTTGATCCAAATGCCGAGTTAGGGGCTGTAGTCGATCTGAACGCCGATGGTGCAGCGGAGCTCGTTCCCGCCGCTGTGCCAAAAGCTGATGGCTTGGCACCGAAGGATGATTGTCCGAATGCCGAGCCCGCTGGTGTACTATTCTGACCAAATGACGATCCCGCACCCGTTGATGTATTATTCTGACCAAATGCTGAACTGCCAAATGCCGACCCGCCCGCAGCTGCAGCCCCTCCAAACCCAGTGGAGGCAGAAGCTTTTTGCCCAAATCCCGAGGACCCAAAGACACTTGCTCCACTCGTTGTTGCTGTTCCACCGAATCCTCCAGCTCTTGGTCCAGCAGGAACAGAAACAATCGAATTTCCGAACCCACCAGAACCAGAAACCACAGCGGATGCACTGCCTTTCAAAACTGCCGTTTCTGAAAACTCGCGAGGCCGGGGTGTGGAGGTATCGTTATTTGGGAATCTGGCATCATGGAGTCGTTGAGCTAGTTGGTTGGTTGTTGACAGATTTGAAAGAGCTTGAGCGATTGTTGTGCGAGCTTGGGAT
The DNA here is from genome assembly GCA_002105065.1 of Naematelia encephala. Taxonomy (NCBI): domain Eukaryota; kingdom Fungi; phylum Basidiomycota; class Tremellomycetes; order Tremellales; family Naemateliaceae; genus Naematelia; species Naematelia encephala. The sequence goes on from MCFC01000018.1 coordinate 149,682, forward strand.
AATAATGTTTCTTCTTCTCGAACCTAATTACAGATATCAATATACCAGCAGGTAGAGGTTCTGCCTGATTGAGCAGTGGGGTTCCATGGTTCTTATGGATAGAGGTACAAAGTTAGGGAAAGAGACAAACGCACGTAGTCTGCTCCTCGATTCGCTCGGAGAGCTTCCACACTCTTCCATCGTAATTCTTCAGGAGATAACTCGTATCCGAATATCAGATTGGGCTCGTACTTTGCAGCACCGAATGACGAGAGTATCCATTTTGGGAGTTCTGACGCAAGTTCGATTTGAATGCTCTGTTCGCTGTAGGCATGTTAGACAATCGGACATGTATGACTAGCAAAATCAAGTCTGAGGACAAAACAGGAAGATATGAAAGAAGACGGAAGGCAGGAAAGAAAGAGGGAAGGAAAGAAGGAAGGAAGGTAGTAAGGGAGTGGGGACTAACTTGAATTGATACTTGACTGCTGGCTGACGATTTGATGGACCGGAAGGACCGTTCTGAGGAGGATGGAGGTATCTACATCGATCACCATACCGACAGTTTCTGAGGAGTACGATTAGCAATTAATGTGACCTGAATAACAGAAAGTAAAGTACTGCCTGGCCAGGGATGTTATAGCTGGTAGAAAAGCAGGAACGAGTAGTGACAACTCACCCTCTGAGGAAATCCTGACATACTCTCTGTGCCATTCCGTCCCGTGTCCCGTTCTGGACTTATCGTCCAAGAGAAAGATGGGCTCCTCGGATAGGAGAATGACAGTTTGTAGAGCCTGTCGGTTTGGTTTACAGGTACGGTACAAAGTCTCCCACGCTTATCTCGTTTTCTTAAGACGCGTAACTGGGATCGCAATCCATTTTTAAAAAACGGTGAATCTCGGTCCTCTATCTACTCTACTCTATTTCACCCATCAACGCAATGTCTCATCCAGACCCGCAACCCTTACCACACCTACCGATTGAGATTTTGAGGCATATAGCCTCTCATCTGGATGGACATACTGCTGCTAGGCTGGCGAGGACTTGCCGCGCTTTGAGGGATGCTGGAGAAATGAAGGTCTGGGAGAACGTTGATGTTACTTCTGGATTTTATGGTGAGTCAAATTTAAATCCCAATCAAAGTGCTCTATGTGTTCTAGATACAATACAAAGCTGATCATGAAAAGAATTAGATACTGTCCGGAATGCGTTCTTGACCGAGACGCATGATGCTCGCGAAGCTAGAGTGGCAGGAATTATCTCTGATCGTCTTGAAGCTCTTAAATCACATCCGCTCCGAATCGAATCTGTTCAAAATCTAGTCATCGAACCTTCCACCTCCAACGCTTCTGCACTCATATCTTTACTAGAGATATTAGCTCCTCATCTCCGAAGTCTCAATATTCTTCCATTACCTACAGAGTCATTCGGCGTCACATATACTCAACATGGCGATCGTTCATTCTATACCGGTCTCGAAACGAAACAATTGACTTTCCCTCGATTGGTCACTCTACATTGCTCACTCAGTCTACATCCTTGCGAGTCCTTATCAGGACTACTTCGTGCAATGCCACACCTCGAAAGACTCGAATTGAAGGCAGTCGAAAGCCCAGATACAGCAGAGATTCGCGAAGGTACAGATCAATCAGCAATCAACTGGCCATCAATGTCACGGTTATCGGTTCTAAATATCGGAGATATGGACTTGGCTTGGAATAACCTTCTAATTGGTGTACTTCAACATGCTCGGAATATCGAGAGTGTCAATGTGGGTGGCCCATGGGAGCCATATGAACGGAACTCAGCCGTGATGGCGTTGCGCAAGATGCCAAAATTAAGACAATTAGTTTGGTCTTGCGGTACAGAACCTATGGAAAGAGATTGGTTGCAGCGCTTCAAAGCCTTGCAGGAGCTTGTAGAGGAGAGCGAATATCCTGACGAGGCAGACGAGTGTTTTTTGCGGGTAAGCTTCGCTCGTTCTTCATTTGAACAATTATTTAATAAATCAAATAGGATATCCCATTTCCTCTACACGCGACATTGACCAAATATGGTATACTCGATGGTCCACGATTAAAACCGTCCGAATATGCTTCTCTCGGAGTTACAGTACCAACTACCCCACTTCCGACACGTGGTATAGGTCACCGTGCGCTTTTCGGACTCACCACAGCACCAGCATTAACTCAAGTTCAGCTCTTTTCCTATGGCGACGACGATAGCCACTCTTTTCGGCCAAACAGACCACGTCCTGGTCTCCCAACAAGTGATCCCGTCTTTTTCACCCCTCCTTCAGAGTGGGAAGTAGATGGTTCACGTGGATATCTTATCCGTACGTATACTCGGCGCGATGAAGCAACGAGGACATTATACCATGTACGCTCTCTCACTCGAGCTCGACAACACTCTGGTGGATACACGTATGTCGGGGCTAGAAGAACATGGCAAGATCATACGGAATATAGAGGTCGCACAGTTCCCATCGATGTACTGAACGAAGCTTATTCTGCAAGTAATCTCGATAGAGAATGGATAGTACCTGGACGACGTTTGGAAATATTCAATCAAGAGGGATGGAAAGTTTTAGATCAGTGGAGAGAGAACCTCCTCGCTAGAGGACCTCAATATGATTGGTCTGACAATGATGACGAAGACGACGAATTCGACGACGATGATATGGACGGGTTTGATGAGGATCAAGGAATGAGTGATTTCGATTTTCATGAGGCTTTTGGAGATGTCGAGGATCAGCTTTGGGGTTCAGACGGCCTTCCGGAAGAAGACGACGGTTGGACGACTGAAGATAGTGATGATCCGTTGGGATTATTTGCCAATGCGGATCAGGATTGAGATCTGAGACGTATCTCTCACCCGAGGTTGATGCTAGAAGTATAAGTATCAGTTGGTGTAATTAGTAGTAGCAGAAGGAGAAAGCCCCGCGGGAATGCACGTGTTCTTATTGGCTTAACAGTATATTCATTCCACGTCTGTGAGAACAAGCATCATGAGATATGATGAGGAGATTCAGCGCGGTCATCTGCGAGACTTGGTGTGCTTGTTGGACTGCGCAGTCTGGAGTGCGAAGTTTGTAGAAATTTGTAGAACGAGCAAGTCTCGAAGTTTACAGGATGAACCCTCGTGCCTGAGAAAGAGCATGTGTGAAAACCGAGCCTGAGCTTGAAACCGAGCTGCGGTCGTAGGCATGTCTAGTATCTTGCCTGGTGCTGGAGGTATGTATGAATTGTCTCCAGTACTGCATATAAGTCATAAGTCAGAGTACTGCTGACCATGAGTTGGTAAAGTCAAGAGGAATTGTAGTTGGGTTAGAAGCTGGAGGGGATATTGATCTGCATTTACGTTGGATAAAATGACGCACTTGTGCTTGTGAATTCAGGGTTTTTATCTTTTGGCTGACGGGCAGAGAGGTCGGAGCCTTTCGGCTGTAAATGAACAAATCCGAGCCCCCCCCCATTCTTTCCTCCTCCTCTCATATCCAACAAACACACACCTTTCCTCTCTAATCAGAAGTCAAACGTACTTTACGCCCCACCCCCTCTACTCTGCTATTATACTCTCTCCCCCAGACACCCCCTTGAGATAGCTCAAGGTGAAACAACTGTCTCTGTCCTTATAGCCGGTCGGACCTTGGCGAAGCTCAACTACTTTCCCCACCCCATCCCCTCGACTGTTTTGTTTTCTAAGATCCCCCTTATCTCTTCTTGACCTCTTTATAAGTTTCGAAGGGATATTAGTAGTCTCAACCCTGGGACGGCTCTTCTTTCAAGGTCTACTCTAGAAAAATCAAGAATCACAACTATAGTCTCGCTCGGAAAATTCGAGATTTCATTTTGACGTCAGACGGACCTCCGCATTTTCATTTTCATTCTCCAAAATACGATAACAAGGTTTCAAGGTTTCATCCCTTCCTTTCTCAACCCCCTACCCTCGCTTTCCACGCGTACAGTACAGTACAGCATCATCCCCGCCTTCCTTTTATCCTCATTCACATACAATATCACCCACTACCCACTACGACTAGCTACGACTACCAAAGTCGCTCATGCCTTCGACAAGTCAACCACTTTCTCCATACACTACCACTCACGTCTCGTCACCTACAACCTTCTTTTCACCTCAAATGCCGTCAACACCCCGCGTAGAAACGAGGGATAATGGCGAGCAGAGACTTATCGTAGTGTCTAACAGACTGCCAGTGACTATAAGCAAAGACCAGAATGGAGAGTATCACTTCAAGGTTAGTCACTGGTGAAATTTCTCTCCGCAGCCATACATGTAGCTGATGAGCGGTAGATGTCTTCCGGTGGTTTGGTCTCGGCTCTAAGTGGATGTAAAAAGACTATGAGCTTTACCTGGATCGGCTGGCCAGGCAAAGATGTGAGTGACAATCTGCTCAGCTGAAATGGCACACACTGATAAGGTATAGATCCCCTTGCAAGATAGAGAACTTGTCAATTCGCGCTTGTTGGAAGAGTACAACTGCTATCCTGTGTATTTGAGCGATGAACTCGCTGATAGGCACTATAACGGTGAGTCTACCTGCAAACCTGGTCAGTCCTCTGCTGATGGGTCCTTCTGTCATCCAATTATGTTCAAATGCACGCGTCTACACTTCGCGATATATTGGATTCCTCCACATCTATCTAATCTTTTCTCTCTAACTCTCCCTCTGAAACACCCTTTTCCCCGGCAGGCTTCTCCAACTCGATTCTTTGGCCTTTGTTCCACTACCACCCCGGAGAGATGAACTTTGACAGTGCCAACTGGCTAGCCTACCGGGAAGCCAACATGCGTTTCGCCGAAGTCGTTTCTCAATTGGCCCAAGCAGGCGATATGGTCTGGGTTCAAGATTATCACTTAATGCTTCTACCGATGTTACTCCGCTCGATGCTTTCTGGTGAATCTGCTCAACCCGAGATGGTTCGCCGTGAACTCGGACGAGTCAAACAAGGTGTTGATGACGGTGTCGTCAAGGGCGTTCTGGGGATGGAACCTGGAGTCGCTGAAGCTATCGATGAGGGGTTGGAGACCCTCGATGATGTTGATGAGAGTGAACCATTGGAATTCAAGGATAATACTCCGTTCAGGAGGCCGCACTTCACTCGGGGCATGTCGGCGTATCAAAGGCAGGAAACGGCGGCGAGAGAGAAAGGAAAAGGTGGTATAAGGATTGGGTTCTTCTTGCACACCCCTTTTCCCAGTAGCGAAATATATAGGTGAGTTCTCTCCTTCTCTACCGAAAAAACTCACGCTGACTTGCGCAGGATCTTACCAGTAAGGAGGGAAATTCTGCTTGGTGTTTTGCAGTGTGATCTTATTGGGTAAGTACTTCCCTCCCCTATGCTTTCGAAAGGTCTCGTGGCACAGCTCTCTCTGATACGCTATAGATTCCACACATATGACTACGCTCGGCACTTTTTATCGTCTTGCACCCGTATTCTTGGCCTTCAGACAATGCCCAACGGCGTCGAGTCGGATGGTCGATATTGCCAGGTCGGGACGTTCCCCATCGGTATCGACCCTTTGCAGTTTGTCGATGGGCTGAAGAAGGACAAGGTCAAGGACAGGCTCGCAGTGCTCGAGAAGAGATTTGAGGGCTGCAAGGTGAGTCGGGCGCTACCTAGGAGGAAATAGGGTGATAGATGCTGATATACGTAGGTCATCATTGGTGTTGACCGACTAGATTATATCAAAGGTATCCCGCAAAAGCTGCACGCACTGGAGGTCTTCTTGGCACAACACCCAGAATGGGTGGGCAAGGTGAGCATACAGGATACTGGCAGAGTGAAACAGACACTAACATCACTTAGGTTGTCCTGGTCCAGCTCGCCATCCCCTCGCGTCAAGATGTCGAAGAATACCAAAACTTGCGTGCATGCGTCAACGAGCTGGTGGGCCGAATCAACGGACGATTCGGCACAGTCGAGTTTGTGCCGATTCACTATATGCACAAGAGCGTACCATTTGAGGAACTCACGGCTATGTATGCCTTGGCGGACGCCTGTCTGGTCACTAGCACTCGTGACGGAATGAACTTGGTGGGTCTCATTTTTTTCCAACTCTGCTTTGCGCTAACGTTGAGGAAGGTTGCGTATGAATACATTTCGAGCCAAATCAACCGGAACGGCGTTATGATTCTGTCCGAGTTTGCTGGTGCAGCGCAGAGTTTGAACGGAAGTCTTCTCATCAACCCTTGTACGTACCTGCAGCAGTGTGTTTGTGTGGTAGAAGCTGACACAATGTAGGGGATGTGCAAAGAACGGCAGACGCGATCCACACCGCATTGACAATGTCTCAGGAGACTCGTAAATCCAACTGGGAAAAGCTGTTCAGTGTGAGTCATGCAGTGCATTCGCACCCGCAGTCAATTTGCTGACTGAGATGCAGTATGTATCAAAATACACGGCCGAAGCATGGGGTGTATCGTTTGTGAATGAACGTGAGTGTGACCTACTTGGATGCTCGTTACGAGTTAAGTGCTGATCGTTCACTTACCTAGTGACTCGTCTTTCCGGTCATCGACCATCAGTACCTATGATGCCTGGACGTAAAAAGTCTGGAAGTCTGAGCAGGACAAGTAGTAAAGCCAGTATCAAGCGTCGAGCGAGTCATGGTCAAACCGGCAGTAAAGAGGGTGTTATTAGAGTTTGAGAGAGAGAGTGACTTTACTTCAGGCTTGGGTGGCAGTGGGTTCTTGGAAATGATAGGTTAAGAGGTAAACAATGATAACGACTCAGAAGAAGCAATCACAGACACGGAGACAGACAGAGAGGGACAGAGAAAATCAGGAAGAGAGAGAGAGAGAAACAGAGAGACAGAGACAGAGTGACAAATGTTTCAAGTAAGGAATTGGGTTGGGGATTAAACACACACAGGACACACACACACGATGTTTCACTATTCATGCATATAATAATTATACTACTGTACCTACTCGTAGGTATGTTCAAAGACAACTTCGAGTTTTAGGGCGGAACAACAGTACTGTAGTTGCATTTCATTCATTTGGATACTTGACTTTTATCCTGTTCTTTCCTGTTTGTGATATTCTAGCCAAGTCATTCATTGTGATGCCAATTGAAATGTCATGAAATCTATTATTATGACTTTACATATTTCATTCATTGTATTTAACGTTTAATAAGAAAACGGGAAAAAAAGCAACCGAGTGAAAATGTTTTTTTCATATGTGAGTCAGTCAATCTATATGACTGTATGTGCAAAAGTGAGAATAAAGAATCAATGAATGAATGTATGAAGAGAGAAGATAATAATAATAATAGGTAAAACCGGAATGAAGGTAGAGAGAATTTTAAATTAGCTACTGTACTGTACGTCGTCGTCATCTTCGTCTTCGTCTTTTGTCGTTTAGTACAATTTATGTACTTTACACTACACCATTTGATTCCCCCCCCTGAATGACTATTTCAAGACCTGCTTCCTTGTTGTCCTGCTGCACCTTTAACACGCCCTCTTCTCTTCATATGAATGGCTTGACATGAAAGAACGAAAGAAAACAAAACAAACATATCCATTATTGTGCTATTGTGGTCGTCGTCCAGTCCCAGTCCCAGTCCCAGGTGTTGGAGACGCTGGAGCTCTTCCCTCGGGAGGAGTCGATCCGAATCCAACTTTCATGAATCTTCCCAAAACTTCCTGAGTCTCTTTCCTCCTCGTATCAAGACTCGTACTTGGGTCCCAGATCCGTCCACCTCCGCTGGTATTACCTCGTCTTGGAACACCAGAATCGGTCTTTGCTTCGATACTGTACGGACCTGATGCAGGTGGTTGGAATGATGGATGTTGATGATGATGGGGACCACCAGAGGGGAAAGGTACGCCCCGTGTGGCACCATCGGCAGGGGGAGAAAAGGCATCAGAAGGTGGAGTTATAATTTGAGGTGGAGGCAATGCGGTGTCGGATGACGAATAGCGAGGTCGAGCTGTATCTGATGACGAGTATCCTCGAATAGTCTTAGTGTCGCTCGGAAGAGAAGGGATTTTGGGACGAGGACGCTGGGCATTACTGGGCAACTCGATGGTTCGCATCGCTGGAGAAGGACCGCCACCGGGATATACCTGGACCTTGGCGTCGCTCACCACGGGTGGATCCGTTTGCGCCTGACGATCAAAGTATCGCGGGTTCCCGTGAGAGCTGGGAGGCAGTAACGGACGTTCGAGGCTGCCCGAACTAGATCTTCCAATGGACGGAGAACTAGGTTCATCATCATCGGCATCTCCCTCGTCCTCGTCGTCACCATCCCCGCTCAAGTCACTCCGCCGGTCGGCCGAGATCTCTCGCCGGCGAGTGCCATGCTCTAATCGTGGTGTTGACGGTACAGACTGCAGCCCCATTGCCTCGAGGTCTTTCGTCGCTCGGGTCACCGGCTGGCCAGATATACGATCGACGTATCGCTGAATGGAAGGCATGTTGTCCCAGGCATTGGTGTAAGTCGCCATGGCATCGGCCATTGAGCGAGACTGCGCCGGTGGAGACGAAGTCCGCGGAGGTGGAGTAGCGCTCTGGACCGTGATGGACACTGCCGCATGGCGGTTTTGCGATGGTTCCGGCTCCCGGTATTGGGGTGCCTCCCCCTCATCCCGTGGAAAGACGCGAGAAGCTCTGTGATGATGGTGTTGCGTCTCCCAAGGAAAGACCGGATGAAGATTCGAACGATCAGGCTTGTGGCCGACGTACTGCTTGTACCAATCGTCATGCTGGACATTCTCGGGCAGAGTTGGGTATTCAGGCTCTGCATGGGATGCAGGGCCAGAAGAGTAGTACGATGATTGCTGGGCGGGTGTTGCTTCCCACGCATTGGTGTAAACCGTGTTCATCGGTGTAGCCATTTCAGGCCCACCGCCTGCTGGGGTGAGTCCCGCTGAGCGTCCCACGTCGCAGGTTGAGACGTCTGCTGATGAATAGTCGGAGGCAGGGGGGCAGTGATGTGAGGGGAGAACTCAGGGCGGATGGCTCGGGGTCCGGCTCTGCGAACCGTACTGTATGGCGAGGTTTGGGTTTTGGCATAACAAGATCAACGCGGCCCTCCAGTGGAAGCGAGGTGTATTGTCCTGCAGTATATGCCGTCACACCTGCTTGATTTGCTGACTTGAGCTGGTCAAGGTCGAGACGGTCTTCTGGCTGATGCGGAACGCTAGTTGCTGGCTGGTTCCATACTGCCGGTAGTTCGGGAACGGTAAAGCGCAAGGCGATATCAGGCGAGTGGGCAGCTGTGGGACGGATGTTGCGGTCGTATACAGCATACCATCGATCTATGAGTGCGGGATCTGCAGGTATGTCAGATGTTGAGCGGATTCACAGTGTGGCTACTGACAATCATAAGTCTGCTCCTTGCCCTGAGGTATTCCAGCCTTAGCCGGGCGACTAGCCAGATTTGACCAGGGTTTATGAGGTCCGATGAAGTGAACAGCATTGATTTTGTGTCCGTATCGTTTGTAGGCGGGAGCATAAGTGTATGCTGCTGAGGGCGTGACGTTATAGCTGCACCTTGTCAGCTCAGATACAAGAGGACAGTTGTGTGACTGACGTAAAAGGCAGCCTGTTCCAAGCACCACCGCCACCTTCCTCTGAGAACCACTCGTTCAGTAGACCCTGATCGGCACCATCAAAGCTCCCATTTCCGGTCAGGTAGATTCCCTCTTCGCCCTCGCCGTTCTGTAAGAGGTTGCGCAATCCGCTCCAATCTGACTCTCGCGGTCGAATGACCATGACTCCAGAGTTGAAGCAGTCGGGCCATCCAGTATCGGGACATGCGGAGAGGACGTGTGGAGTGGTGGTAGTGAAGAGATGAGATAGGGGTCGGAGAGGGAGAACATCGGCATCGAGGTAGATGATGGTGGAGAAGAGAGTGGAGAGGCGGAACAGATGGAGTTTGGTGAGAGCAAAGTTGAGATCAGGTCGGCCTACACGTTGCGTCGATCAGCCAGCTGTGAGCATTTCATGGTGGACAAGCAAGGATGGAGTGATTACTCGAGGGTCTCGGGTGTGTGAGATAGCATGGCAGCTAAGGTATGGATGGAAATAAGACTCACCCATCAATTTCAGACCATCTTCGCCTTGTGAACCACTACCGATAGGTTCGACACCGATGACCAGATCAAAGCCTGCTTTTCTCAACTCGCCGATAGTGCTAGCATCGACCGTTTCGGGAGTAACAAGACAGACCGTCTTGAAATCTCGAGGTGCTGGATGCAAGTCCAAGAGGGAATGAAGTAGGACAAGAGCTCCCGGGAGGTAAGAAGGTGTGGTGAGAAGGGTTACGAATGCGTTTGAGAGTGACATTTTGTGATCGATATCTAGGCTCTTTTGGGGAGTGGAGGGGCAGATATGAAAGAGCTAATAACTAGAGATGATAGAACGCATCAGCGTCAGCTTCAATCGATAGTGGTTGACGACCTAGTTTGACACCAGCGATAAGGGGGGAGGTCGGATGATCAACAGGGACAGAGAGAGCCCAGAAAGTAGGAAAGATCGGCGTAGGAAAGTGTATGTGTGGAGTAGCGAGCGAGTGGTTTCACGGGAATTCGCGGTGGGGCGTAAGTGAAAAAGGGGAGAAGAAAGCTCGGACCGAAGCCCCGGACGTACTTTTTACGTCGTACTCTACAAGAATAATGGCTTTCAAAGAGTTTCGGACGACTCTTGATCAACGAGTGAAAGTTGCCTCTTTTTCGTTCTGATGATAAGATAGATAATGAGCGGCGGAGAGGAGAAAGAAAGGGGGGGAGAAACTTGGGGGAAGGAAGGAAGGGAAGGAAAGGAGAGGAAGGAGAAGGAAAGAAAGAAGAAAAGAAGATGATAAAAGCGAGGGGAGAGATGTTGTTTTGTATACTCAAAGTGAAAGCAGTCACTCGTTTTACTCGTACCAAGATAGGTAGTAGTACAACGGTCTTGTTACCCTGAAAAGACCACGACGGCTCTAGCTAGTATCTTCCCTGGTATTCATTCCCCTTTGCTCTACAAGTAAATACATTCTCAGTGCAAAGTACAATAACTCGATTGTCGACATCCAACAAGTGAATGTTGATAGTCAGTCACTTTTTGGAGAAGCAGGTATGATATTGTCTGGGGCTCTCTCTCTCGGAGATGAATCGATGGGGTCGCCGAAAACCAAATTGTTGGAGGTTGAGGGGCAGGGAGTAGTTTGTTTTTGGTAGCGAGCCCAATCGTTCAGGGGGGAAGGGAAAGAAAAAGGAAAAAAAGGGGTGAAATGACCCTGAGGCGGAGGGGGGTTAGGAGTTGTAGTAGCGAGCGAGTGGCACACAGAGTCCGTGGGAATTCTCTGTATCTGTCCTGGTAAAACACGGTTAACCGCGCTAACGAGGAGCAGGCTGTAACTGACGTTCTCTCTTGTTTCGTACCTTTCTATACTTTATTACAGCCATTTCTTCGCTGCCATACCTTTCCAGGTCAATAAAAGACAACAATGCATACAACGTGATCGTTCGTCTAATGGACGTCAAGACCCTCTTGTCCTATTCTCGCCAAACCAAATACAATAGACGTTCACTCAGCGTCCACTCGCAAAACTCAAAAGCTCTGAATCTCCCACCACCATCCACATCTTCATCCAGATGTACTGATTTTCGCATCTTCCTGAGATCATCCAGAAGCTCTGACTCTCCCATCATCGCCATCCTCATATCCATCCACAATCTCAGACTCGAGGTCTACAGCTCCCACTCCATCTTCTTCTTCCGCAGCTCGTTCAAAGACGAATTTCTGGCCTCGAGAGAAATATAAAGCTGGCTCTTGTCCATTTACAACACGTTCCGTGATTAGACAGTATCTCACAGACTACGAAATTCACACATCAGCTCTCTGATCAACTCAATTACGCAACCAAATCTCTCAAAATCCAGATATCATATGAATAGATTGATAGAGTATGAATAGGTTCAAGTCAACTCACCGAAGCTGGAATCTCAAACATTCCTTCTCCCAATACTTGCTCCAAAACACCTCTTAATCCTCTAGCCCCACCTCCACGCTCGTTACCCTTCTTAGCAACTGCCTCTAGAGATTTCAGGGTGAACCTCAATTCGCATCCGTACGAATCGAATAAGGCCGTATATTGCTTGATCAGGGCATTACGAGGTTCAGTGAGGATCCGGACCAGATCCTGAATGGATAGTTGGTGTAAGGTAGTCAAGATTGGTAGACGACCGACAAACTCGGGGATGAGTCCGTAATTGTGAAGATCTGTAGTCGCGAGACTTTTCAATGGCAGTGTCGATGTAGAAGGAGATTTCGATGAAGGTGAAATAGGTAATGGCGCTCCAAATCCGATAGACTATGAGACGTGAGCTTGCACATGCTATCACGTTCTGACCAACTCACTCCCTTGCCTAAGCGAGAATTGACCAGTTGATCAAGACCAACAAAAGCTCCAGAACATATGAAGAGAATATTGCTCGTATCCACAAGGAACGTCTCACCCTTGCCACCTAAGATCCATGAGCCTACGCACTGACTCTACTGGATGTTTACTTACCCGATGCTCCTCCTCCGAATCCGGGTAATCCATCCCTCACACCCCTCTTCTGTCCAAAATTCCTGTTCATCGGATTATTGGGATCCCATTCCAGTCCATCAGCTCCTCCTTTGCCTGGTCCAGCAGCGCCAAGACCCGACATCATAGGTGCTGATGTCGCGGGTGGTGGTTTCGCAGTGAGTGTCACACGGGTTCCTTCGAGTAGACGAAGAAATGCCTGTTGTACACCTTCTCCGCCGACATCGCGGCCACCTCCCCAAGTTGAGAGACCGTCTGATGCACCTCTTCTTGCGAGTTTATCAATCTCATCAATGTGGATTATTCCGAATCTGCTCTCATCAGCCGTGTACAAAGAGCGTCGAGAGAAGATTCTCACTCGGCTCGTCCCACGTCGTAGTCCGCTGCCTGTAGTAAACGTAAAATGCAATTCTCAACATCATCTCCGACATCTGATCTGAATGAGCTTCAAAGTGCTGATACCACTGGTGCAGCTCACATCCTGCAGAGGTATATGTCGTTGCATCGCAAGACCTGTTCCAATCAGCCGGGCCAGCCACTCGAGAATCAAATGAACATACGCAAATGGTACATCGAGCATCTTTGCCAATGTCTTGGTCATCAGAGTTTTACCTGTTCCTGTAGGACCACTTTGGAACATCAGCTCCTTCTGTTGAGCCAGCATCATGGACTTAGCCAGCGTTATAGGTCACTCACATCATAAGTACGTTGCTCTTTTCCACCTCAACATTGCTCATTGACCGCCTCGTATCGCCCGACTCCTCTTCAGCCTCAACCGCAGCCCTAGCCGGCCGAACGGTCTCAGGCTCATCATAGCCCAATGCTTGTTTCCCTGCTTTTGCTTCACGAGCTCGTGGTGACTCTCCTGCATTTGCTCCTTTCCGTTTCTCACTGGATTGTTTCTGACTAGATGCTGGCGAACCCTTTGAAACGAATGGAACTGCCGAGATGAAATAATCTTTCGCTACATATACTGCTTCAGCAGCCTGCTCTCCTTATTTGTGACTCAAGAACTGACAGATGAACCACTCCCCTTCTCTATCCCGTCCAGACGAGTTTACTTCTTGAACCAGAGTCGGATCACCCTCTCCTACCCCGACTCCCACAACCCGCGTTGCGTCCCCACCAGGCGGATCATCGAGCTTAGAAGCAGGTATAGATGGATCAGGCGCCTCGAGAGCTTCTGTATCCCATGATGGACGGGTTGCAGGATGACGAGTGGTTTCTGCGGCTGTACGAGGTGCGGTAGTTTGAGGAGGCGGAGTCGTAGGAAGGGGTGGAGGTATTGGGGGTTCAGCAGAGATCTGACGAGATCGTAGTCGCTGATAATGATTGTATACCCTGCATTGATAAACGATATGTCATAAGGAGTGATAGCAAGACATACGCTACAGATAGGATCCGCTTAGTCTGCTCTTGTCCGACGACATATTGCTCCAAATGGGCATAGAGCTAATTGCAAATCAGATACAGGCCAGAAGAGGGAGTGAGGCTCAATGATTGCTGACCTCGCGTGGAGACTTGAGTGAGCTGCTTTGCCCTTCACTTGGTGCTGTAGAAGCTGATCGTATGTGGAGGTGTGGACGGCAATGACATCGAGCTAGGTGAATAACGTATCGTACGTCCCGGGTACGCATGGTAGACCCTATGCCGAAGCCAGACACTCGTTAAAGTTGACAAGCTACGTCTCGTACCCAGAAAGCGAAGAATACAAAGAAACAATGTGAGTCGTCGCATACTCGAGTAGAGCTGACCCGGTTACCGGGTGTCGCCGCCATGACGTGGATAACTCGTTTATCAACAAACAAGCCACGTGGCTCAATACCTCTTCGGTTCACCCTTTGTAAACGCTCTTCCTAGTCTTGTTGGACACTAAAGAGATTCGAGAAGTCCTCTTTCCACCTTCGTAGCTCCTCAACCTCCAGCATCTAGCTCTAATTTATACAGAATATCTTCCCCATCCCTTTCCAGCCCGGTGATCTAGCTTCTTGGGAGTTCGGGAGCACCTCAACATGCTCTCTCCCAACTCTGGACCCGTTGAGCCAGTCGCATCCTCATCCACTCCTCAATCCCGACGTGTCGCATACTTCTATGACCCAGATGTCGGAAACTACGTCTACTACCTGGGACATCCCATGAAACCACACCGAATTAGGATGGCTCATAACCTTATCGTCAACTATGGGCTCTGTGACGAAGAAGATCCGAATCCCCCCGACGGGGCAAGGGACGTGAATATGGAGATTGATGAGATTCAAGATCCGGATGGAGCTGAGAAAAGATATCTCAAGGCCTTGAGTGGAAGCAGAGGACATGGGATGCAGGTATTTAGACCTAGAAGAGCGACAAAGGGGGAAATGACTAGGTTTCATACGGACGAGTATATAGATTTCTTGGAAATGGTCACTCCGGAAACCCAAGAGGTGCTTAGTGGTGGAGGAGTCAGATGTGAGTCATTAAACTGCACTTGCTAGGACAGAGCTGATGTGGATAGGCCTTATTGGGGAGGATTGCCCCGCATTTGAAGGTGTATTCGAATTTTGCACAATTTCAGCAGGTGGATCACTAGGTCAGCTGATTCTACATAGATGTGGAACGTAGCTGATCTTTCTCAGCGGCGGCTGAAAAGCTTAATGCTGGAGCATGCGATATCGCTATCAATTGGGCAGGCGGACTACATCACGCAAAGAAGACAGAAGCCAGTGGATTCTGCTACGTGAACGATATGTAAGTTCCCCCCCTCTTCCCCGCAGGTGGAACATCTACTGACTCCTTCTCAAGTGTACTGGGCATCCTTGAGCTTCTTCGGTAAGCCCTTTCTATGTCCGTACCAAGATCATCGTCGCTCATGTATTCAGTATACATCCTCGAGTGCTGTATATAGACGTGGACGTTCATCATGGAGATGGTGTCGAGGAAGCATTCTACGTGACCGACAGAGTAATGACTGCTAGCTTTCATCGATTCGGAGAGTTCTTTCCAGGGACAGGAGATGTCAAGGTTAGCTCACAGATGTGACAGGGGAGTCTCCAGAGCTGACGAACGAACGTAGGATGTCGGCATGAAGAAGGGTAAAGGATATGCGGTCAATGTTCCGTTGAGAGACGGTATCACGGATGAGACATTTCACTCGATATTCAAGCCTGTGAGTTGGATGTTTTACTGCAGACCGAAAAAAATTCAAGGGGGTGTGCTGACGTGGTTGTAGGTCATTCAACACATCATTGACTTTTTCCGTCCTGGAGCGATCGTGTTGCAGATGGGCGCAGACTCGCTGGCAGGTGACAAGCTTGGTGGATTTAACGTTACGCTTGATGGTGAGCCCCCAACGAATCTTACCTTCAGCGATCTATCGAGCAGTCTAGCTGACAATGAACAGGTCATGCGGAATGCGCTCGTTTCGTGAAGAGCTTCAACATCCCAGTCATGATGCTAGGCGGCGGGGGTTATACCACGTGACTTTACTTGCTCTACACCAGCTCCCCTAGCTTATGTCTCCTAGTAAAAATGTTGCTCGGGCCTGGACAAATGAGACGGCAGTAATGTGCGGGCGCACACTATCGGAAGATCTACCTTATAACCAATAGTGAGTGACTTGCAATCGACTACGCTTCAAGTGCTGACACGATGTCGCAGTATGGAATACTACGGTCCTCGATACAAGCTTGAAGTATTGCCTAACAATACAGACAATCATAACCCGCCAGAGTATATCGAGTCGATCAAGTGAGTTGCCATTCCAAGGCTAAGTCATCGTCCATTTGTCTGACCGGACTAGGCGGACTGTCCTGGAGAATCTGCGAAACCTACCTCACGCCCCTTCCGCCCAACTATCGCAAGTTCCCGGAAAGCTATCCAAGGCTTTAGGGCTGAAGGAGGAGCTGAGTGATCCCGAAGACGAGATTGACGCCCGGATACGAAGTGAGTATTCCATCTCGTCCACTCAAACAAGCACGTGGTATTTCGCTTGTATAGTACTGATCCATCCATGTGCAGAGTTTGTCCGACGACGGCAGATGAACGGTTCATATGAATCGTCCTCATCCGAATCGGAAGATGATCGACCAGCAGCCACTCATCGATCACGATACAGTCGCCAAGGCGGCGTACGTAGATTCCCCGCTCGTCAACTGCCGGTCCGTAGAGATACACGAGAAGAATCCGCCGATAGCGGCGAAGATCCATGCGGCGTGCGGAAAAAGCGTACATTCTTCAAGAGTAGTACAAAAGGCATGATCTTGCCTGGTGGCGTCATGAGTTCTGGCTTTGGACTGAATGGGAATGGGAATGGGATCGTTAATGGGATAGTAAACGGTGGAGGTCTCGGAGCTCTCAGTGTGAATGGTAGTAATGGTTTGGGAGGAGGTAGAAAGGGTGTTTTAGCTGGGATAGTTAGTGGTGAGGCTGGACTGGGTAGTAGGGCGGCTAGTCCTATGAGCGTAGTATGAGTTGAAACTCATCTACTTGTCCGTATCGGCTAGCTGTACAGATACTTGTCTGTTGTAGATCCAAGAACGAAGGAAGCATGGTTAAGTTGGAGAGTCCTCATTCTCGTCGCAATGCATATGTAGTCTGTCACAGCATAGAACCACGTCACACTGAGTACCTAGCAATCGATGACAGTGAAGCCTGTTAACCACGATCCCTATAGTCAAATCAACAGATAAACAGTATACCTCGCCGAGACTTTCTGTCCAGTGGTTCACTCTTGCCGTTTGCTATAGTCGTAAGAGCCGAGGAATAAACCGACAATTTTTCGTCTGCTTCAACAAGAAGGTGCACTGATGAAGAATCTACAGCACTCATGTGACGGTTATATGTATATGGTATACACAGCATTTCATCATTCATCGTTATCAGTCAATAATCATATTCGACAGTGGTCCAGTATAATACAGTTGACCTATGTAATGAAAGTTATGAACAGTCAGCCAGTCTATCGTATGTACTGTAATCTATCCGGTCCAAATACAGTCCTCGTCCCTTCCGTCTATCCAAGTCACACAGACCACAGTTCACAGGTCTCACCTCTTAGTTCTCGGTCCATCACAATCGAAATTATACTGTACGTTCCATCGAAGTCAGCCAATCGAAGTCGCCAGAATCTACACAGTTGATGTTATCAGTTCTAGCGGTTGGTATGTACAGGAGTTGTCCACAGTTGATAATATCAGTTTGCCACAGTTGAAATAATGCCAGTCCATCCCAGTTGATAATCCTCATTCCAGACTCAGCACAGTCAGTCACAATCAGTCCATTTGAAACAATCTTGCCCATCCTGTAGCCAACAAGCATCAGTTGACATCCATCATCGATCCGGCATCCGCATCCGAACGTCCATATTGCTCAGTGGCAACGCTGTCAGCCTTTGAGACGCCTCCCAATAGCCCGCTTTCGTTGGCGAGATCCAAAAGCTCTACACATACTTCAGATGGATCGTCCGCACAGCGCGATTCCACCTCTGTCGCCAGGGTTACGCCCTTGAGCAAAGCAACGCTTGCGGCGTCTCTCGCAGCGCTTGCGACGCCTCTCGCAGCGTTGCGTTGTCCAAGGAATACGCCCGTGGTGGTTGACAAGGCTACGCAAGCGCTGAATAGCAAGAATCCCAAACCAATCTCCATTGTACGGCGTGATGGCGCGTGACTTCGAATGGATCTCGACATGGAAGAGAGTTTCGTAGCGCAACTTGTCCTCGAAGAAGGACTCTGGCTACTTGCGAAGGGATACCTGGAGCTCTGGCTAAGGCCCAGAGTGCTCATCGCGACGTTTTCCCTGTTGGAACCCTGTGTCGAACTGAAATCGGGTATGAAGGATCGCCAGCTTCGCCCAGGGGTCTCCTCAAGCCTCGAGAAAGGCCCACTTGACATGATTTTGCTGGATGGTCAGTAGTTTGATAGTGAGGTGAGCTACTTCTAATAGGAGAGCCAATAGAGGTAGAAGACAAAGTACGATGCTGTGGAGGGAAATACTAAGTAGAAGAGGGAAGTAAGATGACGAATGAAAGATGACGTTCGGAGGGAGAATACATCTAGTTTATAGGTCGGAGGGCGGCTTCTCGTGCAAAGCTTTGGGCTGAAAGGAGCTGAGCCAGTGGACGCAAGAGCAGAGACAATCATACTTCTCCTCTGACTTTGTCGACACAAGGGAAAGAAGGCGGCTAGAAGAATGGATGTCCTGATCATATTGCTTCGACTGTGGTTAAAAAATGCCTACCCTTCAGAGACTGCTCCAAGTGTGCAACTTCCTTAACTTCTTTTGCGATGACGCAAATAGTCCAGATCTGTCTAGCGAAAGATTTGTAAAACCTGTAACACAAAACTTGCATGATGAAAGGTCGGGCATCTTACAAATTCGTAAATCATATGCAATGTAATTTATACGGTCCAAACACAGTTGTCGTCCCCGGCCCTCCGCCCTTCACAGTTCACTGTCCACAGTTCACAGATCTCAGTTCTCAGTCCTTCGCTATCAATCGTATCCGTCATATCGCAGTCCGTCCATCAAAGTCGACACAAGCTACACTTAATAGTATCAGGTCATCGCAGTTGTTACAGTAGTTCTCCACAATTGATAATATCAGTCCATCTCAGTTGAAACAATGGCAGTCCATCAGAGTAGGGTCCAGGTCCAGTACAGTCTCAGTCGTAATCGATCCATTTGAAGCATCTTCTCCATCGTACAGCCAACAAGCATCAATCGACATCCCTCATCGACCCGGCATCCGAACGTCCGTCCTGCTCAATAGTAACGCTTGCGTTACTTGATGGACCAAACTCACGGATTGCACCAGCGATAGGCAGATCGAATCAGAGTTTGCGGTAGCGCAGGTCGAAGTGACCATGCTGCTCATAGCAGCGACCTTTCTTTGGGAAAGGAAGAGTTCGGTGGCAACGGCGGTATCACCTTGACCCTGTTGTCCATGTCGATGCGAGTCATAGATAATGTAGCCGCATAGGACCGGAAAGGCGACGTTCCGCAAGCATGCCGCCACAAGCGAACCCGAAGTCTTCAGCTTGTATGCACATTCTGTCCATTTCGAGTTGTCCCGCCGCGAGCGATTCTGATTTCTGCCCGTTTCCAGGTCAGTCCGGTCGAGGCCTGAAAAAACACTCGTCTGGGGGTTGGCAAGACTGCTCATCTCGAAGTCAGAGCGAACAAGACTCGATGGTCTGACATTGGACCTGAAGGGATTCTTGGATCGATCCGAATGACTGGAGCCGATGTCGTCGTTTGCAACGAACTTGACGTTTGAAGACGGGGGTACTTGTTCAGACTGGAAGACAGAGGTTCCTCTGACCGTCACACCATCGGGATCTTCGAAGGGGTTGTTATGGCTCGAATCGGTAGGCGTATCTGTAGAGGAATGTACGACAGTTGAGTTTGTTTGCGTAATCATCTTGTTGATGGATCAACTGTTGAGTAAGGAAGTAAACTGTGTAGAGGACGATGGTTCAGTACGATATGGAATGGGAAGGTGCGATGAGAAATGAATAATTCAGAATGCAGAGGGTGGGGGGAACTTGTGGATTTTATACGCTGTGAGACTACTTCTAACGCACAGCATTCCATTGAAAGGAGGTCCAGTCATGCACAAGAGCAGAGAAGCCGTTTTTAAGCAGGAACACATGGAAGAGGGGGATGGAAGAATGGACGATGTGGTCAAACCTGCGTCCGCCGTGTTGAAATGTCCCTTCCCTTCAGTGACTACTCCTGATACATGAGCGCTATACACCTGTTCTGGAACAATGACGCTGAGAAGTAAAAGATTTGTAAAAGCTGTGACATAAAACTTGCATGATGAAAGGTTGGGCATCTTATTTCGTCGAGGCGGTACAGGTGGCGACCGAGACCTCCGAGACCACCAAGACCATTTCCGTAGGCTCCATTGTCTGAACCTTGACATCGAGACACTCCGTGAGAGATGTAACGGTAGTATCGCGTCCAACATTCTTTTATTTTTATACTGATCTTGTGTGCTGCCACTTCCAGATGCAAAGTCGCCCGGTAGTTTGCTCTTCAATGACCTCCTTGGTTTGGTCAAGGAGTTAAGTATATTCACAGTTTGGAGGGGTACGGGTGGCGAAAATGGCAAGTTCAGGGCATTGTGGGAGTTTGTTTAGGGGGGTATTGTTCGACATGGCGGAAACCTTAGGGGCGAGCTTCGTATAATGTACAGTACAGCTCATGACTCACGCGAGAGGTAGAGGCAGTGACTCATTCACAAGGAGTATCGTACGGATCACATATCCTAAGACTGACTAGTCAGCAATGCTATGCTCACATCAGTATAAGAGACGAAGAACACCGAGATCGATCACGAAACCGAACCTCTTAGTCGGAACATAAAGTCTTAGACCATGGAGGTGTGGATGCTGTGGCAGCAATTCGTAACGGTGGGCTGATCCATTTGATAATTGCATGAAGGTGACGCTATGAGGGGCAGGATCAGTAAGCTAAGTCGGCCCAAACATGTTTACATATAGGACACCATCGACATATTTACATATCAACACTTGTCTCACTCAGTCGGGCTCAGGGTTTCCATCACCGTCACTGCAACGTCATCAATGTCCATCTCCTGAACAACATTCGGATCACACATCGACTCCTCGGATTGGAGCGACTCTCGCGGTAGTGTTTGTGGCCAATCACCACTTGGGCATGTCGTAGCAACCAGTTGTGGGCTTGCAACTTGAGCAATGTCCTCTTCGATGGAGACGCCCGCCACTGGATACTCACTCATTTCGGAGCGGTCCAGCAAATCTTGAACTTCGGAAACCGATCGCTGCGACCCGAGCAGCTTGTAACCCAGGGAGATGACAGCGAAAACTGTAAAAACGGTTACGCCACCTGCCACCATAGCTGCGCACAAAAGGTCTCTCGCTCTGTCGAGTTCACTCAGCCCACTGGTCTGGGTGTCTTCTTTGAGCCAAGCTAGTGATCCCATTGAGTGCTGTCCGGCTGGTCTGAGTATCGTTGTTGACGGTCTTGTAGCTTCAGTACCTTTGGCCAAGACGGAGCTGGCGGGTGAAGTTGAGGTAGCATGTGACATTTCGCTGCGATTTCGGCACGAGCTAGAGAAGAAATTGGCTGGAGTGGTGGAGGGAGGGTATGACAGTACTCTGCGAAGTCGGCGGCCCCAGAAGGAGAGGAACTTGGTTGGTGAAGTGGTAGGGCATGACCTTACTTTGCGATTGCTGAGCATGCTGGAGCTGGCAGGTGAAGTGCAAATAACGCATGACATTGCTCTGTAGTTGTGGTTGTAAGGCTGGTTTGTGGTTTGTGGTGGGTAGAAGTATTCAGTGAAGTGACACTTTAAGAGGGGTTTTGGAAAGTGGCGAATTTATGTGGGAGTCGAGACAGAATCTCCGACGGCTGTTGCTGAATGATTTTGCAATCCATTTCAAAAACTTGGGAGGTCAACTCGTGGACACATCATTCGGGCATTCGGCGAAAGAGCTGTCCAAGAAAAGAGACACAAACGAACTACTACATGGCTCTAAGCGAGGCTGAAAGGTGGAACCATTTTGTTTTCTCAGGTTTGTTTATTCAGAATCCAGAACAAAGGAGAAAGAAAGTGGCGAATACACAGTACCCAGACACAGCTAAAAGGCTTTGGTGCCTCGTAGCCGTTCCTTGTGTACATACATAACTGCACTTACCTGCATAATAATTCAAGTGGATAAGGAACTTTCTGTCTAAGATGGTCAAATCTGATCAGGACACCAAGAGCGTAGCCTTGTTGGAAAGAACGTTTGGCCAGGGTCATTTACATACCGAAAGTTGGAAGACCAGTGATATATGTCTTCTGCATCAGTAAATTGAATTGCTTTCGGATAGATATTGCAAAGTAGATATTGAAAAATTGTCATGGGAAAACAATATCATTCAGAACTGCATACATGGCCAAACAAACGCGTAGAGCCAATCTCAACACAAATAAAGAGCCAAGTGAAAGTGAACCAATCAATCCATGTCTGTCTCCTGCCACTCGTCTCTTTCCTTCTCGCCGGTCGTTCCCGTTCCATCGTCATCTTTGCATGAAATCATTCCATTGGTAAATTCGTCTGTGAAGATAACAGACAAATCGTCTCTCTGAGTGTGTGCTGGGCAGGAAGACGCGCAAGACAGTCTGACAATGTCTGCTGGGTCGACCCGGCATTGAGAATCCTTCGCGCTTTCAGAGTTCGCATCTGTGTTGTCCGTGTCCTTCGTGCAGTGCGAATTGCTTCTCGAAGCCGGTATCCATTCGAAAGGGGCCATGTCAGCAGTAGAAGTACCGCTGGTATCCTGGGTGTAGGTATGTAGTGTAGGAGTGTCTCTGGGACTCAGTGAGCTTGGTTGGTCGCTTGGCTGCTGACGAGGATATACGTCTGAAATGAGTTTGAGTGTAGTCAGGCCAAAAGTCAGTACTGCCAGGGTAGTCAGCCGATGCAACGGAACTGTGCCATCTTGTCCTTGCCGTCGTCCCCTTCGGGATTTTGTCATCTTGGTGTATGGGGCTGTATGAAAGAAACAAGGACGGAAGATCAAGGTCGTCCTATATGAGGGGCATTTCGGTAAATACGAGGTCCATGCCTCTCCAGTGAAGAGCCTCGGCATAGGTGGAGCTCAGGCTTGAAAGGTAAGCTCAACGTGAAACACGCATAATACAGCTGTTGTAGGCCGAGGCTCTGAGTGTTCGTAGAAGACTGCATGGCGATGTTGAGTCGAAGATCAAGGAGAAAGGTTGTGTATCTGTATAGCCGAGTAAGCCGAGAGACACGACGCTGAAGGCTCCCGAGAATAAAGGTTGCAAATGCCGCCGAGATCGACTGGAACTCAAGGAAAGGAACAACGTGTACAAAGCCGAATGCCCGTAAAAGTCCAGATCATGCAATTGTTTTGCTTGACCGAGGATATTCGTCATCAGAATTACAGTGCGAAAGTAGAACAGAAGGCTACAGTTCGAGACCCTATGGACGTTTATGAGCTTGTACTCGAGTACTGTATTGTCTGGCTGGAATGTGACAGGGAATCCCGAAAGCCTGACAAGCTACTGCACAGGATAGACAACCCCGTGCGTCTGGAAATATGTAGGTACGGCAACTGACGACCTTCGGAGGTAGCTCAACATGTATCACAGCACACAAGCTGTATTCTTTCTGCGAAAGTACTCATATATGCATTCCAAGTATACTGTAACTGCACCCTCCACTCTGCAATTGTAAACAAGTATAACCAGTCTCAGTCTTCCAAACTTCTCGTACAATTCAGATGCTCGATTATTACAAATAGGTCTAGCCTTATCTGTGCTGACAACTCCATCCCTCGTCTTCTTCATCTGTATTGACAACTCAATCCAGGGTACTATCATCCCACACATCTTCCTCTGTATCACCGCTCAATGTGGTACTACTGGACGGTATCTGCCCCAACGTCGGAAGGGGACAAGTCGCTCTCTGTATGGGACAGAAGAGAGTTGGGAATGATCGATCAGAGATTTCCTTGGACTCTGGAGTAGATGCCGTCGATGTCCCTGCGTCAGTCTTCTCCTTTTCTTCAAGCTTGTCGAAGAAGTCTGAATAATATGAAGCCGGCAGCCGTAGGTCGATATTGACACTATAATCGCCGTCGTCAGTGAGACCTCTTTCCGCATCATTAAGCTTATAAAGCCCTGCCATGTAAGCCCTGTTCGCCTCTTCAGATGCGAATGCGCTGGGCACCCGTTTGGAGAACTCGGTCATGAGAGTCTTGATCGTGTCCTCCTGTTCGCTTGTTGGCTCATAGACTGACGGTCCGAGCTCTTTGGTACAGTGATCTTCTTGTCCTCGAAAGATGTAGGCTTTCATCAGTTGTTCAAGGGGTACTGGGTGACCGTCCAGTTCGGAAAGGTGATTTCCGACCATTGAAATGAAAAGATCGGCCTGAACAGTAGGACAGTGTACGCCTTGGCTGCTGATTCCAGTACTCATGTCTTGCCGATCAGGGGCAAAGGTACGGCTGAAGAGGGAAAATGTGGCCGCGAAAGAAGAATTGCGCATCGTAAGGTTTGCTGCCGATTTGAGGACTCAAGGGATGGGTAAGGTGAGCTTAACGAAGGTTGTGGGTCTGATGTTTGGAAAGTGGTGAAGAGAGAGATCAGTCAAGCCGACGAGACATCCCATCTTATAGGACAAGTCGCTGCTCGCTGTGGAGCAACTCGGTGGAAGGCGCAATGAGATCAAAGGAAGCTTCAAGGCGAAACATGGATATTTGCAACTGCATCGCCTTGAGGTTGAATAGATGCAATAATTCCGACTGCAGCATATCGCAGAGCTCTTTGACAAGAAGGGATGGGGATGCGGAGGTCTTCCTTAGTGAAGAAGTTTCGCCAAGGTGTGGTTGGTGTGAGAGGCTGGGTCGATGTCATGGTACGCCCCAGCATAGTACAGTATGACTGATGCAGCACGGATATGGAGGTACGGCGCACGGACATATGGATGTTGCTAGAGCCTGCTTGGAGGCTAGCCAAACAAGGAAACTATCAGATATGGTAGGAAAACAGCTTTAGCAGGTCTCAGCATTGGACTGCTGGCCGAATGACTGCTACGGTGTGTAGTACGCGGAAGTACGGATCTCAGCGTCTTTCCTAACGAATGTATCGCAGTTGTCAATCCTATACGTTCATACTACGGTACTCCCGTGGCAGCCCTCTTATAAAGCACCGATTTTGATTGGACTGAGCTTCACAAACAGTAAACTATATCCATAAAAACGATACGAAAACGACTTGAAAATGATAGAAAAACAATACGGTATGAAGGAACAGAATACAGTAGTAAATAGAAACGATTGGAAACGGAACGAAAACGATAGTAAAACGAGATAAACAGATAACGGTACATTCACAAGCAGCACTTCACCCACGATTTCAACCCATGCATCCCATGCCTCCCAGTTTCGTATCCTTGCTTCCCAAACCAACCAGGCTTGCCACCTCAAAGGTCATAGCGACGCCGAATTCCTGAAACGTGCTCGACCGACTTGGAGGTTTCTGCAGTTGCACTGGAAACCTCTGAAGTAGGTTGCGACACAGCACTGGAGTCGAGGTCCGCATTGCTGTCCTCTCTCAACCTTGCTTCCCGCGCTGTCTTCTCCGCTTGGTAGTCAACACACCACTGAGAAATATCTCTAAGACTCCGTCGTAGCTTGTATTGCTCTGCAGTGAGGGTGATCTGTCCACCATGTCTGCGGGCAAAGGAGCGATCTGTGCGATCCACAAGGGCAGCGTTGAACATGATATCCTCGCAGCTTGACGAAAGCCAGTTCGTAGTTGGTACC
Source organism: Naematelia encephala (assembly GCA_002105065.1). Classification (NCBI taxonomy): domain Eukaryota; kingdom Fungi; phylum Basidiomycota; class Tremellomycetes; order Tremellales; family Naemateliaceae; genus Naematelia; species Naematelia encephala. Next base: position 175,514 of record MCFC01000018.1, read on the forward strand.
TCCCAACGAGCATAGTAGTCCAAACACTCAGCAATGGAGGTCCTCTGTGCGTCACTGGGTGCTTGGTGTTCCGAAGTCCCCTCACGTGAATTTCGATCATCGGCAAGAGCACCCGCCCAAACTAGTTCCTTGCATTCTGAACGATAAGCATCCCTAGTGAGGGGGCGGCTCTTCTCTTGGGTAGTAGGATTCGCCTGAACGCCCCAGCTGCTGCTTGGGTTGCCGAATGATGTGACATTGTTGGAATGTGTGGGGTCGCCGTTGAAAAATGTAGTGGAGGTCAATGTCGCCAGCAGCAATAAATTTGTTGGACGCATGTGGATTGAGTAATGATCTGAATGGAAAGATGGATGTGTGTGAAGGTTGGGGGATTGGTGTCTGGAAAGTCGTGAGGTGATGAGTGAAATCGACAGAGCAGCCCACGATCGACACTCTTATAAGGCTAGGAGCTGTGGAGCAACTCGGTGGAAGGCGCATTGAGGTCAAAGGAAAGTGAAAGGATCGATCCTTGCAACTGCATCGCCTCGAAGTTGACCAGACCTCATAGTGCCGATTGTGGCACACCGCTCGCATGAAGGTGTCGTGCAGCGATGGTGGTCGTCCTCTGATGAAGAGATCCTCGCGAAGGTCGCTTTGTGAGAGACAAAGTCGAAGAGAAGATGACCATACAGAGGAGTTATCGAAGCAAGAGTGCTCCGTAGAGGCTCAAGGATGAAGAAGCTTGTTCACTTCCACGCAGAGTCTGCGCTTAGCAAGACAGCTTTACGATAGGAATGGTTCGACCTTAGACTGACACGATGGGACGCACTGAGCCTACTCCCTTGGAAGGGTTCCGGGTTTAAAACTCCAATCAGGGGATGAGTGGGCTGAGGCTTCATGATGGACCTGTGTTTGAGACTTTGAGATGGTTTGAGATATGCCACCGGATTCTGTGGATGTGGAGATCAAGGTCCGATGTAGAAAGATGGACGTACAAGTATGGAGAGATGAAAAGCCGTGAGACCTTTTTCTCCTTGTGAGTACAAAGCTCGGTCAGACTCAAGTTTAGCTTGCCCGAAAGGAGGGTGGCTATCTGGAAAAGTTGACGCGAATGATTACAGGCAAGGGCAATGGAGGAGATGTCTGGCAATTGACATGCAATTGCCCCTGATAGGATACAGTGTGTCATTAACCACATGCTCTCATATCTGTGTACATATTCATACCGAATGTACAAAAAGAATCCTACTTGCGCGAAACCCTTTCAGTCTCGCGTGGTCTACTTCAGAGCTCTTCTTGATGATGATTCTAGACCGTATTGGACCTCATGTCGTCAAACGTGGAAGTCTGGATAATGGTGATAATTTGGAAGGGTACTTTTGAAACATTGATAAAAGGTTATCGATGTGATCACCTCCCTCCATTTGCCGGTCGTTGCATCAACGTTTCTCGCTTTGGAAGAACTCTGAGTATACCAAAGGCTTGAGTTGGCTAAACTAATCAATTAAGCATGAATTCAGCATGAATTCAGCCATGTACTCATCATCAATCTTGCCATGATTGCGTGAATGAGCGTCCGCAAAGCCCAGGCATGGCTGATACAAGTAATGAGGGGTCCGCGCAATGCAGGATCTCACGCACGCACATTCGGAAATTGCTCCTTTTGCTCCTCTCGGCCGTTATGAGAGGACGTTGCCGCCATATCCGCTCTACCAAAGCAGCAGTTGATTTTGATGGTTGTGCCGAGTCTTCCTGCTTATTCGCTCCATTGAGTTAGGTGGTTGAACGTGATCAGAAATGGCGCCAAATCTGAGAGAACATACACTACCAGGTCTTGTATCTGCTCGGAAGTACGTGGTGAGATGAGCTCCTGAAACGTGCTGCTGAATAGAGGATGGACCTGACAAGGGATGCACAATAAGAGAGAGAGACGCCAACAGTTACGTCTCACCACAAGACTTGCTCATCGCACACTTTGGAGACATTTTTCCTGTAGAGGATACCATTCCTTACAGCGATCAGATGAACTTGGTGAGGGATCTCCGTTTTGAATTGTCGTCAGAAAATGTCATCGCCCTTGTATGGAATACGGTGCCAATCGGACCGAGATCAGTAAACTAGAGCACCAAGGTCTCAAATAAGAGCACCATACATCGAAAACAGCAAGACACCAATATACAGTGTACATCCATATACAATACACACCCACCATTAACTTCAAACACTCTTGCTTTGTATCCATGCTACGTATCATTGCTTCACATCTTTGCATCACAACCTTGCATCCCATCTTTGCATCACAACCTTGCATCCCATCCTTGCATCCCATCTTACATCCCATCTTACATCTCAATTTTACAGTCAGGCTGGCAGTATCAAAGCTCCTGCCGATTCCAACTCACCGACGGACTCAAAGTCGCCTTTGGGGATCCAAGCGTTGGAACCGCAGAGGGAGGTCGTGAAACAAAGTAGGAGTCGACATCGCTGACTTCGCTCGCCTGGGATCCCTTCATATCCCTCACATACTCGTCAACACATTCCAAAGTCTTGAGGTGTGCCTCGGCATTTGCAAGAGACTGTGGGTCGGTCAAAGAGGGTGTTTCAAGGTGGCGCCGAAGCGCGGAATCCCACACCAAGTCCTTACAACGTTGCGTTCTCTCCTCCGGAGTATCGTCTCCCTCCTCGGTATCGTGATTGCTTTCCTGCGTAGGGCGTTCTCCCTGAGAAACAAAGCGCGCTGAACATCCCACTGCCCTATTGCCTCGCCGCCATTCCTTTTCGGTCATCGGAGTTTGATACAAAACATGCCGGCTGCTGTCAACATGAGCTTGCCACACCTCGTCCTTGCAATATGATAGATACGTCCTCCTTGTGGGGGCATCGCTCCCTGGCGTATTTGCTTCGGTCAGACCAACTGTCGAGCCCCAAATTGCGACAGCCGTGAGCAAAGTTGAGGTACGCATGTGGAATGTGAAGTGATTGGACCTGGAGAGTTGAGTGTGTGGAAACGTAGGTGAGAATGTTGTCGGTCCAATGTTTGGAAAGTGGTGAAGAAAGTAGTAAAGTTGAGTAGAAAAGACAGCCCAACATCAAACATCTTATAGGCCATGGAGCTGTGGAGCGAATCGGTGGAAGGCGCAATGAGATCAAAGGAAAGAATCGATCCTTGCATCTGCATCGCCTCGAGAGGATGCGAATAATACCGATTGTGGCATACTCCAGACCTCTTACGACTTTCTTGTCGAGGAGGTCGGTCGTACTCTGGTGAGAGACTTCTGAATCAGTCTCCCACTATTTATCGTGAAAGTGGAAACCAGTTTTAGCAGGCGATCCTGGCTTAACCAGCTTGCAGAACGCATGGATTCTGATTGCCCTTAAGTGTGTGATTGATCTTGAATGGACAGAGACTGGCTGACAAGAGTACTCATACATCGATATATTATCACAAAAGCTATGAGAATACAGGACGACAGAATAATTGCACTTTGCATAAGAAACGAGACGGCGAGCAACACTTCTGAGAAAACCACGTAAAACCAATCGAGCAGCCCTTCATACACTTCGGCATCTCATCCTGACCTCCAATTCCTGGTGGCCTCACAGCTCTCCATGAAGCGCAGCGGTCTCCCAGCGGGTCGCAGTGGCGGTAGGGCAGGTAGTGGGGCCAGCATTGCCCAAACCGGAGAAAGTTGCAAATGAAATCTGAGGAAGATCGAGTGTGGACGCCTCGATATCATTGCGGTCACTGTCTCCTTCGTTCTGGCTCGCATCCTCCATAGCAGAACCCGGTTCCTTCCCCGACAAGCGGATGGAATCAGCCGAACTTCGAGACAAAACCTTCGACAGCTTCTCAACAGCCGCCACACCATATCTCCACTGAAGCACAGAGACATCTCGCACCAGTTCATTGTACCTACACATCTCGTCAAATGTCATTGGAACTGACCTGTCTAGGTCTGGGAACTCTCGCTTGCAAGTTTGCATCTCTTCGTCTGCAACTGTGTCTTCGATTGGGTCGCGACCGTCCTTCAGAGCGTGAAGGCCATTCTGCTGTCGGAACATCGAGTCAACCAGCGTTCGGCGGCAATGCTCTGCCCTCCAAGAACCTTCGATCTGGTCCCTCGGCGTCGACCCAGTGCTCCCATACTCTGATTGGACATGAGGGATGCTATCTGCAGCGAAGATCGAAGAGGCAACAGCGATTGAAGTCAGCAACATGCCTGTAGCACGCATCGTTGACTGTAAGGTGAAGTGATAGATGTGGAGAAGGGTATGTGTGAAGGTGATCTGCTCGTTGTCTACAATGTGGTGGAGACTCGGGCGTTGTACGAGATGAGTCTCACCTCCAAATTCATGTAGGCCATGGAGCTGTGGAGCGAATCGTTGGAAGGCAAAATGACATCACAGGAAAGAATTGCTCCTTGCACTGCATCGCCTCAGCGTCAGACTAAGGAGATGGGGAAGAGCGTCGGTCGAAGGCTTTGGGTTTTGGCTTTACAGACGCTACTGACTAAGGAAAGATGGAGCTAAAGAGCGAGGCGACGTGGAGCTCGGTTGGGCAAAGGGCATTGAGTCTTCTTACATCTAAAAGGAGCTGTTACGGAGGCGTACGATGTCCAGATAGACTCACCTTTGTGATTCAGGATGTTGGTGTGAAAGGATGCTTTCATGAAACACAAAACTCAGAAATCCTCGAGTCCAGAGTATTTGCCACTTGGAGGCAGTCCAGAATATTTGCCACTAGGATCTGTCATAGAGGCTCTGAGTATTTTACAGAAGGGGTTGATTTCTCAGTGAATGAGACTATGTACAAGTATCTTATTACTATGTTACAATGAGACGGAAGAAAATGAGACATAATTGAGTGTAAACGAAGATAGATACAATAAACACCCCTCAAAATTGCATCCTAACGAGCTTGACTGCTTCTCCAACAATACCATCCCGCTTTCCCTCGTTTCTCCTCTTTCCTCCTGCTCCGACTTTGTCTCCATTGGATGACAGCATGACTCAGAGCTCTTCATGACCCATCATCCCATCAGAAGTGGGGGGCTCTGACGGTGGGGAAGTTTCCGTTTCCACGATCGTGATTTCTGGAGTTGGTATCTTATCCGTCGAGGAACTCTCTGCAGCTTGCGTCAACTGTTCATCGTCATTTGCGCCGGCATGAGATTCTGGTGGCTCGGGAGGTTCGCAGAGAAGGCGATGCTTTCGGCATGATGCGCTGTCCCCGGACGAACGGCCCCCGCGGGCGTTTGCCGTTAGGCATTCAAAACTGAGAAGTGTACAACGTTGTGACTCTGTCAAATTGGGTTGTGCAGGACTGGTGTTTCGGAGCGAGTAACCCAGCAGAGTGCAGGCGGTAACACCAAGTAGAACTGTGCCAACTGTGACTCGGCTCCATAGCTCAAGCGTTGCCAAAGTCTCCGTCATGATGTATGGGTATATGGATGTTGTGTTGGAAGATGCGGTAGGTAAAGAAGAGCTGTCAGAAAGAAAAGACGCGAGTAACAGATATGGTTGAATAGCAGGAGGGAGCAGTGACAGAGAAAGCATAAAGCTAGGACTGTCGTATGTACAAAGGACGGGGCAACATTTCAACAGGCGATATCGGGCTTGTAAGTACACTCCACGAAAGTGGCAGTCACCAAAGAAAGGTGACGAGATGAACATGATTTTGGCAGCCTGTCAATTGTTCACATATTGTACTGTACTGTATTCCCAAATGGGGATGTTGGCCTATGAATAGCCGAGCCATAGGGGAGAGATAGGAGCACGTTGACAGTACCCTTGGACATTTTGCTGCTCTTAAGTATACCAGGTCTAGTCGGTCTTTACGACTTTTGAGCTCGCAGAGTGAGTGTTGTCGCTGGATGGCCCAGAATACTGTACTTAGCTATTCTTCAGTCACACGAACAACGTAGGCTTCAAGCTGTGATTAGAGAGCTGAGGAGAGCACACGGCCACTGATCGCTGCATTCTCTTCAGTGAGACTAAGCAATTTAAAGAGACTTCTTGCAGAACCTTACAGCCCTCTTGGATCATATAAATTCAACACAGTACAACAGTAGCGCCTTGACAAATATACGTAAAATCCTCCAACAAAGCTAGAATCCACCAACACGTTTCTTGACTTTTTTCTTCCCCTTTTCAGGCAACTTACCTCCAAACTTTCCTCGTTCGATCTGTGTACTGGGCCAATCTTCCGCCCCACCTCCTTCTTGATCCAAACTCTCCTGACTCTGCATGGCTCCCACCGCTCGCGGTGGACTTGAGAATGCCATAGGAACAGGAGGTACGAGGCTGGGTACTGATAAAGCTGCTCGAAGCGCGCTAGGTTGCATGTGAGGTTTGGACGGGAAGGAAGATTGCGTGAGGAATGAAGGTATCTGTGATTGGCGGGGTGAAGATGGTAGTGGACGAATTGGACGATCAGATCGGTCGGGTGTGGAGAGAGTATCCCGCCATGGTTTCCATATGTATGATTCGGGGCTCTCATTCACTTGCCATTCTGACAATAAAGACCGCACGGATGGCGATTCGAATGCAGTTTCAGGTCTGTCCGGTCTTGCATTCGCATTGGGAATTCGAGATGGACCAGCTTCTGGTTCATTGTCTGATAACGACTCTGACTCCGTTATGTGAGGAGTTAGAAAGCCAAATGTGACTGGGGCAGCTTCTCGCTCATTGAGCGTTATACGCGCCATGAGGTCTTCCGGTGAACCGATATCCAGCATCCTCGGCTCTGCAACCGCAGGCGGGGGTAGGATCAGGTCGGAAGATAGCACAACGTTTGAGAGGGCGAGGTCAAATGCAAGTCGGCGAATATCACAGCGAGTGCGGTAGCTTCCGTCTCGAAAGGCTTTTTCGAGTTCGTCAAGTGAGGGAATACGACATCCACCTGCACCAGTGTCCAGAGACACTACGTTGAAATATCGATCGAAAGCGATGTTGTCGAGCCGAGACAAGTCCTCACTTGTCGAGGGGCCAAGTGGAAGCGGTTTCAAGAGCTGTCCCCTGATCGAACGTGCCTGATCTTCCTCACCTAAGGGTACTGCGTCTATAAGATCTCTGGCTAGATCGGATCTAATCTCAAAGTTAGTACCGACATCACATGTGAACACCAGGGACGCACGCTGTCATTAGGTGTTCGAAAGGGGCGTCGATCTCTCGCAGATACCTCTCGAATCCGTCGGCATCGAAGGTCTCATCACTTTCGGCTGTGTCCCGATTGATCTCTGTACGCCCATGAGCATCGGCAAAACCGAAATCCAGAGGAAAACCTCACCAATCCAAGCCCACCGCATATCAAGCTCTCGATATTTGGTGACAGCCCGCTCTGATTCCAGCGTCTGGGCCCTAGTCTTCTGAGCGAAGAATGGATCCAACTCATCGTCGATGCGGACTTTCAGGCGAGCTCTGTATTTACTAGCTTCCGGATTGTCAACGGTTCCAGCAATGAGGGGGCACGACCATATAGATCCATCCCTTGACAGGCCGACAAGTATCGTCGTAGGCCGCCTGTGCTTCCGTCTGATCGTCATCGTCGTCATGGCATTTAGGCCACCGCGTGGAATGGAGAGTGGAAGGGGATAAGGCGGGTGAAGCGACCTGATTGGTGGAGAAGAGGTGACGTGAAAGACCATAACGAAAGGATCCGAATGAGAATACAGCAGTGTGACCTCTGCTCATTGCAATTAGCAGGGCAATAACACTGTCAGAGAGTCATGACAAACCGCCAGTCTCAGTTTGTAAGGTTCGAACCGCCAGATCCTTCACTTTACCACTTCCGAAATCGTGCCTCCAGCTGGCGGCAGGTATCCCAGTAGCGCACTCGTCAATCCACATAACCTCGTAAGTCGTACACAGACATGTGTATGTAGCACCGCGCAACAAGGCAGTCGGGTCAAGAGATGTGAAGAAGCGAGATTGACCAGTGAGCTCAATGAGCTTCGTCACGGGATAATCAGGAGCCTGTTATATTTGTCAGTGAAATGGACCTTTAATATGGCCAGACTGACTTCAATATCGACTATTAATGCCATCCTACTTGAGACGACTAGGACAGTGCCTGGTCGAGTACCGAAAGAGATTCGGAAGAACTGATCTCTCTTGTCTGTGATTGGCGACTTGAGTTCTTTGCTGTAGTCTGCATCAGCATCGACATCCGTAATCCAGAGGAGATGTAACAAACTATTTGAAGACTTTCTCCTGCAGCTCATGCTTTTCGATCTTCTCCTCCCAGATGAGCCAAACTCCCCCACACTCATCGACAACTACACCCCGTCCCCACTGCAATGGATCAAGCGCAGCATCCACGTGACGCCTCCCACCAGTTTCTGCCGAAGTGAGGGATCCTACGCGGAGAGTCGTGAAAGGTGCCGCATCTATCGGTGGTACGTAGGTATGGTCGGGTATCAGATTGAAATAATGCGTCGTTGAGTGCAGGCGAACCAACAGAGGTGTGGAATCCCCTAGAATAGGACGTAAGTGTCGCCACGCAAGATGAGGATTTGATCTCACGATCAATCCGATGGGACGAAACGGTGTCCAAAGAACATATCTGTAGAATCTCTGTTCCAAACCTTTCCAGGGGTTTCATAGTGGGAGTAAAGCGAGTATTGTTTCCCCCGGGCCTCTCCTCTGTTGAACTCAGAAAAGGCGATACATCTACCTCGATCAGTACTTCTCCGTCTTACGACTGCAACCGACCAATACATACTTAGATGATGACCGAGTTCTCCCGATGGAAAGATTAGAGCTGACTTTGCAGAGCTAGCCCGCTCGTTTCTGAGGACAGCTAGTCGATTGGACAGATATGGGTCTTGTCTTGGCCGTTTACTTTCTTGCTGTATGAGTGATAGCTCCGGCTGTACCTGATCCATGAGAAGAGATGGGTGATCTATCTCTGAAAAGCTCATGAGATAATCTTCCTGCCCGTCGATAAGTATGCAGATCATACGACTGAGGATACGGTTTACTCACAGCAGATTTCATCATGGTGTTTAAAGGCATCGCGGGCACTTCGACATCAGGTATACGTGTAGGGGGAAAGATCATAGTCATTTCCTTTCCAGATTCTAGCTTGATCCCTGATAAACATCAACACTATCCATTTTATGCTGTCTTGCTATGATTAACGACATACGCTCATCGTTTCCAGCCAGCCAAGTCCATCCCCATCTACCGCGATACTTATCCAATCTCACTCCTCCATCACGACCAAAATCCAGGCTAGGTCCCCCGATACCAACCTCCGCTGAAGGCTCATGTGGATCAGGAAGCTCATCCTCCCCAGGAAGAAGTCGGCGACGAGGAAGCGGTTGGCCTTGTCGAGGTTTGGTGAGTGTGACCTTGGAGACTGAAGCGGGAAAGGCCATTTCTTGCTTTGCCTCGACGAGGCGGGACGCTATCTCCAAGCACTTGGGTGTAAGTCAAGGAGGCCTGATGTCCGAGGTTGGAGCATGGTTTCTTCCTCTAATCCGAGTTATTCGAGGAATTCCAACGAAACATCCAAAACAAAACAAAAATCTAGGATCACCTCCACCTTGCATCTAACGGAAGCAAATATCCAATCAAATGTAATGAATGGGTGGATATACTCTATGCTATGCATGCAATGTAGAATGAAAACAATGACATCCTCTGCTTGTCTCCTTGGAGACCAATAATTCTTCTATATCTCCAAGACACGTTTCATCATTTGCCATGTCGTGTATGCAATGCTATGTGCCGTCAGTCAAGGTATTCTATTGAGCGAAAGGATTCTCACCTGGTCATTGGAACAACTTTGAGATATCCAATCGTCAGTCCCACAAAGAACCCTCTCATCCCCCGAGTCTCATAAACGCTCTTCACAGCATCCCTCCATGTGATACCATACCCACCACGAGCTCCCCCGACTTGCATTCTTCGGCGCACCACTTCAAAGGGATAACTCGCAGTCTGACTAACAGCTCCAGCGATTCCACCACACACTAGATCTCTCGCTGTGGCACTTTCTGCCAAATAAGGCACATAGTCAGGAAGATGACGTCGAAGGGTACCATAAGTCAGGAATGACGTTCCAGCGTAAGGAACCATGCCGATGAGCGATATGCTGAATCCACGGTAGAAGGGATATAGGGGGATACTGCGCGTGAGAGCTGATATACTGGACGTCCCTGTCCCAGGTGGACGACGTTCAGCCTCGCGATAGATACTTCGGACTGCCTGAACGAGCGACGTGCGCTCCGATGCTTGGGTTTGATAGGCCAGTCGGACTCGTATTAGCTCTAGTGGATAGGTGAGAAGAACAGATGTGACTCCGCTGAAAGCGCCAGCCACGAAGAATCGAGCAGGTGTGCGTTTATCGGGTGTAGGTACTAGAATCTGATAACAGAGGTCAGATGGTGCGAAACAGGAAAAGCGGGAAACCCACAGCTTCAGACCAGTCGTAGGCCATATATTTGATACCCGCATAAGGAAATATACGCAACAGAGTCACCAGATGACCTTGAAACAATCCTGGGACACCTGAGGTGCGGTATATACGGGCGATGGCATGTATAAGTCCCATGGGATGACCTATTACGCATGAGCAAGGATACAACAGACTCCTTGTAAGTCAGAAACATACCAGCATATTTTGCAAAATCGGCATTCGATGTTTGGAACAGGATCTTCACTCTATCCAATGGAGCTATTGACGTTTTTGCCTTCGAAAATTAGCTCAAGCTCATTGAAGTTATGTCCATAAGCAATCGAAGCTCACCACACAACCAGCGATACCTCCGGCAACACCACTACTGATGACTGGTGATGTCAGCGTCGCAGCCCAATCATTGCCACTGAGCACTCACCATAATCCCAGCTTGACTTGTCTTCTCTAGCTCGATCTCGACTCCGCCTCCAAAGACTCGACGCAGTCCATCGTTCAGATTCGCGAGCTGGCCAATGAGGGTCATCATCTTCAGATGACATCGACGAATCAAGCGGAGGGGGCGGGGCACGACCTTTGCCTTTGTAGTCCATATCAGGAGGACAATCACGCCGCAAGATTTCCGATACAGATGCAGAGGTGTATCTGTCTGGTTCGATGGCTTATGACGAGGCCATGGCTATGCGATGAGGAGACTGAACTGGGTGTAGAGATGGAGAAAAGGTTTGAACCGGGAAAGACTTTGTTAGCCGAGCGAATGGGCGGCGACAAACCAGTCATCGATCATGTCACGTGACCCAACGCTCGCGTCTCATGAGAGGGTTGTTGTCAAGAGTCATGCTACATAACTTTAGCAGTTCTTAACGAGTAAACCCGATATCTTGTCGCCTGGAGAGAGGTTGACGAACCATAGCAGGGCAACCATAGTGGACGCCGCCTCGAGTGGTGCAGCGCAAACGACACTAGCCTGATGGCTCCGCCTACCTCTTCTCCGGCCTATCCACTACAGTCGCTCTCGCACCGGAACTCGCAGTCCAGCATCGTGTCTCCATCATCTCCAATGCCGCGACTTGTAGAACCAGGACCATCATCTTCTCGACCTCCAAACCAAACAACTCGGGACAAGGGAAGACGGAAACAGCGATTGAGCGATACAGAAATGGAGGATGAGGCGAATGGCGAGGGCTCTGCTCTGCTTGGATCAACAAGGGAGGGCAATAACCTGTCAAACTTAGGTGGAAGTAATGTAAGATACACTAGCATGTTGGGAATATTTGACTAATAGGTAGATGAGCGGATTATTGGGCGGGGAAGAAGCACCCTCGGAGCTACCGAGGAGTCGAGATAAATCACGGACAATCCAACTACATTCACCTTGTAAATGGTTTCGGCTTATAACCTGAGATCTTTGCTGACGAGAGCCTAGCAAAGAAGAACATCTTTCCTCCGAATGTTGTGCGAAACCAAAAGTACACAGTCATGTCCTTTCTTCCCCTGGTCTTCTGGGAACAATTCAAGTTCTTCTTCAACTTCTACTTCCTCGTTGTGGCGCTATCGCAATTCATCCCGGCTCTCAAAATAGGTTATATTGTGACATATGTCGCTCCTCTAGCCTTTGTGCTCGCAATCACTATGGGGAAGGAGGCATATGACGATTACTGTCGTTTCTTACGAGACCGAGAAGCCAATTCGACTCGATACCTTGTTCTTGTCCCTCAACCATCCACTTCATCCCTACTGTCTGGCGACGGGATCGAGGATGGTGGGAAACCTTCTCTACCGAGACCTCAGACCAGATCAACCCCATCAAGCAGTATTCGAGTTGGCGATATGGTGTTGCTAGAGAAGAATCAACGTGTACCGGCAGATATGGTGTTGCTCACCACGAGTGAAGAGGAAGGGACTTGTTTCATCCGTACCGATCAGTTGGATGGAGAAACGGATTGGAAATTGAAGGTCGCCGTTGGCGAAACGCAGAAAATGGGTGAAGGTCTGGTTGGCTCGGCTGAAGGTCACCTTTATGGTGGGCACTGGTCTCTATCCTGCCAAGTGCATTGAGCTGACGCCTCGCAGCTGACCCTCCGATCAAGGATATTCATTCGTTTTATGGTGTCTTGAACATACGATCTGTGCAGCCTGGTCCATCTGCTGATACATCCATCCCTCTTTCCGTCGAGAACGTCTTATGGGCCAATACAGTCTTGGCCGCGGGAAGTGCAGTCGGTCTCGTCGTATTTACAGGAAAAGAAACCAGGGCTGTGTTAAACACCAGTGAACCAGAGACGAAGATGGGCACACTGGAACAGGAAGTGAACAAGATGGCCAAGGTGAGTCAAGACCAACCTTCAGAAATCGTGCAATGCCTTGACGCAGCACCATTCAGATCCTCTGCACGGTCACGTTCGCTTTGTCAGTCTTCCTTGTGGCGTTAAATGGCTTTCGCGGGCGATGGTATATCTATGTTTTCCGCTTTCTGATTCTCTTCTCGTCTATCATACCTATCAGGTCAGTTTGGTTTATATCCAACAGATTACGATCTAATAAAAGCAGTCTTCGCGTCAACCTAGACATGGGCAAGACAATCTATGCGCACCAAATACAGTCTGATCCTGAGATTCCCGAAACGATCGTTCGGACTAGCACCTTACCCGAAGAGCTTGGCAGGGTAGAATACTTGTTGAGCGACAAGACAGGCACGTTGACAAGAAATGGTCTGCTTCCTCCTACTTCGAAGTCTATGAGCTGACAGCGATACAGAGATGGAGATGAAGAAGCTGCATATGGGGACTGTCGTCTTTGGTTGGGAATCGATGGATGAAGTTGGTCATCTGTTGTCACAAGCGTTCGGCGATACAGAATACAGCGGTGAGTTGTCTATGAGATGATGATCGTTTTGCTGAACATGCCTAGGATCTCGTAGAAAGGCTTCCATGGCGACTGGCTTGGCTCGCGGTCGGCGAGACATATCGTCTCGAGTCCGTGATGCTGTCCTCGCGCTCGCCACATGCCACAATGTGAGTCTTTGGCAGAGGTGCATGCTGATGTCAACAGGTCACACCGGTGACAAATGATGACGGCACGGTGACATATCAAGCATCTTCACCAGACGAGGTTGCGATTGTGCTCTGGACAGAGTCTGTCGGCTTGACCTTGATAGCTCGTGACCGAACGAGCATGACTATCCGGCTTCCTACGTCCGAGACGACAACCTTTGACATTCTCGCCATATTTCCTTTCACCTCAGAGTCGAAGCGAATGGGCATCGTAGTTCGAGAACGGGAAAGTGGCGTCATAACATTTGCACAGAAGGGTGCAGATGTGATCATGGCAAAACTCGTACAAAAGAACGACTGGCTTGAGGAGGAGACTGGTAATATGGCGCGAGAGGGTCTACGAACGCTTGTTGTGGCTCGAAAGCGCCTGTCCGCCGAAGCATATGATACTTTCGACAAGGAGTACCGTGCAGCCCAACTTGCGACAGATGATCGAGCAGCAGTCATACAGCGAGTCGTATCTACGCATCTTGAGAGCGAACTAGAGCTTCTTGCATTGACTGGAGTAGAGGATAAGTTGCAAGAGGATGTTAGGTCGACTTTAGAACTGTTGAGGAATGCTGGGCTGAAGATCTGGATGTTGACCGGGGACAAAATCGAGACGGCAACCAATATTGCTGTTTCAAGTAAGCTCGTTGCGCGAGGACAATATATACATCAAGTCGCGAAACGTGAGAAACACCTTAAGAAGGGGGAAAGCATACGATCTAATCGGTTATTTAGTTACGTCAAGCTATCAAGTTCGGGACATGTTGGACTTCCTCAGCGCAAAACTGGATTGCTGCTTGGTGATCGATGGCGAGTCTTTGCAGGTAATTCGTGATTCTAGGCGTATGAGCGATAAGTAATATGCTGATTTATATAGCTGTGCTTGGATCAATTCCGAACCGAATTTGTCATGCTTGCTACACAGCTACCAGCAGTAGTCGCATGTCGATGCTCGCCCACTCAAAAGGCCGACATTGCGCGACTGATTCGCGAATTCTCGAAGAAGACAGTCTGCTGCATTGGTGATGGTGGCAACGATGTTTCAATGATTCAGGCCGCAGATGTCGGTATGTCGCTTAATACCAGCTCTTTTCTTAGCAGTTGCCTTCAGGATGATAAGCTGATGTTTGTTGTAGGGATTGGAATCGTCGGCAAAGAAGGCAAACAAGCTTCTCTCGCAGCAGATTTCAGTATCAACCAATTCTCATACCTTACAAAACTACTTCTCTGGCATGGACGAAACAGTTATAAGCGATCGGCGAAATTGAGCCAGTTTGTCATTCATCGAGGATTGATTATCGCGGTTATTCAGGCTGTTTTCTCGGGTATCTTCTTCTTTGCCCGTGAGTCACTTTTAATAGTCTGTTTCAGCAAATGGTCAATACTGATAACGACCTAGCAATTGCATTGTATCAGGGATGGCTACAAGTCGGCTACGCCACGCTCTACACTATGGCTCCCGTGTTCTCACTTGTGCTAGATCGCGATCTTAACGAAGATTTGGCGTTACTGTACCCTGAGCTTTACAAGGAGCTCACCAAGGTCAGCTGATTGAAAACATGTGCTTGGGGGGTTTGCTGATTTCCTTAGGGCCGTAGCTTGAGCTACAAGACGTTCTTCACTTGGCTTACCATATCTGTTTACCAAGGTATGTTGTTCTCCTACAATGTTGGATTATTGTTGTTAATGTTACCCTATACGAGTTGCGTGGGCTGATACGATGAATAGGCGGAATCATAATGCTCTTATCTCTCCTGCTTTTCGAATCAGAGTTCCTCCACATCGTCGCCATTTCGTACACCGCATTGGTAATCAATGAGCTCATCATGGTGGCTTTGGAAATCACAACATGGCACACGTACATGGTCCTGAGCGAGCTGGGAACAGCAATCGTCTACTTTGGCAGTATGGCTGTTCTACCCGCTTACTTTGGTGAGTGACAACCATCCGTCCGTTCCTTTATGGTAATCTGACATGATATGGGATCTCAGATCTGAGTTTTGTCCTTTCAACGACTTTTGCATACAAGGTCGCCATCATCGTTGCCGTATCGAGCTTTCCACTATACGTGTTCAAAGCGGCTCATGCCAGATTCAAACCTGCTGCATATACAAAGGTCGCTGGTATCTAGCATAATTTATCGCATGCAGAAACGCTGCCTGATATTTTCCTGGAATCGTGCCTGATACCGCGGTTACGGGGGACTCTTTGTCAAAGATACCAACGACCTTTTTCACGGCCCCATCTCTCTTTATCTTTTGTAGATACCATCTTTGATTGTCTGCTTCCCGGACTGCTACTAGACTGGTTGTACGATTATCGAAACTGGACCGACCTGATGTTTGTTCAAGGGCTCTACGATCGTGATCTCTAAATTCGCCTACACAAGTGATTTGGATCGAAGGATATTTGTAATGCGGTTGTGGTGATCTCGAGGCTTGCCATCAAATAGCCTTGTCATCTTCTATCTAACATTTTGACAAAATCTCGAGAGGGCAGAGCAAGTTCTGATTATTTACCATGTGGCGAGATCGAGCGTATTCCGATCCTTCATCCCCTACCGCTCCTCCTTCTCGCCTCCCAATCTCAACACCCGATAGCCCATCATCCATTACACCTCCGACGATGTTTCTGACGCAAGAATCTCTCGCTCAGCTCTCCCTCTCTACGCCTCCCAGACCTCATCGGTGGCATGCCTATGTGTCTGCTACACCTTCAGCGACGAGCGTGTCAGATGGCGAGGAAGGTGAAGGTGAAGGGGACGTTGGTATGGGGATTGGGAAGAATAGTATCCTGTTAGATGAGGAAGTACAGGCTTGGGCAGATGCTGGAAGGGTCAGAACGAGGGAAAAGGGCAAAGGCAAGGGTAAAGAGAAGGAGAAGGACAGGATTGGATTATGGGAAGGTCTTCCGCAGGAGATACTTATTCAAGTGAATCGCCAAGCTAAGCTCCCGCTCTCAAATTGCTTTGCTGATCAGGACGATGATAGGTACTTCGACATTTAGGTGATACTCGAGATCTACTTTCTGCTCTATTAGTCTCACGTACTTGGTGTCTCTGCGCTTTCCCTATCTTATGGTACAAACCACCCTTGACAAACGCTTATCAACTCGCCTACCTATCACGAATCATCTCACAACCTCATCCAAGCCTCCCTTATGCCAACGCGATACGTCGACTCAATCTCGCCGCCTTCTCTTCAGCACTCAGTGACGATCTTGTTGAGCCACTCGCCCGATGTACGAGGGTAGAGAGGTTGACTTTAACAGCCGCGAACGGCGTTTCTGCCGAAGTGTTAAAAAAAGTCGTCAAGTGTATGCCGGAGTTATGCGTAGTGGACTTTTCGGGCGTCGAGCATGTTGATCCGGTCATCGAGGTTCTTGCAGAAGGATCAAGGCGGCTGCAGGGGTTTAGTGTTGGAGGGTGTATGAGTGTAGGCGACGAGTCGGTCTTGAAGATTGCGAAATATAGCAAGATCTTACGTAGGGTAAGTCAGCAGCCCCCTTTAGCAATTAACCGTCGTCAAGGACATCAGCTAACGTATATGTCACCTTCAGGCCAAACTGAATGATTGTCATCGTCTCACCGACACTTCCCTCGCCCCGCTTGCTCGATCTTGCATTCATCTACTCGAAATTGATCTAAGCAGAGTCCCACAGTTATCCGACGCTACTCTTTACAGCATATTTGTACACGATCTTCATCTCCGCGATTTAAAACTACAAAATAATACCTCGATCACCGATGACGCTTTCCCACGTCTCGCAGAACTATATCATATGTCCGTGGACGAATTAACACATCTCGCCCCTTATAGACCAGAATACGCTTCGTATTCCCTCGATACTGGTGTCCGGCGATTATATCAACCAGCAGCGCCTCTTTTGGACTTGTTGCGGGTCGTCGATTTCACCGGATGTACCGGTCTACGAGATGGAGCAGTTGAAACACTGATCGCCAACACGCCCAAGTTACGGAACTTGACATTGGCAAAGTGCAGCGAGTTGACAGACGCTGCGGTCGAGAGCATTGGGAGGCTAGGAAAGCATTTGCATTATCTTCATTTGGGACATGTTTCAAAGTGAGCCAGCCGTCTGTCAAAAGCGAAGGCGGGAACTGATTCGGTAGAATCACGGACGTAGCAGTGACAAAGCTCGCAAGAGCTTGCACAAGATTGAGATATGTCGATCTTGCTTGTAAGTGTACTCCCAGTCGTTGTGCAGTCTGGCTAGCCTGCTGACTTAATCAGGCTGCCAGAATTTGACCGATCTATCCGTCTTTGAGCTTGCTGCCAACTTGCCCAAGCTGAAGCGAATTGGACTGGTCAAGGTAAGCCTAAATCAACACGTAGAAGTACTTGCCTGACTTGAATCAGGTTATCAATCTCACAGATGAGGGTATCTACGCGCTGGTTGAGCGCCACTCTTCCCTGGAACGCATTCACCTATCATACTGCGATAAGGTCTCTGTTAAAGCAGTCGCATTTCTGCTCAATCGGGTCTTACGCCTTACACATCTGAGTCTGACTGGTATCCCCGTGTTCAAGACTTCAGAATTCCAACAATTCTGCCGTCCAGCTCCAGCAGTACGTCTTGTCCTTCTGTCCAGGAGATACCACTACTGACTTTTCTTCCAGGATTTCAATGAACATCAACAGAGTGCATTCTGCGTATTCTCAGGCCATGGCGTGCACGCTCTCCGCCACTATCTCAATGCGATCCAAGTAAACGATATTGCTAGATCTGACGATGGATCCACTCGCCGTGGTTCCGACTCGTCCACGTCAAGCATTACCGTACCTGGAGGTTCTTCACCTCGCGTGGTATCGAATCCCTTTCACGTCCCTGGAACATTCATCAGCTCTCGCCGCTCCAGTGCACCGGTGGACAACCCCTCTCTCGGGCCAGGTGTTCCCGAGATGGCATTTGTGAGGCAGTCGCCAAACTTCCTGGCCCCAGAAGGACGCTCGACAAACTTGAATGTGAATGTGTTTAGACCCCTCGGTGCTGCAGCGGGACGATCAAGAGACAGTTCCGCAAGCTCAATAGATACCCGAGAGCGGCCGGGCGGACCTAGGGGACCGCATTCGTATGCACCCACGACTGGTCCTAGTAGCCGTGGCTTATCGACAAGAAGGAGCATGGATGTCGGTGGTTCGCGAAGTCCAGGCAGGATGGACGGTGAGAGTGTGCCGATGAGCTCTAGTGGAAGTAGATTGAGATGGGTGGCAGATATGGTCGGATGGAGCTCTGGAGCTAGTAGTGGAGATGATACTCAGCGTCGATAATTTGTGACAAGTTGGACTTAGGACTCAATATCCTGATGTGTTGTATCGTACAGTATAATAATACACGTACACGTTGTAAATTCATTACCCACTCGACATCTAGTTGGTTCGTCGAGCGATTTGTTAGGTATCAGGATAAATCACATCACAAATGCATTTTTCTTTATCAGTTCATCAACCTAATCTATCCCAAACTTCTTCATCCTCTGCAGTCAACTGGTCGCTTCGAGCATTATTCTTGACTCCCAGAGGCTGTCTTTGAGGCTCGTCATCCTCTTGCGGAGTCGTATCTTGGAAAATAGGTTCATAGTTCCCTCTACTAGTCCGTGAACCTACGAGGGAACGACCAAGTTGACGTTCTGCGACTGCTTCTTCGTCGGACAGGTCTAGGTCTAGATCGAGGGCTAGAGAAGCTGTGCGTGCTTGTGAGAGATCGATTGGTTTGGGAGGATTAAGGAGGGAGTGACCTGATCTGAGTGGGGTTAGTACTTCAAAGTCCTTGAAATATAGAGGGTGTCATGTGGGATGCTAGGAGACAGACAGAGAGCATAGAGGGAATAGGGAATAGGGAATAGGGGAGAGGGAGGAGGGAAGAAGGGAAGTAAGTAAGTTTACATACCGACGAAGAATATGTCCTAATCTCAGGAATTGAACAAGATTCCGAATCACCAATAAAATAGTATCCAGTACTTCTTCCTCTACTCGAGGAAATCGCACCATCATCAGCCAAACGACTCACACTCTCTTTGTATTCAATCATGTATGATGTAAGGGACTTGACTTACGCCGTGTTCCAGTTGAACATGGATTGTGAAATACCAGAATGAGCGTCAATGTACAGAAGAGGACTAAGAGGAGATCGACAATATTCAGTAAGGTTAATGGATATTTCTGTGTATCGTCATTGTCAGTTGAAAACATCTCTCTCTCTCTCTCTCTTAGGTTGTATATCTATCTGGGCTTGAATAGGTATCTCTGTTTGATATAAAACCATTGCCTATTGGCTTCGGAATGTCGCTGTGGTGTGGGATTTGGCAACAAAGGGAGATGACTTGCCTTGCCATAAGCTACCCAACGTGTACCGACTTCGAGAACCATCAGGACGTTCACTACTACTTCCAATATATGCCAAGCGACAGGAGGACATGATTTGTTATCTGGTCGAGTCAGCGACAAGAAATAGAGTTGACCTGGCATGGTTTTCCGACTTCTCCTGATTCTGACTCTTCTCTTCTCTTCTCGTCCGTCCCTTGTTTATACTCTGTGTCTCTCCTTCAACACATATGCGCGATGATCCTGCATTTATGCAATGCCACATATCCATACCCCTCCACGGCCGCCGACGTCTTCTTCGATAGATAGATAGATAACTCACGAGTAGCGATCAAGCTCAAAACAACAGTCCCGACGCCCAAACCAAACATGACGAGATAAAATAAGATGTAATATCTACTGAATATAATGCGATTCGCCACACCTCTCAGCTGCTCAGATGGAGGAAGATGATACATCGAGGCAGTTGATCGAGCTGTTGAGGGAACTGTGGATGTGGATGTTGGACGATAGGCCTGAGAGTTGAGCTCTTCATCTCCGTCTTCTTCGTCGTGGAACTCGAAATCTGATGGAGATAGGCGGGACGTCGGATCGTCTGTAGGCATTATTTCGTTAGATGAATCGTAGATAGGCAGAGAGAAGGGGTATTATGAGTACACGGAGAGTATTCGTAGACTTTGACAGGAAGACGAGATACCCGATAATGGAGGTGGACGTCGCCGACGCGCACGGTGCACGTGGCGTACCGTACATATATACATATAGCTTGACGGTTCTTGTGTTATATGTTGAGAGGCAGTGAGATGTGCCTTCATATCGGCTGAAACGTGACACCTTGAGAGGGATACAGCTGGAATCCGTGCCCCTTGCTTATCATCAAGCTGCTTGACAGCACAATCGACAGGTGGCAAAACATCACTAGTTCGTGCATGACACTATACAAGTTTGACAACTGGACGACCTAAACAGTTGTAAGAATCTTTGAAACCCTACCAACCAGCGTTCCTAAGACTTTCGAGCTGGAAGGACAAGCTAGCTCGACTGAAGGAGATCGAGGAACTCAAAAGCCTCGTTTTCATTCCATGAGGTGCCAGGCGACGGGACCTGCAGGCCCGGCTGTTCGAGAAGAAACGCTTTCACAGACTGCCCTGCCCTAATTCAAGTTGAGCGCTTATATCATTCAGCAGTTATCACAATACTCACACCGAATGGGCAAGCAAAGGGTTGCCAGCAAGAGCTTTGTTGACGAGTGCCAAAATCTGCTGGAACGATCGACGGATACTTGGAGCACGCAGTAGGTTCTGAGTTGGTCAGTTACTCCTGCTATAAGTCTCGCCATACCGAAGTAACGCACCTTCTCCATAATTCTGAGCCATGTGTCGAGCCTCTCAAGCGCAGATTCCTGGACTGATGATATCTCACATTCCAGCAACATGACATCGAAGCTCCTGGAAAGAGTCAGCACCAACACGGCTTCTGATACTCTCGCAAACCCACGCGGCCACAAACCAGCAGTATCGCGGCAAGTAACGCAGGTGAGCGCCAAACGTCTGGCTGAACCGTACGGCGAGATATGTAGCGTCAATGCTGTGTTGAAGGCAGATTACTGCTGGGCCAGATGCCTCAGCGACGTCAGATGCTTTGACCGTTGGGCGATGGAGGAGGATGTATGAAGCATGGAAAAAGATTCTGAAGATCTTCAGTCTCTCCGACAAGTGGTGACTCACAGAAACATGAATATATGAGGCGGAGGGGATGGCGACTGTGGCGTAGGGATCATGTCTATCGGTACGTCTCGCCATAATTCATCCAGCCTCTGGTTGGTATCTGAGACAAATGTTGTGCGTATACGAGTGGTGTTACCTCTACTCTCGCTGCTATAGAGTCGCATGATGATGTCGTGGACAATCTACAGAGATGTGAGCTTGACCTCGAATGGTGTCAGGAAGGGTCATACCAAAGATAGACGTGCCAAGAGACGAAACGTTGTGTGTCGGCGCGCATGAGGATAAACATAACCTTGTAGCGATGGGGGACAGTTCAGAGGATGTGTGAAGTACGGTATCCACGGTTCATCGTCATCCGTGAAGCCTGGAACATCTTGCAGCGGATCTCTGCCAGGGCGGGGCGGGAATGTTGGCTCCCTACCAAGCGCCAGAGACAGGATTCTGAAGGGAGGGTCACACTATATAATCTTTATCAAATGATTCACAACTCACTTGTCCCATATGAAAGCAGCCCAAAACAGCCTACCTCTGATGGCCTGCTCTTCAGGCGAGAGATTTGATGCACCTAGAAGTGACTCTGGTGCATGATGTATGCCCAGCTACTCTGTTAGTCTCTCCCTAAGTTCCTGGGCACCTGCTCACATCTTGGATCATACGAAAGGCCAGGCCAGCATGATTCCATCCTTGACTGATTTGGCCCAATGCACATTCTCTACTGGACAGTAGAAGTAAAGCCTGAATGGTGCTGATTTTAGATGGTCCCTCGAGTTCCTTGACGAGATACGCTTTGGCGAGTTTGACGAACAGGTCGCCTTGGGCGAGTTTTTGTTCCTCGGTGAGACCGTCTATCATCCTCGACGCAGAGGCATAGATAATCATGAGGAGAAGCTCCGAGTAATTTGGCCCACCAAGGACCATATCGCGCAGAAAAGAAGGTTGATCGGTCAGTTCAAGCACCTGATAACAGTGATACGCATTGAGAAGAGCATCTCCAAGCTCAGGAGCGACCGAGATATGCTTCGAAGTCGCCAAGGTTTGAAATAAAGGTGTTAGAGCTTGGTTTTGAGAGATAGACTCTGCTAGAGAGGGAAGTGGGATAGCAAGAGGTGCATTGCTGATGTTGCCCCTCGTAGACGACGAGCCGGGACTGGTGACAGGTACATCGGGTCCCTGATTCCAGCCAGTCATGCCGTAGTATGTCACCTGAATCATCAGCACCGCACAGTGAAAGTCATACATGGGCAGAAAAAGACGATAGTATTCAGGGAAGGAACAGAGCAGTCGAAACAGACAAACAACGTACGTTCCCGATCTCATCCACCGTCAGCCGGTACTTGGCTCCCGCTTGTTCATCCGTTGCCACCTGCTCTGTGGGTCGCCGATCCCAATCAGACACCGTGCTTTCGATAGCGTACTCGCCATCTTGGTGCGACTCGCCACGCGGAGATGCATTGACTGCGGATTCGCCGCTGAGACTTGATCCTTCTTGTTGCCTCCAGAACCCCTCTTCCATTCGGCGAAGCCTTTCTTCTAGTTCATGAGTGTACTCGCTGAGGCGAGCGATACTGTCTTGAACGGTTGCCGGAGGGGACTGCGGTGAGCGCGCAGTCGATCCTGACCCCATCGATTGACGGAGGTACCTCCCAGGCGGTCTGTCATCCTCAGCGTCGTACAAGGGGAAATGATGCTATTGACACACGGGATGATGCACTCGTCGTTACTTGCCGCACAAGCCGCACAACGAGGTCTGGCCCCATCACAGGAACGCTTCTTCTGTCGGCAAGACTATGCTTATCTGTCAAATATTGTTGCCAAAGAAAATGGGATTAATACGAACATGACAGGCATTCCCGTAGGTCCCTTTGCGCTGCCGACGGGCCGCTGTGGAATTTGATGAATATCTGACCGAAGCCTGCATTCCCTTTCAATTCGTTACCCCAATATGAGGATGCTGAGCTGAGCTATATGTAGACATTGAATATGGAGGAAGATAAATCATACCGCACGAATCTTAGGTGGGCATTAAAGCCTGACGCACGTGTACATATATGGCCGAGTTTGCTTATGGCACTGTATCTTGTGCATACGAACAGCAACGGCGCTTATGGATCGAAATTCTTTGGCAGCATCCCGGGAATGATTCTCTGCCAGGCATGCAGATGATCTTGGATGGAGATTGAATAGCATGTCTCACCTCTGCTCGGTATGGCAAGGCTGGTTTACCTTCCATTCTGACCGACTCTTTGGCAAGTTTTGTCCACCGAGTCTAGAACCCTTACCGAGCGCGAGAAGTCCCAATCTCGCAATATTTCGACACCCGATCTTCGATTCCGACTGGGGTTTGAGGAGACAGAATGACTCCGGGACGCCCTGTCTTGCTGCTTTGACTGGAGAGGGCTGCGCGGGCCTTCATGATCACTTTATTCCCACCCTCAAACTCTTCATTGAGAAGCCAACGAATACCCGACGGTGTTCCTGGGATTGAATTGGTATCGCAAGACGACGAGAGCAAGACAAATCATGTGCTAATCGAGACCTCTTACGCACGCAATACCTGGGCACACAGCGAAAAATGACCTGCCTAGCCGGAGTTGGTGGAGTTGAGCACGCGGTGTTGGATGTGGAGTTCATCAACTCCGCGTGCAAAGTCGGATTTGGGTCAACTCCGCTGTCACTAGACGAGTCGATCCCCTGGGCACCATGAAAGTTTACCTCCTGTCGTCTTGACATTCATAAAGTCTCGCTGAGTACAACACGACCTACTCTCAATCCATTCATCTACCGGTTTAATTTCAAGAAGTCTTTTGAGCCACAATGACTATCACCCTTTCGCCCGTCCCGACCATTGCCACAGAGCTGCCAGACGTTTCTGTCCCGGGCTTGAAGAGTTCAGTTGAAGGTTCGTTCTGCCAGTTCTTTGCAGGTTGAAGTAAGGCTGATGAAGCAGATTCACGCTCCTTTACCCTACATGAGCGCGTGTATAAACTCCCCGCCAGTCCCACGGTCGTTATCTGCGTAGACGGGTTTGATCCTGAATATCTTACCCAAGGTATGGCGGACGGCATTCTTCCTAATCTCGCCTGCATTTACACTGCGGGCTTCTGTGCTACGGCGCATGCTGCCATGCCTACTTTCACCAATCCCAACAACTGCTCGATCATCAGTGGAGCAGCGACGGGTGTGCATGGAATATCCGGCAATTTCTACCTTGACCCCAAGACCGGTGAAGAGAAACTGGTGCTGGACGACACGCTGCTACAAGGATCGACGATCCTCGAGCAAATGTCCCTCAGGGGTGTCCGAGTGGCAGCAGTGACGGCGAAAGACAAGCTTAGGCGAATCATACAACACGGTCTTAACCCCGCCACGGGAGATATCTGCTTCTCGTCAGAGTATGCCGACAGGTGTACCTTGCGGGAAAATGGAATCGATAATGTCGAGAGTTACGTGGGACGTACCGCTCCTCCACAGTACTCGGGCGATCTATCACTCTTCGTCCTAGACGCAGGTATCAAGCTTCTTGCGGAGAATCGGGCCGACCTCTTCTATCTGACTTTGTCGGACTTCATCCAACACAAGCACGCACCTGGTTCTAAGGAATCGAACGCTTTCTTCGCAGCTCTGGACGACAAGGTTGGCCAGCTCGTCCGTCTCGGCGCAGTTGTCGGCATCACAGGCGATCATGGTATGAGCGACAAGAGTACTATTGATGGCGAGCCTAACGTGCTTTATGTCCAAGATGAGCTCGAGGCTCGCTTTGGAGCCGGATGTGCACGCGTCGTTTGTCCCATCACCGACCCCTTCGTTCGTCACCATGGTGCTCTGGGATCTTTTGTGAGGATCCACTTGGACCCTGCGTTCAAATCAAAGCGTGACGAAATGATCAAGTTCCTCGAGTCATCCGACAAAGTCCAAGTCGTTCTACCAGGCGAAGAAGCTGCGGCAAGATGGGAAATGCCATTATACATCGAAGGCGATATTGCGGTGGTTTCCGTCAAGCACGCCGTATTGGGATCTAAAGCGAGCGAGCACGACCTGGAAAACCTGAAAGGACACCGACTGAGGAGTCATGGGGGCTTGAGTGAACAGGATATCCCGATAATGAGTAGCAGTCCTCTGAGCAAAGAGGCTCAAGCCGAGGTTAGCGAAAGGCAATGGCGTAACTTTGACGTCTTTGATCTGGTCCTTAATCGGGTATAGATAATTTGTTTCTGCCTAAATTTCATGCATTTTCAGTGTCGTACAGACTAGTACCAGCTGCAAATCGGCCTGTTTAAACGCAAGAGCTACAAAAGCAAGTTCAGCAAAAATCATTGGCCGGACTCTCTGGGTTTCCTTTCGAGTGTGTATTTGGCGTTTTCTAGAGGCCTAAGCTTTTGGCAGTCACTCATAGCAAGCTTTTGCGACATTCTCAATCGCCACCAGTAAATGCCATATGTGATCAGATTCAGGTATCCGTCAGTAATCTTGGCAAACGTACAGTATGGAGTACAGCTTGAGTATGCTCGTATCTATCAGCTTTCCTGTGACGCATTTGGCAACGCATTTCACGATACTAACTATGAAGGTCATGTGGAGTGAACATGACACTCGAGGTCCCGGTGAGTGGCAAACCAGATCCACTCGTCGTTACATGTAAGGTACACTATGTATAACTTTCACTACTGTACATAAGCTGTCTCAACACGGCATTTGCTTGCTCCAAATAAACCAGGGGTAGAAATCACACGAAACTTCTCATAGTTCTCGAACCTCCTCTTCCATCTCCAAATTCCCGACAATGCCATTCTGATATCCCGCCACGACACTTCCACCAAACGCCGACCCAAAGTCTTGCGGCACTGATACAATTGCAGTTGGCTGTGAGTTGTTAATGCGATGTGCGGTCGGGGGACTGTCAACTCTAATGTTTTGAGGATCTACTATTGTGGGTATGGTGTCAGAGAGATCATATATCGATGTCGGATCTCTTCCGACGGTCGCACCAGTCGAAGAAGGACGACTGTCGCATTCATCGTTGAGGTCGAGGATATCATTATCGAGGTTTATACTCAACTGCAGCTCCGGTGAGTCACGCTGAGGAGCTCCGACCTTGTCCATCCCGTGTCGACTGAGTGATACTGAGCCTATTCGTTGTGCTGTCGTCGTTGCGAGAGTCATAGCTGGCGGTGTAGATCTTGGCATTGGTCGTGCAGGAGGTACAGGACCTCTTCGTCTCCTATCAACAGCCGGTAAACTCCCTCTTAACACCTCCCTATCCCCTTCGTTTCCAGGTAATATCGAGAATCCTTCATGTCTCTTGAGTGTGCCAGACCGATCGACCGACAGGCTCGAGTTCCTTGGAAGTGAGGATAGAGCGTGACGCGCCAAATTCTCCACACCGACGTCTAGCTTGAGCTGTACTTCAGCTCGTTGTTTCATGCTCCTCCATCCAGGTTCGACCATAGATCCTCGAACAGCTCTATATCGCTCTTCGTCACTACTCCAGCCGCCTGCATCAGCCTTTGTCGATCGTATAGATTTCTCATCTTCAACCTCTACTATCTCTTCTCGTCGTCGTGCTCGATGATCATCCATGATCCTGCTTAGTTCCTGCGGCGGAAGGATATGCTGCACGACTTCTTTTTCGGGCTCGACCATATCAGGCTCAGAGAGGTTATCAGGATCATTGAGCGCTAGGAAGGAGAATGCTGTAAGGTGAAGATCGTCGTGGCGCCTTGAATTGGCTTGGAGACGATTATGAGAGGGAAGTCGAGCAGGAGGCTCGTCTCGCGCTGATAGATGACGAAGAGGTTTGGCTGTTGGGGATCTAGGTTCTTTCGTCATGGAGGTTGTAGTCTCAATCGCCTTCGTGACTGAGATAGGAGACTGTGTTTTCTTGGGTACTGAGCTAGGAGATACTGGCGACGTATTTGATCGTCTGGTAGTTGGATCGGAAGAAGTTGATAGTCCCCTTGATCGGAGGAAACGAGCGAGTGGTTTGGAGCCAAAAAAGGTCTTTGATTGAGCTTTAGCTGGAAGAGGGGGTAAAGGACGTTGATGGATAGGTATACTACAAATCGTCAGTCCAGCGCTTTTCCTTCTCTGAAATGTATCAGGAAGGGGAGGAACGTACCCATCATGGGGCATCTTCAAGGTAGACTTGATTAATGTTGGAGAAGCATTGAATGAGTGACTGACTTCTTGTCGAGGTAGGCTAATAGGCGAACGCAGTTGAACCTTTTCCGCCACTCGTTCAGTCGACGTACGTGTATTGAGCTTTGGCGGAACTCCTCGTGCTGTCGAGCGAGGTGGGACGGGTGGTCGAGTACTCCAGTTGACGATGTTTGAAGTAAGAGGAGGAAGATGCGTGTTTGTGCTTCTAGACGTAAAGGAAGGGGAGAGTGTAGATCTTTCCGCCACTAAACCATCTTCCCTCATTCCGTTTCCAGATGGTGGTGGAGTTTGAATCACTGGACTACAACGCGAACTTTTCAAAGCTTGTCTCCAAGATCGAACTGACCTACATGTAGAATCGATCGAGCTTACTTTAGACAAACCGCCAACGTTTTCTGATTCTGGTACAGGTTGCTTTACACCCAGGACTGACGAGATACTCTCGAGCTCTTGCATTGCTTTCTCCTCCACTTCTCTAACGCTCACATCTGTAGCCAGCACATCTTCCATCCCTCTCCATCCGGATAGATGAGAATGAAACGGATGGTCACTTCCGATCCTAAGTGTAGGAGTGGACCATAAGTCTGGGGGAGAATTGGGCGACGACCATGAAGGATCGGAATATGGATCGAGGATGATCTTATTCCGGTTTCTGTTCGTGTTTTCGATCTCGTTCTCGTTAATGTCAGGGTCGAGAGCGATAGATGAGAGTCCAGGGACTCGAGATGATATCGAAGGTATCATCTCCCATCCTACATCGTCGTACTTGTCCATATCGTCATCGTTTTCTTCTTCCACGGGAAAGGCCATATGAGGTGGAGGAGCTTGTATTGGCAATATCATTGTCTCCCTCTTTGCCTTCCTACCCTGTCGAAGATATATATTTCGGTGCTGTTATCCATCAGCCAACCTTACCCTTACAAATCAAAAATTACATGAATGCCTGGGGTACTCACACCACTTGTTGATTGAGAGAAAAGTGCCTCGTTACGTGGCGTGACCTCAAACGGTAAGAATGAGCGATCCTCAATCGCTTCGAGCTTCTTTGTCTTGGATAATGCTTCAACTTTCGGTTTCGGTTGAAAATCTCCTGGAAAGCCGAAAGCATCGAGTACGTGCGACGCGAGATTGAACGGATGAAAGCTTTGTTGAGCCCTCGAACTGGGATTACCCCGCTCTACCTCTTCGGCTCTAGCCCTGTCGTCAACCAAAGACGAATGATCCCACATTGTTCCACCATCCCATCTATGGACCTTGAAATCATTCAAAACCCCACTCGAAGAATGTTTCCTAAGTTTCCTAGGAACGACGATCTGACGTTTAGGTTCGAGCGAGCGCAGGGAGCTCACGTCGAAAGTATCGTTTGGCGTTGTATGTCGTTTGAGTAATTCGGGACGAGAGAACGATAGGGAAGGTGTAGATTGTTGTACCCCTGCTGAACTCAGAGGAGATAAAAGGGAGAGAGGAGTCCCGGGGCTTGGGGAAGGTAAGAACCAAGTCATTATTGTTTTCTGTCGTTTATCCTCCTATCTCTACTGTACTGTAATTTATCGTCTTGGAACATAAATATGTAGAACAATAATAGAAAAACAACAACCACTGATGGTAGTCATGTCTTGGCATCCGTTTCTGTATTTGACTGCTGGTTGAAAGTCTTGATTTGAAGGTATAAGGGTGATTACGTCGATAGTAGATTCTATTTCCAGATCCAGTCCGAATCAGCCCATGATATGTAGATAGTTAGATATGTATCAAGATGAACGGAACAAATACCATGAAAACTTCACTATTAGCGCTGATCAGGAGACTCGACATACTCAGGGAGTTGGCATTGAGCTTGGACAGAAAGGATCACGAGTTAAAGGCGCTTGGACCTCATCATGCGTATTTAGATGTTTGTTTGATGGGGAAAGCGGTGTCAAAGCACCAGAGCAAACGCACGAGCCTCCACTGGTACGGAGATTGATCGTTAGAGCGAGCGCTGAGACTGCGAACATTATGATAACAATACCAAAGATGACAGATGAAAAGCGGGAGAGTTGTTTTTTCCAGACGGCTAAATTTGGGAATTCCATGTTTTAGCACTGCCATAAGAATCTGATTGCATTGCGGTCCAGCCAGGTATACAGATCATCAAATAACCATCTTTACACACAAATCTCCTCCTCACTCTGCTCCACGTACACACACACACACACGCCTTCCGTATCCCATTTCGGAACCTGTAGTC
This sequence comes from Naematelia encephala, assembly GCA_002105065.1. Classification (NCBI taxonomy): domain Eukaryota; kingdom Fungi; phylum Basidiomycota; class Tremellomycetes; order Tremellales; family Naemateliaceae; genus Naematelia; species Naematelia encephala. The sequence goes on from MCFC01000018.1 coordinate 205,408, forward strand.
TCTGCTTTATTTCTTGAGACTACGAAAAAATCCGTTATTAGAACCATATCGTAATAAGATATCATTGAGATCAACTTACGCCTTGACGATTGGGACGACAATAATGACGATGAGTACGCAGATACCGAAGATGATGATCAGGCGCATACGCATATCCTTCCACCTGTTTGCATTACCGAACGAGCAGAGTCGGTATCATCGTTCAGAGAAGAATGAGGTGTAAAGAGGAGTCATTGAGGGGTTTCCAGCAAAGGGATTGAGAGTGAGGTCAGAGTGGGTTCCAAGGAAAGCAAGTTGCAGATTGACGCAAAGCAAGAAAGACAATTGGATTAGCTGGATTCTGGACCTGGATCTCCGTCATTTATAGACTGAAACTAACCACATCTGTTTTCGCACTCGATTGGCTCCTCGTCGGAAACCCTGCGCGGACACGGCAAGTGTATCTATGTGGTATTAGCGAGAGCTCTACGATAGGGTATCGGTCGTCAAGTACACCAGTCTAAGCAGGTGATCATAGCACCAATACCGTGCTGCCCAAAGAGTCTCCACACTAGCCAGAAAGATGATCCCTTTCCCATGCTCTTCCCCTAAGCGCCAAATCCGACCAGAGACCAGTAACCAAAGACCCAAGATCACCAAGCATCGCATCTTGACGACCGTAGGTATCGAATCCCAGCCCATGAATCTCTAAACTCACCAGTCTTATCCTGCAAAGCGTCTAGTCTCTCTCCTCTTTCTGCCACCTTGGTGATATTATCGTGCATGACATTAACAGTCTCGTCGATTTGTGCTTGAATCGCTGAGATCTGTCGATTGACATATATCGTCAAGAGACATCAGAGCACAAGGAGAAATGAGGTTGATGGAGAGACAAGACACAAGAGACAAGAAACGACGCGTTAGTCAAGTCTTGACATTAGGATATAGATATACCTTCTGACTTTGGACATTTGGGGCACTGCCAGCTCCTGTTGGTGGTGGTGCGGAAGGAGCTGCAGGTCGAGATCCAGAAGGGATATAAGGGTCGTACGGTTCAGCAGACCTATGAAAGAGCCATAAGCAGACTGATCATGATGATTAAGCCTGTAGATGACTTACATGTTGATTCTGATATCTTATATGAAAGTGACAAGTGAGAAGGAGATCCGAGTGATGTGATGAGGTTGATGTGAGTGAGAAAACGCGATGGCCGAGCTGTGCACAAAGAGGACGCGGCACAACGGGATCAAAGCCCACGTGGTCTCCGTGCCTCGCCGGTTGAGTGGAGGTTGTCCAACAACTCTTCCTCTTCTCCCCTTCTCTTCCCTTCTCTTTCCTTCTCTTCTCTTCTCATCTCTTGTCTTCTCTAACCTCATTTGGGACTTACTGGCATTAGCTGCTCCTCCCAGTCACAAAGAGGAATCATTCTGGTATCGGAAGAGACGACAGGCCAAGACATCATGCGTGAGATAGCTTCAAGATGAGATTCCGCACCAAAATATCCAATGTCCCTCTTCTTCACAGTGAGCTACAACGGAACCGTCGTTCGTAAAGTGAGCTCATCAATATCTGAAGAGATCATCCGGTCGCTAGCTGCTCTTGCACGAACATGCGTCATTCGCCTTTCTCCAGAGAAGGTGCACTTCATAGTCCCAGGAAACGAAGGAAGAGACGGAGTACAGGTCTGGTCGTGAGTGCCTCTGTTTCGCTGTGTCCCTCTAGTAGGCTGACCCAAAACAACAGCCAGGTCCTCGTGGTCAGTTCTCTTATAGTGTTAAAACGACGAACTGACGGCAATAGCCCACATTGTTCGAAGAATTTCGGATAGAGTCTAACAGCAATAACGAGATCTGGCTGGAAGTGCATTTGGACGCCTTGCTCAAGGTCCTTCGCAGTGCGGATAGTTCAGGTCAGCTTTCAAGTTCCTAATGTGGAAGGCGCAGCTGATAGTCTCAGCTGGTTCCACAGGCGAGGCTGGGCGATATAATTCTACTGCTCTCTCCGACGCGACTGTTTTGCTCAAGTTGAATAAGAGAGATAATCAGCCTATTTGGGGTTTCGAAATTAGAGGACGGGTCAGCGTCGTGGCACTTGTGACTGGTGCATACAGCAAGCTGATGTTTCTTAGAGCCAAAACGATCGACCGATGTCCATCGCGCACGAGATCAACGTTCGAGTATTGAGTGCAAAGCGCCAGGCAGAGCTCAACGAACCACTGTGTCCTCCTCCCGATGTGAGCTCAGTCCTGCGTCCACGAAAGCCAGCTCATGGACAGATCCACCTTGTACTACCGAATCTTACCGAGCTAAGGAATATCGTTTCGCGATTATCTCATATAGCAGATGACCTGAAGATATCGGCGAATCATGTGCGTCCACTGCCGCCCATGTAACGGCTCCATAAGCTGATACGGTGGAGCAGGAAGGTACCATGGAATTTGGGGTGAAAAGCACTCGTGTAGATCTCACGACGAGCTGGAAGAATCTGGAGATCCCCACTGCTAACGGTCAGCTAACGCTCTGGTCTCATACGTAGCTGACTCTGGATAGTGAATTCGGAGGATGAGCATGTGTCTCAAAAGGATAAGCATCTATCTCCACCAAGCGATAAGCTGTTCTCGGCCACTGTGTCTATACGAGGACTACAGAAATTCCTCACTAGTCACCTAGTCGGCGGAACAGCAATAGCCTGTGAGCTTCACTTCGCTCAGTTCGGAAGAGTGCGGACGCCGCGCTCATCAAACGATAGGTATCTGCGAGGATCACTGTGTGATCGCATACGTGTACATCGGTGGGTATATCCAGTTCAAATGCACAGAGCTGACCGTCTTTTACAGGCGAGATGGATCAGTCGGGCGGTGTATTGACATTTTTCATCCCAGCCAAAATCTCTGGGGATGATTAGGGGTCAACTGGCCGAGAGAATGATCAGTGTAACCTGCCACTTGTCGACCGGGCGCTGGTCTGATAGCTTGAGTTAATGTTAGATGAGAGGTGTTGTACATATATCCAGCACTGTGATACTGTTTTTCTGTCATGCTACAATCGATGCTACCTTCGGATCCTCCATCCAGCAGAGATCTCACTGCCTCCATGTGACCTCAAAGCCAAGGATACTTCACGCCTCCGCGCCTCCACGCCTCTACACCACCATGCCACCATGCCTCCACGCCACCCATACGACAGCTCCATTCTATACCCAGGCACTTTGAAAGAGGCTATCTCTTCTCGGCACCAGTCTCTGGTCCAATTTCCATGATGCCTATTGAAGATTGATCGCCTTTCATGGCTTTATCTGAAAGGTGGTTTCCACGGAACCTGCGGCGCATATCGAGCTGTGTGTGGGGTTAGGATAGGTTGAAGATGGAGGAGAATAGAGGGGAGAATAAAGAGGAGTAAGGGAGGAGCAGGAGACTGAAGGACGAGTAGGAGACGGGAGGGAGGAGGAGCAGAGGGGCAAATGGGAATGGGAATGGAAGAAAGACAAGGAGAAGGAGAGACCAGAGAAGGAGTAGCAAAGGGAGATGGGTGAAATCAGGGGAGGAAGGACGATGCGACTCACAAGACCTTTCTTACAATCTGTGAAATTAGTCATGGCATACTGACATTGGAGCGGCAACTCGTCTCTGGCTTTCATACATTCCTGTGGTGTTTTACCTGATTTGATGACGCTAGATGATAGTAAGTTGACGTTTGAGTCAAGTGATTAGTTGACTGTGATTTGTGATGAGGGTATGGTGATTTCTAGTGATAATGAGGTGAATTTTATCGCCTACCAGAAGACTGAAAAAGAAATAAAGAAGAGGAGAAAAGGAGAAAAGGAGACATAGAATCGTTCAGATTTGAAGGACATCAAAGAATAGTAGATAGTAGATAGTAGATAGCAGATAGTAGATAGTAGATATAGATGATGATGAGAATAGTAGATACGGACGATGATGAGAATAAGATGACAATAAATCGAAGCGACATACCAATCAGTTCGTAATAAACAAGCAACGAGCTCATCTCTTGCTGCTTGACAAACATGAGTCACCTTGTCTCCAGCCATAGTCTCGAGTCTACGACCCATTTTTGGATATATCAGATTATGACACCTGTAGGATCGAGCGAGTGTTCAGGAGTCTTGAATTGTTAGAGTGGTCGTTTGGATCGTAAGTTGGTTGTAAGCAAGTGGAATAATTTGTCGAGATGAAAGATGAAGAAGGATTGAAAACCAAAATCATAAATCTAGAGAGACTCTCATCTTTGTCTTTGAGTATTCACTACTTTTCCTATCCGATTCTTGAATCATCAATCAAATCATAGATATTTAATTCCAGCTAGACTCGTTATTCTCTTGTACATCAGATCAGTACAGGTGTGACACTTTGAAAATATGGGTCTTCGTAAACCCCATAAACCATCAGAATATCCTTCGTTTCTGCTTTATTTTCTTGATCAAGTGAGTGTTCAATGTTTCCTATTCGTACTCATACTTGTACCCTATTCGGTCTGCTCTTACTCCTTCTCCATCCCCTACTAGCCCTCGCTCATCTTCACATCATTTCCCATATCCCTATCCATACTCATACTCATACTCATGCCCATACCCCTACCCCTATTCATACTCATATTTGATCTCGTATTCCTATTCCTACTATTACTGATCCAATACAGACACACGTAACAGTCACTGCCGTTACAGCTTCGATATTGCTATATACAAGATCACCACATGTATTATGGTTCTCTATAGGTGCTCTTGGATCTTCTTTGACTGGTATGTCTTTGTCTTTGTCTTTGTCTATCTCTACTTTATTACTTTATTACTTCACTTCGCTTTTGTCCTTCTATCACAAACCACAGCACAACTCTACTCTCCTACTCCTTTCCTCCTCGTCTCTCCTATTCCTCCTCCTGCTCCATTCCTCTCATTCCCTATCCTATTCCTCCTCGTCCTTGTATCGCCTCCCTCCTCTCTCTCCCCTCTCCTACTCAACCTCATTCCCTCTTCCAGCCTCTCTTACTCCCCTCTTCTACATCTCCACCTCTCCGCCCCCCCCCCTCCCGCTCTTTATCTGAAGAAAGACACTAGACACTAACTCGGCTTCTTAGCCAAAACCATCAAACCCCTAATAGGCGAATCGCGTCCTCCGCCTCCTCCTCCCGCGTCCTCTCGATCATCCCCTGTCCGTCCTAAACGGACATACGGTATGCCCTCTACGCACTCTACCGCCCTAACTTTCTACTCTATCTATCTCCTCTTTAACCCCTCTTTCTCTTCTTCCCTCTCTCAACTTGTTCCTTCCCCCATCCCCCGATTCGCCGTCCAATCAGGTATACAGGTATTCTGTATCGCTGGAATTTGGAGCAGAGTCCAATTGGGGTATCATACCCTACTTCAAGTCTTTGCTGGCGTCCTATTAGGGACTTTATTGGCTTTGGCCTGGACAACTATTTGGGAGAGCAGAAGATCACACGGTCTTGAGTATGCGTTACAGGCGTCGATAGATTATTTATGGAGCTTGACCGGTCAAAGACTCTTTGGATAAAAAGTAGATTGTGTATCACGAAAATCAATGTAGAAAAACACATGATCACTTCGTCATATACATCTCATCATGCTTGGTATCGCCGACATGTCAATCACCTTATGCTATGCTTGCTCGTATCCACTGCCACCCCTGTATCCACCTCCAGACACACTAGGGACTCCCCCTCGTCCATAGCCGCCTCGTCCTCGTCCACGTCCACCAAAGCCCCGTCCACCCCAAACATCTCCTCCGTATCCCCCTCTCTGACCGTACCCACCTCGTCCCTGCCCCTGCCCTTGACCTCCGTATCCTCCGCGATTGGGTATTCGTCCAACTCCATTCTCCTCCCCACCTGCTTCACCGAACGTGTCGTAATTCCTTCCCCTCTCTTCTGCTCGACTCACTCTCGAGCTCTCCCCACTAAGATTATCGAAGAAGCTCGACTTGTTGTACCCAGTCGGCTTCTTCCCTCCATCCGCGCCATCTTGCCCTCGTCCATTCTGAACCACAATTGGGTGCGGCTCCTCGTCCAATCCATCACTATCGCTTGACTCGGACCCGTCCTTGCCTTTGCCTTTGTCCTGGCGGATCCTCTCGAATTTCTGGTTCGACTTGCCGAAATCGAACTCGGCATCCGGCACTTCTGGTGCACGAGGTGGACGACGTTGTCGAGACCCGTCAATCCCGAGATCAGACAACGACTGCTGGACTCTGTCGATTGCCGTCGCAGCTGATTGAGTGGTATTAGGTCTAGACGGCAGTTCATGGCGGGCGACGGGAATGGAGGTCGAGGCTTGAGCTTGGGTCTGTGCAGGAGGTTGTACTGGAGGTGCTTGAGAAGTTTGAGGGGAAGCTGCGCCGGGGGCACTTTGACTCTACCAAATCATCAGCGCACACTCAAACAACTGACAAGGTATCGAGAGAGAATGAAAGGATCAGAAGGAAGGCAACGGAGGTGTCCACATGGGTTTTGCGCTCTCGGACATAGCCCGAAGGCAATTACATCCGAAAAATGCTTCATCATAAAAGGCAATTCAAGTGCCACGACCATCCATGAGGGAGAAGGACTCACGATAGAGGCTAGAATTGGGTCCACGGGAGGTTCCTCTCCGCCTGGTGGAACATAATCCTCAACGAGAGCCAATGCTTCGATCGATTCGGTGCTATGCAAGTCAGCTCTCAAGATTCTGAGCAGCTTTATGGAATCACTCACTGAAATCTCACCCAACCCAGAGTCGTTGTAGATCCAGGCATCTTTCTCGCTGTCGGCCGATTCTCTGTGCCATGGCTATAGACTTCGCATTGTCAGCTACTCCGTGCAATGCTGTAGCTGACCTACCTTGAGAGAGACATATGGTTTGGTCTTCTTGGCTGATATGGTCGAAGATACCTGTATACCGCACGCCTAGCTTTGAGATGACCTGGAAGGGTTTCCTGGGTAATTAATCAGCGTCATCCGGGAAAAAGACGATAGTATGAGTCTAGATAAGTGGGAGGAAAGAAAGATAGCGGGTGTAAGACGACTTGTCGGGAGGGAGAAGGTGACAGAACATTCAACTGACCCCTTGAACTGGCTATAGTCCATATTAACGGTTTGAAGGAGTCACCAGGATATAACCAGTTTTTAGACAGAGCTCGTGCTGAAGATACAGATGCTTCTGGTAACAAATAAGAGTTTGGTATATGAAAGAAAGTGTGAATGAGGATGTTAAGTGGATAGGAGTGATCAAGATTCAGCTTAGGCCTCATCGTCGTGGGAGAAATACGTGAAATTGATTCCAACTATATTCCACGCGCGTGACTTTTGGTCATCTTGCTGTTCAAAGCCGTGTTTGGTATCCGTCTTACTTTATCCTGTATTCCATTTCTTTTTCCAGCTTCTAGCACGCTCAAGCTATAACTCATGGACATGCTCCTAAATGATCAATGACGACTGTGTCCTAGTAGTCCATTCGCAGTGCTACTTGACCCGGAAGAACCATGCCACAAGTCCTCATTCCGGTCCTGTTGGTGCTCGGGCTATGGTACCACCTACACAGCCAAGGAATAGCAACCCGAACAATCTGGTCAGCTTCTAAAGTCTCGATTTCCTTTCGGAGCTGACATTGACCTTAGGCTCAATCTGAACCTCCTTGATACGTATCGAGGACTACGGACTCAACGAGTCAATGGACGGAAAATCGGAATACGTACTCGGCGTCTAGCCATGCGTGATAGCCTCGTGGCTTGGGTCGTACTGGTCAGCTGATCTTCCTCCTTGAGTAGTCAAACTGACGAGATCAGATATCTATGTATACGGTCGCTGAACCGGTGGAAAGAGTTTTGGGGTGGTTACCTCTCTATGGAACTGTCAAGGCGATTACGTCGGTAGCTTTCTTGGCTACAAGAGTAGCTGTGAGTACGATCAAATTAAATCTCTTCTTTCCCTCACATCGTTCCTTTGGAGAAGATAGATCCTGATATCTCCACAGTCTTCGAAAGCAATATACGATACTTTTTTTATCCCGTTTATCAAGCGATACGAGACTCCGATCGACCTGACCTTGACTCTCCTGCGGTCTCTCGTCATTCTCATTGGGCATTACACCTATCAAGCCCCTATTGTTTTAGTCGTCTCGTCTATCCGTACTTGCATTAGCATTGCTCGAGCTCCATTTAGCTATCTCACTAGCAAGGCGACCCAGGTCGCACCTGTACCTGTACTTGTCGATGAGCCAGATGTGGATGAGAATACATCGGATGATATAGAGCTAGTTGTCCCGACACGTCTAAATAAGAGGATAGATGCTAGGAAACCACAAAGGTCCCTCGACAAGGAGCACATCCCGATACGTCGCGCTATGACGCCTCCCGCAGCTTCATCCTCATCCTCTCGCAATACTCTCCTCGTTCCCATCGCACCTACCCCTCTGCGTCGTTCTCCACGAAGAAATCGCGCTATGATCGACGGGACTGATGATCCGGTTCTCTTAGCCCTGCCCAGTCAAACAATCACGTCAGAGCCTTCAAATCGTGATGTAGCAGGTCCATCAACCAATGCTGCAGCTCCATCCAAAGCCCTGAAACCTACACAACCTCCTTCCCGAGCCGCTCCTTCACGGCCTCCTTCCCTGACCGCAGCTCCCTCACGACCTCCTTCCAGGCATACAGCTCCATCACTTTATCCGCCAAACGTCCCTCGCCTTCGCACCACATCATCCACGGCCATTGAAACCGGCAAATCGAAGCCCTCCTCGCTTGGCCGACTCAAAGACGAATTGGATATCGGTAGTCTCCAGCCTGAAAAAGTACCTCATTCGAAATCTGCATTCACTCTGGGCGGATCCATAGCTCGACATACTAGTACGAAAAAACCAGAGTCAACAAGGATGAGACCATTGCCTAGATCAGCGACAGCTACGACATTCTCGATATATCCCTCTCTACCTCTCCGACCCCCAGAGGAAAAAGTACGATCATCATCGTCAGCAATGGCTCCAGGTCGAATAGTACAGACTCGACCTACCAGAGGTAGAGCCAGACCAAAGATCGCTACTGTCCTTGAAGAACATGCGCGAACCGGCGACAAGCGGAAGGCGGTTGCTCTGGAAGCTGAAGTTGGCGCTGCTCGGCGGAAAAGAGGCCGTACTGAAGCCGGGACGAAGATAGACGGTTCAAAGGATACACAATTTGTCTGAAAATTCATATCCAGTGGTCAGATGGGGTCACGTGGAGCCCATCATTGTGCTTGCCTAGATTGTAATCCTCATGTCACTCGTATAAATCAAAGGATGAGGGCGACGACGAGCTAACCAGAATTTTGGGGTGATCACGTTTGGGGTGATGACGGTGCTGAAGTATGGTGAAAGTGGGATGAAGGAGGAGGTATCGGATAATAGGGTATACCGCATCTCGGTCGTCTCGGTGGTTCGGTCTGGGTGGTGTGTTTAGACCCGAGAGATGGACTGTGCAAGGTATATAAATCCAATAAACTGATGATGTCGACTTACTCACTCACTCATCCTCATCTAACGATCAAATCACCTCTTACTTCACTACTACACTGACTACTACACTACATCGTCATCGTTAAGATGGTGTCCTTTCCATCCTCCCTCGCGCTACTGGGTCTAGCACTCTTTACGACTCAATCATACTCCTTCCCGTTTGAGGACGGTAACGGGAACGAACGTCGCCAAATTTCAGCCTCGATTCCAATTTCATCTTCAGCTTCAGCTTCTGCTTCTGCTTCTGCTTCGGCTTCTGCTTCGGCTTTATCTTCTGCTTCGATTTCTGCTTTATCGTCTGCTTCTGCTTTATCGTCTGCTTCTGCTCTTGCTTCTACTTCTACTTCGGGCTCGGAATCAACTGCAACTTCTGGCTCTCAATCAACATCGTGCGATCCCGTCAAGTTCACAGTTGAATGGCCGGCTGTATTCATCGGTGGAGATGTGTATAACCTCACTTGGACAGGCGGTTGTTCTGGGTCCTACTCTATGGGTTGGATCCAACATTACAATGGTGGGAATACTCTCGAGGTAAGTGCAATAGTTTTTTTTTTCAATAATGAGAATGGATCGAACTCCCAAATAATGAGAGACAACAAGACAAGGGAGAAAGAGAGGGTTAGAGGGTAAAAAGAGAAAGACTCAGTGTAGATGTCGGTAGCGATGTTAGATGTCGGTGGCGATGATGAGTGGGGATCTACAAGTCCGAGTCAAACTATGGAAGAGCCAGAAATTCGATGGGAATTGCAAAGCTGACGAGACTTGTCGTAGCTGAATTATATCCTGCAAAATGTGACTGTTGATCATTGGTCGTAAGTGATGATGAACATCCCAAAAGTACCCTCAAATTCTTGAGGGTTCTATGTACAAGAGGACGAGCTGATAAACTAAATAGCTACTACTTCATACCTGCAAAATGTTGGCATCAAGACTCGACAATGTGAGTTTCAAGTTCCTCGACAAACAATTAAAGGCCTTGGTGCTGATGGATGATCATAGGCAATGGATAGTATACGATGGCAATCAGACGGTCAACTTTGACTTGCAGCATCCATCGTTCCCTGCCGGTTACGATGCAGGACCGTTACTTCCTCTTGTTGCTGGTGATGACGAGGGAGGTACCTGTGAAGTCGAGTGATGTGGGCGTGTACTACCGTAGTAGTATTTGTCAACACGAAACGAGATCACCGTCTGGACGATGAGCAAGGTGTTTATTGGATTGGACTTGAAACGAAGTGATGAGGATGGTGTTTGTTGTTCAGACTGAGACGGAGTGATGATGATGAGTTCGACTTGATGGTTGGATGATGTCTATGAGATACGATGGATGCACTTGGACTTGGAGTATTGTGCTGAGATAGGATGGGTTCGTTGATAGTAGTGTAGTGTAGCATCGGAATGGAGATTGGAGGTAGATATGTACCTAGTTTGAAGCTTGTCGATATTCCAGTTCGAGCCCAATGCCAAAAAAGTGATCATTACAGTATCAACGTAACTGGTAAATGAGCAAAATACTTGAGCCATAGAAAGAAGTGAAATAAGTAGGATGCATCAACCTGCACGTTCCAGAAAACTTATAAGCTCGCCTATGATCAATCTCTGCACATTTGTTTCTTCCTCAACTTGGCCATTCTCATTCTCTTCCGGCTCATCGCCAATGTTATTTTTGAACTCTGCGAAAAGGAAATCCCACATATATCAGCCTCAAGCATACTAGACATGTATTTGTTCTTTACCTGTTAAGACATCGATGACATTTTTGAACGACTGGTCTTTCCGCATAAGCAAGACTCGAGCGTGCAGCATCGCCTACGTCCATCAGTAAGCGCCTAGCATCCCGTTTTAGAATGAGAATTCTCAGACTCACTCCATCATCTTCTTGACACATCCACGCCAAGACGTAATCGGCATTTTGCAATGCAGAGAGTCCAGCATCCATACGTCGTAAATACCATTCAGCCTCTTCTTCTTCTCCAATCTCCTCTTTATTAGCCTCCATCACCCTCCGTTCCATGTTGATATCACGATTGACAGCTCGAAGTCGACCTTCGGCAGCTTCTCGCATCTCAAGTAGACGCTCAATTTTCTCGTAGTTGCCCTCTACGAATTTGGCGATCAAGCGGATACGTGCTGGTGTATCTGAAGCTAGGTTTGTGAAAAGAGAAACCAGAATACCGAGAAGATGTTCCTCATCTTCCACTGCAGATGTCGCTCCGAGTTTACGTTTCTTTGGCTCGCCCTGATGATCAATCAGTATCCAGTTCCATTGAGGACTTGAAGAACATACCTTGCCCATGAAGGCTGAGAAAAACGTCTTCAATCCTAGCATCTCCACGAATCTCTCGCACGCCCCAGACCCATCCTCAGTCTGCATGGCATAATCAAGCACCTTGATAGCTCGTGTTCGAGCGAGCAGTTTCTCCCTGATGTTCATGAGCTTATCGCATGACGGATCAAAGAGGACGAGACTCACTTCATCATGATGATCATGAGCTCTACACCCTCTGCCTCGAGGAATGCCGCCTTCATCTCGGGCTCCGCCAACGCTGTACACAAGATATCGAACACATTCTCCATAAACTCGACTTCCTCTGAATCTCCCGGGTCCTTCTTCCGATATTGCTACACAAGTCAGTATGGCGAGAAGACCAATCAGCTCGGGACTTACCGAAAGCACTCTTAATAATGTATCCATACCATCTAACTCCCCTAGCTTCATCACAATATCTCTACCTTGCTGGACCAAGATAGCTAGGATCTCGCTCGCATACTGTTTATTCGCATCGTACTCCTTGACCACTATCCGCTTTACCAACCAGGGCATAAGCGAGGTGTCATTGACAATCTGGTCGGCGAGGGGAGGCATAAAGGACAGGAGGTTCTCGAAAACGCCAAGGATATGAAAGACGCCTTGAGAGTCGGAGTCTTCGGCTTCATTCAAGCGTGAAAGATTTGCCACAAGAAGGTCAAGGATAGAGTTGTTGAGCTGAAGTGTCAGCTGGAGAAACCGCTAGACGAGATCAAGACTCACAAGATCGTCAATGAGGTCTGCCATGACTATCCGGGTCTTCGTTGCAATCCCACCTCCACTACTCCCTTCCGCCTCCTCGGCTTCTAAATCATCCACCTCGGCGCCAACATCCTCATCCGTTAACTCCTGTATGACCTCAATCACATCGATTGCGATATCAGTATTCTCGTGACTGAGCAAATTACACAAGAGCGCGATGACACCGGACTTGACGAGCTCAGGATAATACGCGGGTGGGTTTTGAGTGAGGGGTAGGAATTGCTTCACGGCGGAGTCGAGGTCAGCCTCGGATTCGATGAATCTAGATAGTATCAGCTTGTGTTATCTTGTGAAATAAAGACCAAAGGCAAGGAGCTGACTTTGATGGATCGTCTGGAAACTTCCCCCTCTGCTCAGCATTCTTCGCTACTATTCGCTCGAATTTGCCTAATTGTCGGCGAAGGGCAGGAAGGGTCAATGCTGTTGTCTCGCCATTTTCATCGTCTCCAGCTTTATCAAAGATATCAAGGATCTCCTAAAGAATAGTCTGGTCAGGGTTGCGCCACGCGTACGGGTCGACGGAGAGAGCTCACCTGCTGTTCGCTGTTCAGACCGCCTCCAAAGAATCGACCATCATCGTCTCCATCTCCCATGTCAAAATCGTCATCTGCTTCCCCTATAGTCACAAGTCTCAGTCTCAAGAGCAGCTGGTCGTACGCCAGATTCACTGACCCCGAGAGTATTCCCTAGTATCCTCGTCCTCCTCAGAAACGCTGGCTGCTTGAGTTTTGGCTTTCCCGTTGACCGGCACAGGGGGAGGCGGCATGAGAACCTGTTCCTCGTCTGGTTTATATTTTTTTAGCATCTCTACAGTAGGTCATCAGCTTAAGGTCAAAACTAGATCAATTGAGGCGTATGACCCTACCTGGTGAAGGCTTGTCGGTGAACTTGCGCTTCTGCCCCGCCGAAGCTGGCAGGGCAGGAAGCTTGAACATCTTGTCGACGTCCATGACGAGCGTTGCCTCTGAACGGAGCCCAAGAGGCACACAGCTGGCACCACGATATACTCTAGTGCTTTCCTGTCGCTTCTATTCGAATCGTTGGGAGATCTGGATATGAATATGTAAAATGTAGCAGCCGCAATACAAAAAAGAGAAATAAACAGGACGTGTCGGAAAGTTGGTTGGACTTTTTTCCGTCGACCAACGAACCTTGTCCAACTCGTCATTGCACCCACCCCCTCGAGTCAACATTCATCCTGCTCTTTATATTCTTAATTCGCACCAATGCCGTAGATTCGACATGTTCCCCGTCCCTTCGCATCTGCCTCGTACAGGTGGCGAAGCTCTTTCATCCGACTCCGACCAGATTAAATCACCGCCTGATCCAGTACTCGATCTTCTCTCCCCTTTACTATCTTCGGTCAGCGAGTCTCAACCTACCGGATTCTCCGTTCAACAGGTATCAGGTATCCGAAATGATCTTCAGAAGGCTGTAGACGAGAACAAAGTGTGTAGCGTTCATGGTTGTAACTGTGATGAGCTGAACCTAGCAGGCTCGAGCTCATGAGCTACTCATCTCCAACCTCCCTTCGATCTCTTCGCATATCCGCTTAGGCGCAGAATCACAAGGGAACTTTTCAGATATCCGAGATGCAGTCGAGACGCTCGAGTCACAGATTGATGCTACAAGCACTCAAGTGGGCTTTCCATTCATACTACCTCCTCAAAACACTGACTGATGGCTGCAGGCCTCCTTCATACCACCTATCTTATCGCTGCTCAAACGTCACTTTGATGCCGTAGAAACGAAGAGTCGCGCCAAGGCACACCTTGGCGCCTTGCAAGGGCTCAAAAGTCGAGCTGAAACTCTAGCGAAGTTGGAGGCTGCAATATCTGAAGGTCGTGGTGCAGATGGATGGGTGATAGAGGAGCTGGAGGCGCTGGAGACGGGATTCGAGACTCTGGATGGATACGAGATCCTTCAAGGAACGAAGATCCTGCATGCTTCTCAAGTGAGTTCCTGTGATATTATAGAGTATCATCTAGCTAAAAGCAAACAGGCTCGTATAAGACTCTTGAAGCCCATGCTTGTAGAACAAGTTGGAGATGGATTCGACAAAGCCGTGGCTTTCTCATCTAGCAGTGACGGTCCGGTAGCTTCCACCCTTACGGTTTCTGATACTGTTGCCTTACCCAGACCACGCAGTGAGTTGACGGACTCTGCTGATTCAGTTGCATATTCTAATCATGTTATCCAGCTTTCACGTCCAGTGTCTCTTCAACCTCCGATCCGGAGACCAAGACCTACTCATTACCCTACATCTATGAGGTCCTTCACCGCCTTGGTAACCTCTCGTCCATCCTCACCTCACTACGACAACGGCTCTTGCGCGACCTCATTCATCCTCTCCTCTCCGAACCATCATATCGGTCTATAGTCGAATCCACGGCAGGGCCGGTAGCTACGTTGCGTCTAGAGCGCTGTGAGAGTCCCCGTGAAGCGGACGAGATACTGCAAGATATTTTCATCACTTTACAATTTGTGGACTCGACCGTCTTCCCCATCTTGGCATCCCCTTTACATGAGCGAGATGCTTTTATCGACGATATTCGTACATCTGTCCTACAAGCCGTTCTGGAACATCTGATCCTACCATCAATACCGCCAGATTATAACGGAGTGGCCTCGTGGCTGGAGGTTGTGAAACGAGCTGTTCAGTGCGAGAAGGACGTCGGTGTTGCGGTCGATCTCCGAATTGTCGAGCCATTCTTCACGTCAAGAGCTGGAACAGCATGGGCAAGTCAACGCAGGCAGGTGATCTCAGAACAGGTCCGGCGGCTGGTCACTGGAGGATGGGCAGGTTGGGAAGCCGTTGAGATTGAGCACGAAAAGGAGATCAATGTTGTCGTGGAGGTCGAGGTCGACGAACATGAGCCGGCTCACAACAAACCTAAGAATGGCTCAACATTAGCCCAACTTTTGATCGGTGATCCGAGCACTGAATCCTTCGGTTGGGGGTTCGAAGATGACGGAAAAGACTCTTCGGCACCAGCCAAACCCGATCAACGTATGGACGTTGACGGTGGTTGGGAATTCGATGATACTATAACTGCTGAAGCTGGACCATCACGACCTAGACAGCCTACTCCCGAACTGTTGGAGCCCAAGGAATCCGCGATCGACGACGGATGGGACTTTGAGGTTCCCACCAATCCGGTTCCCGCTCCCGCTCCTGCTCCAATTCCACCTTCCAAGCCAAAGCCAGCCCGTGAAGCAAAACGATTGGGCAAAAAGGTTGCGAAAGTCAAGTCTGTTGTTGATGACGACCCATGGGGGTCTGGGACAGAGAGTGTTGCGAGTTCCTCGAAACCGGTCAATGGACATGAACCGGATCCACAACCAAGCAGATCTACATCACAAGATGATGGCTGGGGATGGGATGAGGATGCAGGACAGAGTCAAGGTCCTCCTATACCTTTAGCCGCACCGGAACAGGTTAAAAAGCCGAAGAAGAAGATATTGAAGGAGCAGAAGCGGCTCTTGAAAGAAACATTCCTGGTATCGGTCGCTTGCTCGAAGCTACTTGAGATTGCAGAGGCAGCGCTACGGGAGGGTTCAGAGGTGGCAGCGGCTGAGTACGTCTCAATTGACATCTATTGCATTGAACGCTGATCATCTCCCTTCAGTCTGAGGTCACCTTCTTTCCAAAACGTCAATGCTGTTCTCTACAAGGCCGCAACTGATGTTTTCGACCTGTACCGATCCCTGATACCTGCGGTCTTCGCAAACCAATTACGGGACGTCCCAACTATCTCAATGCAATCATACAACGATTGCCTGCACCTGAACGATGCAGTGTTGGAGCTCGCGAAACGTTATCCAGCGTGGCCGCAAGCAGATGACGTTGCTAGGCGGCTCTTGGCCGCGGGAGAGCATGCCTTTGAGATGCAACTTGTCGCTCAGCGCGATGGACTGCTAGAGCTCTTGGATGAGACTGCCGGTTTTGTGGAGATGAGTGATGAGAGGAGATACCGGATCTGCGAGAAGAGTATCGAGCAGGTGGCCCATAATTTGGAAAGTCTGGCCAAAGTCTTCAAGGTAGGTATCCGTCCCTGGCAACTGTACGATAAACGGAACTTATACTCCACAGCTTGTCTTGCCAATAGGAACCTCTCTCGACGTTCTTGGATACCTGCTAGACACTGTGGTCTCGAAGGTGTCCTCCGACCTCCTCGCGCTGGAGGATATCACAGAGATCGAGTCAAACCGACTGAATGATCTCATCAAGCTTCTCATGCCTTTGGAGAGTATCTTCTTGATCGATCCAACTCAGGCGAGTCCCCTTACTATTTTGCATGTGTAACACAAGCTGACGCAAAGTTTAGCCTTCCACCGTTGTTGCGCAGGTACCACACTGGTTGAAACTATGCTACATCTCGGAACTTCTAGTATGTCTATGTCGATGTGCGATTATCGATATACTGATGCTTTCGCAGCAAGCCAATCTGGTAGACATCACGTATCTATTCGAGACGGGTGCTTTGGTGGACTTTACGACGGACGAGCTGGTCCGGATGATCCGGGCTTTGTTTGCTAATTCTGTGAAGAGGGACGAGGCGATTGAAAAGATTGAAGCTGGCCGACTGGAAGTACAGCAGGCATGATTGGAAGTAACAACTATGCATCTATGTACTGTATCAAAATTCTTTCCTTGTCCATTATTTTTTGTTCGATTCAAGCCCGCTCGCTCACTTTGTGCCTATCCAAGCCCGCTCGCTCACTTTGTCCCTATCCAAGCCCGCTCGCTCACTTTGTCCCTATCCAAGCCCGCTCGCTCACTTTGTCCTAACTATAAAGCTTTCAACCATCGAACACGAGCCTAGTCACTTCGTTCTAACGATGGAGTTTTCAACTATCGAACACGAGCCTAGTCCATGTAGTGTACAGTCAGGCAGCCAGGACAGTGGTGACCTTTATCTGTTGTTGAGTATCTTGGACGTCGCCTTGGCCCAATCCCTTATCATCCTGTTTTTCTTCAATCGCAGGGACCGTAGACGCAACTTGATCTTCGGGCAACACATGTACAAGGCCTGCGAGCTTAGTGCGTCGTTTAAGGTCATAATGCCTCAATACAATAGCCATTGGTGGTGATATGACACATGTGACAATGACAGCTACCTCTTATCAGTCTCATTTCTCAATCATGAGACGAAGGCAAGATTTGAAATGGGACATACCGATCATACCATTACGGAAACGAGGAGCATCAGTTACTGGGAATAGAGCGATATTGAACCATGCGATCCTACATCAAGTCAGTACTGTCGCCTGGCAAAATCAAAGTACTGTGAAGTAGGAAGAGACGAGCAAGAAGAGGTGGTGGTGGGAGGAACTGACGTGACGTTTGAACCGTAGACCATTGAATATAGTGTTAATGCTCGAAGTTGATCATCATCTCGACACACTTCATTAGCCCAAGCGAAATTGACTGCTTGGCCAATATATCCTAGACCGGCAAAATACTACAGTATCTCCAGTTCAGTCTGGATTCAGACGATAAACGAAGGAAAAAAGTCATGGTACTGACATAGGCAAAGTATTTTAGACCAAGAGGAATATCCCACACGAGTAATAGGATGGATGATAATCCAGCTGTAAAGATCTTGTCAACTACTCTTCTTTGCTGCTATTTGGATGGGGTGTAGAGAGAGAGAGAGAGACTCACCACAAAGCGCCATTACTATGTTGACCCACCATCTACTTTTGGTATAATCTGTCCATAGAGCCTAACATATCAAAAAGTCAGTCCTATTGGCGAATACAGCATATATGGGAACATGGCGGTGGTACATACAAAGAAAGCAGTACCTGCAATTGTAACGGCGGTAGTTCCTAGTGGATAATAGTTTATCTGTTGAACAGTGTACGTCTTGGCCCATTTAAGGTATAGTGACATGATCGCTTTTCGTTAATCAGATCAAATACAGTACATTATTCACAAAGTGACGTCGAAGATTGAAACGTACAGTATAGCCCGGCAAATTCCATGTTGGTATTGAGAGAAAACATGATAGTAAATGCGTAGAATCTGGTTCGACAATGGATCAGAAACAGCTCACACCACATCCGCCGGGTCTACTGTAGGAGGAATGAAAAGTAAAACTGGACTCACCGCCAATCCCGTCCAACTTTCATGAAGACATTCCAATCGAGTTTGGTAGGTTTATGTGGCGGTAAACGATCCACAGCCTGACGGCGTTCTTCTTCGGTAATGTAGAACGCACGGGTGTTGGCAGGTGTACTGTATGTGAACATCAGAACTTGTAAAGGCGTTTAGGTGGGACGAAGGAAAGGAACACTTGCTCGGGGAATGTTAAAAATCCAAGGATCCAGATAGGTGCAGCTGAATCATCAGCTCATTATTTCAACAGTACAGACGTGAAAGCCTGACTGATTAAGCTGTCGATGATCATCAACCACTAAAGATACAGTATGGAATCAGACACTGGCGATCGTTTCAACAGTCACAGTAAAGAGCTCACACGCCAGCCTGATAGTCCACATTTACCATCCAAAGTCGATTGGATACCGCCTTGCAGCACGCCAGAAAACAGAATACCGCCGTTCGAAGCGGCAGTAATGAGACAAGCACGTTTACCTAATTCGCTCTGGTAATTTATAGTTATGAGCGCCAATTTCTGTCTAGGAGCAGATGTACGCCTACCGGTTTGTACCCTGTAGAGTAACGTTAGTGAATGAGGGAGATTGAGTGTCAGAGATACCGCTCACAGGCACCAAGGATATAATGACTACCCGCAAATGTGGAAGATTCAAAGATCGCTGGAAAGATATCAGCTGTTGATCCTGAGACAGATAGAGTGGCGAATCACCTTGGAAGAACCGAATCACCTCAACTTGGTACACATGCTTTGTGACTTGTGATTATCAGCGTGTTCTCCTCTGCCTATTCATGACTAGAAATAGCTCACATCCGAGACCCAAGGTGAGCATGCCCCACATCATACAACAGAATGGGAACCATATTGAAAGACGTATCCTGTTTGAGGAAACGATAAGGGCATTGGGAATCCCTCCGATCTGACATGAGACGCGTTAGGCTAGAGCTTCCGGTACTCTCTTCGCGTTGTTGAATACTGACAATATATCCAGCTGCACATGGTATCTCAGCGGAGTGTTTCACTACACCATGGTGGAGAAACAATAACTCACCAGTGAAGATTGAGACTGCCTGATTATATTGCGTTCCCTGAAAGCCTAGTTCTTCCTTCATTCCCGATCTAAAGTACCGACTGTTTTCAGCATAGAGGCCCAGAGTCCACTCAAAGGTCAATCTCACACGTATGCATTTGCCAAATTCTGCCTATCCAGATAATTGACCTGAAGATCTGATTCAGTGACGACTTGAACCCATACACTACTGGTCCACACGCACAAATTGCGACAAACACACAAAAGTCAAGATAGTCGTATCGATCTTCCTCAATAATCGACTCTCAGCCTTGGTCGCTGGCTTCTCCCCAATAAAGAACAGTCGGAGCTCGTGGAAGAATCCCATCGTTTTCTGACAATCCAAAAGAAATAAGAACGACGTTGAGTAGGTTCATCAAGTACATGGCTACTTATGGCTTTACTCCATAACCACCATCTTCCCACTCACTTCCTCACTTCCGCACTTCCGAGCTTCCGAGAGGTGAAACTGTAATTTCAAGGTTGACCATATGTACTTGGCAGACAAGAGATACATGGTGTACTAGTGTGAATCAGAAAAGCTCTATATGTCGCGCTATAATGCCCGTTGGTGCCTGGATTGGACGGTAGAGCTTTGAAAAGATAAAGACTCTTTCTTGCACAGACAAATATAACCTTGCGGACGGTACATGATTGTCGTAGCGATATTCAGATACGAGGGGGCATTTGCCCAGGCGTAGATTGGCTGCTGATTCTTACTAGATAGCCATAGTTGCTATTGAAAGACGACGGGGGTCTGAGCCGAGAGAAGGAGACGGGGAGGGGGAGGTGATTCGATATCAGTGGTCGTCCGGTAGAATGCACCGATATACTGCCTCTCTATATCCGACATACCTCCCGGCAAAAAAGCAGACCCGTTCCATGAGTCGGGAGCTGCAATGTTGCCGCCGTGTTGATATATACGCCGCCTGGAAAATTCTGGTGCTGTAACACGTGTTCACCAATCAGAAGTTTGATACGTTTACCGTACTAGGTGTTACACCTCTTCAGGCGGAGGAAGCAAGCATATGATTAGCAATATGTCCTCGAGATATGCCTGATTGGCAGCCCCAAAGTGCGGCCGAGATTTGGGCAAAAGGAAGCGGCAAAAAGATGCCGATATCGGTAACACTTCCGATGAAGTCGCGTTATCTTGCCGAAATCCTCTTCCCCCCTCCTCCTCTCCTATCGACTTTCTTCGTTTTCCCCTACTCTACATTCCATCTTGTTCTTGCGTCTTCTCTAAAATATCGGCACTGAACTTGCCTGATCACTAGACAAACACTCTCATCACCATGTCTTCGACTCTCGCTCCGTCGGTTCTGTCTCCCAATAACCCTATCACCGATACTTCTGTAGTGGAGGGCTTGAAGTCTCTGGGTGTAAATCCCAAGGAGGAAGACCTAGATGACTACACCTCGCTCCTCAAGGGTATTTGGGAGATCTGGAACAAGGTAGACCAGATGGACGATTATGTGCCTGTTGTGGATGAAGAGAAGTTTCCAAGGAAAGATGTCCACCGCCCCGAGGGAAAGGAGAACGAGTACAATGCCTGGGGGTGGAAGGCCCACGTTGCTGGTACTGGTATTGAAGGTCCTCTCAAGGGCAAGACGCTGTGTTTGAAGGTGAGTTTCAGCTTGCTTTGAAGTGGATGGTATGTGGACATGAGCTGAGTGGGTCTAGGACAATGTCACTCTCAAAGGCGTACCTTGTCTGATGGGGACTGCTATCTTTGACGACTGGGTGCCAGAAACAGACGCTACGGTTGTTACCCGTATTCTCGAGGCAGGTGGTATCATCGAAGGCAAAGCAGTGTGTGAAAACCTCTCCTTATGGGGTGTTTCGTGTTCCTCAGCTACCGGTAAGCATCCAAATACAAATGAGATTGTGAAGAACAGGCGCTGACGACGTTTATAGGATACATGAACAACATTTACGCTGATGGGTACTCTGCTGGAGGTTCAAGCTCTGGTACGGGTGTTCTTGTCGGTCGAGGAATTGTCGATCTGGGTATCGGAGGCGATCAAGGTGGTTCTATTCGACTTCCATCTGCATTCAACGGAATCGTGGGATTCAAGCCTACGACCGGTCTTGTTCCTTACACCGGTATTGCTGGACTTGAACCTATTCTCGATCATGCCGGACCCATGACAAAAGTGAGTGGGCGAACTGACTTTCCTTAGTTTCTTGCGTATCTTGTGTCCCGGCTGACTGGTATTAGACTGTTCTCGACAACGCTATGCTCTTGAAGGTTATTGCTGGTGCAGACGGAATTGACGACAGACAACAAGCTGGATGTCCATTTCCTGGACAAATACCCGATTACCCCTCGCTCGCTACGCAGGGCGTCAAAGGTCTCAAGATCGGTATTCTCCGCGAAGCACTTGATCAGCCATTGCACGATCCGCGAGTATCGGCCCACGTTGTGGCTGCCGCTAAGAAGCTCGAGGAACTCGGAGCAACAGTCGAGGAGGTGTCTATTCCCATTCACAAGGAGGCTCCAGAGATCTGGGCGGTGAGTCTTCAGCAGTGTACATGGCGGAATCAGAGGTCTGATGCAACTCACAGGTCATCGGTCGATTGTCGGCAGCGCAGACCCTGATGGGCAGGAATACCGGTCGACGCACATTGGCTCTCAACGACTTAACGGATAAGATGATGCCCCTTACTCAAGAGAAGTTTGATCGCATGTTCGTCAGTGGTGTGAACACTATCGCCAACGGTCTCTGGTTCGCCGAGAACATGCCTCCTTCTGTGAGTATTCCATTCGACGCGTCATGGGCTTTTTTGCTTCAGTTTCATCACTTTGCTATCGTACATGCCTAGTGACTCTTCAGCTCTGATGGTCCTTCTGGCTTGTTTTTCGTGATTGTCGCGCATCGCGGTCTTTTTCGTGATTGTCCCGCATCCCAGAACTGACACTCCTCTAGCTCTTCGGAAAAGCCACCAACCTCGTTCGAAAACTGCGTGACCACTACTACGCCGCATTGGACAAGTACGATGTCCTAGTGATGCCTACCACGCCAATGCTTGCTCCTCGCCTTCCTCCAAAAGACTCAAACGTCACCGAGCTCATGAAGAATTCTGCCGGAGTTTCGCTCAACACTTCTGCGTTCAACTTGGTGAGTTTATAGGCACCCAAAAACACGCGACATCCTTCCTTGCTCGACATATGATCTTCCATCTTCCTTCTGCCGCGGTTGCACAGAGATAAGCTAACAAGAACCTTAGACTGGTCAACCAGCTCTAAGCTTGCCCGTAGGATTCCTCCCTTCTCCATCCGACCCCTCCGTCCGCCTCCCAGTGGGTATGCAGATCGTAGGCAAGTTCTACGCGGAACCGACAATTTACCGTGTCGCGTATGCTTGGGAGCAGGCTTTCGACTGGAAGACGTTTGCTTAGGGACATAGATTATACAGTATAGAGAGATGAGGTATTGGGAGCATGCATCTTGGGTATGATTTTCCAGGGCCCAAACGAAATCAGTATTCGAAGGAGGTACTTTGTTAGAGCTTGGATCCCTCTCTCCCTTCCTTTGTGGAGCTATAATCCGGTTGTCATGGTAACAGGCCGGATGACCTACTAGTGTGATTTGACCTTGTTTCATCTTGACGAACGGTAGTCTTCTTACAGTACATCATCTTCACGACCTACGGAATCGATCTCGGCAGAAATCATTCACTCTCCAGTGTTAGAATTTTTCAACGATGGTCAAGCGTCAACGTCAACGTGAACAAACAATCTCATCATCTTCACCAACACCAACACCACCACCATCAGCAATTTGTTCTTCTTCTTCTTCTTCTGATTTCATGATCAACGATGATGACATCAAGCCATATCTCCCTTCACCATCTATCACACCGTTAAAGAGAGTGAAAAAGTCTCAGAAACAAGATAAAACAGAGGGTGCTCCTGCTCCCGCTCGTACTGCGACTTCTAGTACTACTCTTTTTAAAACTGCTGCTGCAGGTGGTGGTGGTAGTGGTGGTGGTAGTGGTGGTGGTAGTGGTGGTGGTAGTGGTGGTGGTGGTACAAAAACAGTAAGTTACGTTACGTTGTTGAATCCTCTTGTACCTTTTCTTCTCCAATTCCAGACTATCTCTATCTCTCTCTCTCTATCTCTATCTTTATGTCTTCCATATTCTACACGTATAACATTTCATTTCCCACAGAACGGTGTCAATCAATCAATCAGTAGCTACAGTACAGTAATAAGCTAACGGTAATGGTTTTTTTATCTATTTACTTATCTGTTTGTCTTTTAGGCATGGACTTTGGAGGAAGATACAATCCTGATAGGAATAATGGACGAAATGATAAAGAAACATTTATGGAGCGCCATCAAGCTAGATGGGAGATTATCGTCTAGAGGTAGTTATGGTGTTCAATATCATGCTAAAATGCTTGTGAGTTGATTGGGTCTAATGACCAATGAATGCCATTTAAATTCGTCATTGTGGCTGTGGTCTGGTTCGTTAAGAGCTGATGAGAGGACGTCTTTTGTCTTGTAGATGAAGAAAGGTTTAGGAAAACAAGTAGAGATGAGTGAGGATAGTATGATGATTGATATCGATCCTGTGAATTGGGATGTTGGATATCGAATGTTTGATATATATGTAGTTATCAGTAAGCAGGAAACAAACAAGGAGAGGAGAGAAATCAAGATATACTGTACATATACGGTATTACAATGTAGATACATAACGTGCTCTGACTAGAGAATTGATAATCGTACATGTACATGCGACATACAACTTTCCCTACTGTACACTCTTAATCTCTGCCTTGGTCTGTGACACACTAGTAAAGATCGTGTTCTCGCCTTAGCTACATTAGGACTTGATCGACTTTTGAGATTTGCCAAGATTTGCCACTCATCATCATACCGGTACTGTACTATTCATTGTGTTTTGACATTATACAGTACAGCTCTTGAAAGCACATTTTGATTATCACAGAATAAATACCGATGTAGTAGTCAAAACGATGACGCTGACGATGGCTACTTGCAAAAGAATAGAAAGGAAATAACTAGATAAGCAAAGAGTCACGAGTGACTTGACTTGAAAAGGATCAAGGCGGAAGGGACAAGGGACAAGGAGGAAGAAGGGAGCAGGAAAGAGATAAGAAAGTATAGATCAGAGGCAGGACTGATTGAGACTGAGAGAGAATAGAAAAATAGGTAGGTAGGTATTTAAATCAAGTATTTTCGCTCACCCGCAAGGCTACTTCGGCTTCGGCGAGTCTTGCAAGTTTTTCCACTGCTCACGCTAATACTAGTACTGCTTGTTGATCCTGTCAAAGTGGATGATAGACTTGACGTTGAAGTAGATCGAGTACTCTCGTTCGAGTTGGAATCGTCTTCAGACGATATCGTTGTAGTCTGATCGTCGTTTGCAAGTGTGGATGAAGAGGCAGAAGGCTTATTGTCGCCTAACATCGTAGCTGGGATTGACAAAGTAGAACTTCCAGAAGACAAGGAACCACCATTCGTACCTTGGCTAAGGGAAGTTGAGGTGGGAGATGGAGCCTCGTTGTCGCCTGAAAATGTCGGTGGGACCAATGAAGCAGATGGAGGTTTGTTGTCGCCTGAAAATGTCGGTGGGACCGATGAAGCTGAAGCACCACCACCACCACCACCAGTCGAAGTGGAAGTGGGAACAGAGACAGAACTACTACTACTATCGACGACAGCAGTGCTTGACGAGTCTGTTGAGCTAGTAGATGCAGAAACCGAGACAGCCTGATTACAATTATAACCCATCAGAAATCGTTCACCACACAGTATACGGTATGAGATGCCGTAAAATAATCAACTAACAGTCTCGGTTCCTCCCAAACTGCATACACCCGCCTTCAACGCTAGAGTCGTGTTGACGTACACCTATAATACGTCAATTACACAATATATAGCAGGCATTAACATATTGAATCAAGTACTCACCCAGGCTTGTCCACTGGTCCAGGTCACTGTAAGCGCACCACTGCTGTCGGCATAGACTGCCTTGCAGCTCAGTAGACTACGATAATTAGCTTGACCCAATATACTGTATCGTGAGGACACTGACTCTATGACTTGTTGGTTTGCAGAAAATGCAGAAGCGATTTTCCATGTGCCAGAGTAGCTTGATCCTTTCTGCGTAATTCAGCCTGACTTTTTTACACCAACGAGAAACAGTGATCTCACGTTGGTAAGTACCGTCAATGTCCCAGCCCTCTGTATAGCAATGCTAGATGTCTGCACTGCCTTTACAGTGGCTATGCTTCCGGTGAAGCTGGGACCAAGATTCTTTCGGATGGTATTCAGCTTTTTGATCAATGAGTAGGCCCCGGAGCTTGTCGCAAAATTGTTGTACTGCCACAGAGCATTACGATTGTCAGGATCGGCGGAGCCAAAGGAAATCTCTTGCTCGGTGCCGTAGTAGATGATCGGAATGCCCCCTTGCATAAAAGTGAACACAATAGCGCTGTAGGCGAGCGTTTTGTCAGTCGTGAGCGAAAAGAGGCGCGGCAAGTCCTGGCTGTCGATGAACGAGCCAACGAGAGTTGAATCCTAGATGATCAGCAACAAGTGCAGGAAGAACGAACAGACGACCTACGTAGTAGGATTTAGCAGATGTGCTCATCGCGTATTGAAGAGATCCAAAATCGTAGCCATGTGTGAAGGTATTTACACAAGCGTACATGAGACCTGTAGTGTGAGGACCCACAAGATACGTGAGACTCACCAAAACTGAAGACAGAGTCCATCGCCTGGGGGCCTTGATAGCTGCCTGCATACCTGCGGTTTGTAAGTGAGAGATTCTGTGAAGAGTCAATACAATTCACCCAATATCAGTGCCTGCGACTTCGCCAATGCAGAAGACGCCGGCAGAGTCGCATAAATCGTGATTAAACCCGACGGGCATGTGCTTGCTTGCGTCGATCCTCAGACCGTCGACGCTGTATTCTTGGCAGAAGGATTTGATAGAGTTGATTAGACCCTGGGACACCTCGTTTACGCCTTGATTCAGGTCCATGAGCGCCACACCGCTTTGAGCGAGCCAGCTAAAATGTTGCCGACACGATACATCACGAGAAAGGGAGAGATTCAAGGAAGAGCGCATTGTCAGCAATCTTTCGATAGGATGGAACGAAAGGGATGGAACGCACCATTGCTGTTCACTTGTGTGATTCCCCCAATTGATCGAACAGGAGGGATGATAATCGCCGGCTTTCTTGAACAACAGATCTCCCCCGCCGTCAGTAGCAAGAGCGGCATCGGTCATGACATATTGCGTGGAGGCGAGTGCGTTGATGGCAATGTCGACCATGAGGTACATGCCTCGGCTGTGACAGGCGCTTGACAGGGCTTTGAGGTCATCCGCAGAACCGAAGTGCTGGTTGAGCTGGGTTGGGTCGACTGTCCAATATCCCTGGATGAATCAGCCCCGGACTAAGGTACCTTTCGGGTATTAGGGGATCGAGGGATACGAGGCAACGCCTCATAGTATACTAGCAGGGATGGTACAGTTTTCCTCCACTCCATGAGGCAGGCCAGCCTTCGCTCTTCACCGTGAATGAGGGAGGAAATGATTTCGGCTAAACGAGGAAAGAAAGCCAAAGGAGTGTATGGCACATTCATGGTAGACATATCTGACAATGACAAGGTAGACATATCTCACAACGACAAGGTAGACACAACTCCACAACGATCAGGTAGACACAACTCCACAACGACAAGGTAGACATATCCAATAATCAACTCACATGGTAAGCTTCGCCGTATACAGTTTGCCCTTCGATGTTCTTAGCAGCAGGCGAGATCCAAATCGCGTCAAAGCCGAGACTCTGTACATAATCGAGCTGCGATTCGACAGTGGCCCATGTCCCACCGCAGTATACTCGGTCTTGGGGATTACAATACGCGTTGGGAGTTGGAGGGGCGAAACGATCGGTGATGAGTCTGAGAGGTGGGTATAGGTGTTAGTTTTGGTGTTACTGTGTATCGAGGAAGAAGGAAAGGGAAAAGGCCATGTTGAGTCAAGACTCACTGGTATATACCCTTGCCTCGCCAATCGTCTTTTGTAGCAGCATACCCAAGAGGTAGAGCAAGTATGAGTGCCAAGACGGCGTGTATAGGAATAGAGCACTTCATTTGTGTAGATTCTCTATGGAGTCAAGTTGAGTTGTGCGATTCTGATCTGACCAAATTTGAGTGATTCTGACCAAGTTGAGTGATTCTGATCAAGTTGAGTGACTCTGACCAAAGTTGAGTGACTCTGACCAAGTTGAATGATTTGATCAAGTTGATTTGATTTGAATGATTTGAACAAGTTGAGTGATTCTGCGTACAAGTCAAGGGTTGAGTGATTCTTCAAACGTAAAGTATAGGGTTGAGTGATTCAATTCCGTAAGTGTACGTGAGATGACTGATCGTGAGAGATGAAGAAGAACAAGGATATATAAGTGGACTGGAAAGTGAATGCGTGAGTGAGTTGGGGTGGGAGTAGAGAAGACAAAGAAAGACGTGAGTATGAAAAGCACGGCATTTTTGTCGAGGCGAGGAGTTTGAAAGGGGGGTTGAAAGGACATGCATCCTGTAGGGTAGGTCGACGAGAAGCGATGCGACTAATCGGATGACCTCGTCCCTCCTTTGTTAGGTTGAACAAAAACACTCCTTGATCCCATCACTCCATCACTCTCCACCCTTCAGACGATGGATCAGAGATTGTCTATGTCCTTTGATATTAGGGTTAGATTTCATCAGGTCTGTTTTTCACGTCAAAACGTTTCAGATTTTAAAATAGTAGTAGGTAAAGAAAGACTAGACTGGTGTGTGTTATTTGGTCAAAAGGTTCCGCGATTCTGAGTAGTATGTTATGATCTTATTTCTTTTCAAAGACGATGGATGTGCTTTGGACAGCAGAAAGTGTAAGACAAGACAAGGAGAAACAAGATGAAATGGTAAAGACGTCAAGAGAGTGGTAGGTGGCGGGATTTACAGTGCAGTAATATTCCGATCTCTTGCCATCCAGCCTTCGAACGACTTGGGTCCACAAT
>MCFC01000019.1:0-232836 GCA_002105065.1 Naematelia encephala
GCTATCTGCTTATCCCTCACAAGCGCTCGCTTCAGCCTTCTACGAATGGGGTTCGGCCTCTTCTCGCTCGTCATTGCTTGGGGCACGGCAATTCACGCCTACCTCCTCTCTGGCTCGGCTGTCTCGGCTTCCGACGACGGCAAGCTTGTTCAATCCTGGCGACCATTCGCTGCCTCGAGCATCAAGACGTGATAGAGCGTATTAGTACTCTCGCCATGCCAGTCGAACTAGCATTGACCATGGCAAATGATCCAATGCTGTGAGCAGAGTGATTGAGGATGGTCGATACGCCTGGCAAAGAAGCGAAAAGGCCAAGAAAATCTCATGGATGATCACCTGTGGTTTGGGCGCTGCTGCGTTGGTGTATGCGTACACCGGAGTCGCGCTTTATCATGAGGACCAGCCAGCCAAGGAGATGATGGCGATTTCCGGACTACCTTCTTCCGATGGTGCTCCGATGCCCGAGGGGACTCGCGAAGAGAACCTCATGATGCGTCTTGACAAGACCTGGGAAAAGGTCGTCAAACCAATGATGGTCTCTTTCAACTCGATTCGTGCTGTCGACAAGGTCAAACTACATGGCTGGGCAATTCTTGACGCCATCACTGCCCCCCATGGTCCTACAACCTGGTCACTCGACAAGCTTCTCTGTGCGAGATATCTGTCTGGCGAGACCTTCAACTTTACCAACAACGACAAAGGAGCGGCTCACAGCGACCTGCTGGACAAACTCGACCTGGAATCGATCCGAGCATCCGATATTCCTACATGGGGCTCAGCATGGGTGGCAAAGAAATCTCGAACCTCTGCTCGATACCTTTCAAGAGATGCTCGTGGGTGTCAACGGCATCGCTGATCCGTCGACTGCCAGATGGCTCAGGGATGAAGCGGGTCTCCCGCTCATCCCACTTGTCATTTCGGGTCTGGTCAAATATTGTGAGGGCAGTAGCGACCATCAAGCAGACTTCCGATTATCCTCGAGCTCTCGGAATCCTTGCTCGGCATCTCTCCCAAGCCTTTGCACGCGACCCAGCGTCATACTTTCCTCTGCGATTCGACCACCGCGATGGGCACTTTGCCGAGGATTCCAACCTCAGTCGATTGGGCTTACTCGCTGACCTGTTCGACACCATCTGGCTGCTTTAGGCTCCGACTCAGTTGGCTCGACCCGACTTGCTTCCACCACCGACGATGTCACGTCTGGCAATGCCGAGCCCAGTTGGCCCAACGCTTACGGAAGTGATGTTTCTGGCGCACCAACTCTCGCGGGATACCTCCTTGGCCAGCTTCTCCGAGAATCTAATTTATCCTTGCCCCTCTCGCCGCAAGCAAAGGCGACCTTGAAGCTTCTGACACGCAAGATCCTCGATATCGGTTCTACTCCAGGCTTCTCTGGCAAGCTGTTGGGTGACATGACCAACCAAATGCCTTGATCTTCCAAGACCAAGAAAGAGATCCAGCTCGACGTCTGGCGGCTTCTGTCCTCAAATGGACAGAGGTCATCGACCTCTCTCACCACGACCTCCAGCACCAATCATACTGGTGCATTGCTGGTTAGTCTACTTTCTGGACCATTCAGAGGCAGGCAAGTCGATTCGGTATGGCATCAGAAGGCGAGCCAAGAGGATCTCGAGCTTGCAGGCCCTTTATGGTACTGGTTTTCGAAGCGTTTCGTGGCAAGGCCCATCTTGGAGACTTTCTGGAGCAGGGCGAGAAGACATGGTCAGTCCTCAGCATTTGCCACGATTTAGCTTACATGATTAGTTCGACCACGATCACTCTGTCATGTTTGGCTTCCGCAACCTCATGGATTGCATTTGGCCCATTAGAGCAACACGATACAGCTCATTTCAGCATCAATGAGAACTTTGTCCCAGTCGAGTTTCTCACTCTGGTCTCGAATGCGCTGCTCGAGTCGTATCCTCATACAGACTCGCTCTCGACCACTCCAGAGACCGTCCCTGTGTCACCAGCAGTATTGGATCTCATCACAGCTCTGCATGATGTCTTTGCAGTGCTGCCACCTCAATTCGTCGCACCAGTGTTGGATCCTGTTCGGATCGGTCTGAGCATTTGGCTTGCAGACGATGCTCGAATCGTCGACACCGAGTCTCTCGCGGGGAAGCTTGACGAAATGTACATGACTCTACTCGCTAAAATTCGCGAAGCCATCCATGGGGACTTTATCGAGGCGACCGGAGATATACTTGACAGTTACATCGATATTTACGCTCCCCGACTTTCTCGCGCTCGGACTCCAGCAGTCCCTGCAGCCTTTCAATCCTTCTGGAACTCTGGCTTCTCCGGAGTCGGACTCGAACTATCAGAAGATGTCAAAGAATTCCTGGGAGAGCTTCTGGCTGCTGTCCCGGGAATGATCGAGGTTGCTGGCTTGTCTTCTATCGAGCCGTTGTCTGAGGTGAGTTATATGTTGTTAGACTTGGGGAAAAAGCTGACTGGTGACAGGAGGAGAGCCAAGCGCGATTCCCTAATGCTCAAAATCTGCGAATTATCGACAACAATGCTTCCCCTAGTCATATCTTGGTTGATCAGACGACTGAGATTTCTGTCGCCGACTTGCCGATCCCTGGCCCGAATGTCGAATACGACGCTGATGTCTCTCAATCGGTCGAGGATACCCAACCTATCGCCGCGACGATGCAGCCCCTGCCTTCTCCAGGTCCATCAGAGACGGACAGCGAGCGGCATGTATCTGCGGAGACAGCATCGGTAGTTGATGAGCCTGCACCTGATGACGTCTTTGGGTCAACTACGATCACGCGACCGAAGAGGAAGGGAAAGAGGCGGGCTGTGTCGAGCAGATCCTCTGCATTGACAAGAGTGAAATGTACGTTGACGATTTGCTTCAGCGTCTCCGCAAAACACTGACAATTGTTAAGCTTTACCTGAAGCTCCGGTCGCAGCGGCAGAGTCGCGCAGCATACCTTCGAGTAACTCTCTGCCGGTCATACAAGCGGAGGTAGTCCACGACTCTGCTGAGGAGGCCCAATCAGTCACTACAACGTCCTCTTCGCCTGCGATAGAACGCTTGATACCTCGTCGACACGCAAATGGCCAGGACGTACATTGAGCTCAGTAAGCCTTCTCTGTTGTCTTCTGCAACGCGATGGTTCGAGTACTTCGCTCCATGGACTGTTCTCTCCTACTCGCCCTGAGGAAGAGCTTTCAGCTTCGACGCGGAGACGGGTACTTTTCACGGTGGTCTCTGAGCGGTCGCTAGGAAAGCAAGCGATCTAAGAAACGCGACACAGACGAGGTACACCCGAACAGCTTCCTCGACCAGAGCAGCAAGCGCAAGCCTGCACCTATTGCTGAGCCAGTGAATTTGGCAGAGGCAAGAGGAGAAGGCGTGGTAAGACCGCGAGTCTGAAGGTACCACTGCGTCTCCTATCGAGGTGGATGAGGATGACGAAGACGAACTGTTGTTGAGCCCGAGTCAGCGAGACTGCGTAAGCAAGAAGAGGAGGTGCGATTGCCCAGCGGTTGCGCAACGTGAGTCTTAAAAAATCAAACCTTGTTCGCAAAGCTGATAGCTGATGGGCATGGCAGGAAGCAGCATC
Organism: Naematelia encephala; assembly: GCA_002105065.1. NCBI lineage: Eukaryota > Fungi > Basidiomycota > Tremellomycetes > Tremellales > Naemateliaceae > Naematelia > Naematelia encephala. The sequence goes on from MCFC01000019.1 coordinate 3,582, forward strand.
TCACCAGGTACTAAGCGGTCTAAAGACCAGGCAGAGTCTCAACAGTCCTGGGGAGGTTTGATGGTACGTCTCTTAACATCCGTGTGGCAAGCATAGTAGCAGATCTAATACCACTTTGTGCAGATGCGCCTGAGGATCCTACTGCTGCAGCTGCCATCTCTCGTCAAGCAAGCCCTGGTCCTAGTCGTCAAGGCCAGGTTTCTGCTACTTCACCACTCGCCTCACCAATGCGCCGCACAGCACAACAATCGCGAGTGATGGACATGATCGAGCAAGCTACAAAGGCAAAGTCTGTCATTGAGAATCTCGACTTTGATGGTGTCATGTCTCTGTTGAGGAATGTCGAGGAACTGAGGAATGCCGCTATGGCAAATGTAACTAATAGAGCGGAAGAAGGAAGGAAGGCGAAAAGGTCCAAGAGGAATTAAAGCTAAGAGGAATTAAAGCTAAGAGGAATTAAAGCAAAGGGGAGCAATGAAAGAATCACGAAGGATCATGTGTTTTTCTTGAAGATGGAAACGAAATGTCATAAATGATCGGGACGATCCATATTTTATTGTAACATTGTAGAATACCCAGCATAAATAGCATTTTTAAGTAGCATACATAGTTTAGCAGTGTTCAGGAAGCCAGGGCGTGTGATGATGAATGATAGATAAGCTGCATATGCGTGATCTTGATAACTACAGTATATCACATTGGTCGAATGCAACTAGACCACACCTCTGGATATCCTCTTGCGCTTTGCATCTGCAATGGCTTTGAGAAGTTCGGCATTGCGCTCGAGAATGCTCTTGTACACTTGCTTTTGCAAGGGTGCCAGTGAGATAGGTACGATGATCTCAACCTGATGTGGTACATGTCAGTAAGTGGACATGTCGTTTGGTATCCAATAGAAAACAGACAGACAGACCTTGGGTGGGAGTTTGAGAACATCGGCTTTGATTCGTCTCAAGATGTACGGCTTGATCATGTCATGTAATTCTTGCAGCTTGCCTTCGTTGAGATCATCTTGATCGAATCGGGTCTGTAATTCATGGAGATCCCTAGCAAGTAGATTTCAGTTTTGCATTCAAAGGTAATGCGAAGGGAGAAGGGACAAGGGAGAAGGGAGGCTTACGTGAAATTATCTGGATCGAGAAAACTGAGTAAATTAAACAACTCGCGAATATTGTTATTCAGAGGCGTTCCAGTTAAGAGAATTCGATGTACGGTATTGAGTGTTTTGAGGCGGTTGAATATTAACGAGTCATCCGATTTGACTGCACAGAGACGAGGAATTAGCGCGAAGGGTTTGTATATAGGAAAAAAACACAACTTACGTCGCTGGCCTTCATCAATGCACAAGAGCTCCCATCGTGGAATCCCACTGAATACTCGAAACTCGCTTCCGGTGATCATATCATATGTAGTCAACACGATATGTCTGGACATTGGTCAGCTCAGCACTACACCTCAGGAGAGTTTTCCGATGAAATCAGCTGACGCTTTCAGACCCGCAGCTTTGCCCTGAAGGCCTTTATGATACAGCTCGTATTTCGCGATGATCTTTCGAGCTGATATATATTTCGTGAGTGCCAAGTCTCAACCAGTTCTCAAAAATCACTCACAAGCAGCTTCGCCGTAATATGGTACCTATCTTGATCAGCCTACGTGCCTACGTACAGTACTGTCGGGGAAACAGGAACAAGACGCACAACTCGAACGTGGGGGACCCATTTCTCAAATTCCCTGACCCAGTTTGTGATTGTCCTTTTTGTCATCAGCTAAGAGTAGTGAGGCGGGACGGGACATACGAGTTGGGTACGACGACTAGACAAGGATAGATGCGCATTTCTGATGATCCAAGACAACCAAGCAACGAGGCAATCTGGATACTGCGAGCTCGTCAGCTTAAAGAAAAAATGGTAATCAGTTCAGCTCACGTTTTGCCAAGGCCCATGTCGTCGGCCAAAATACAACTTTCACGCTTGAAATGTTTGTAAAGCAGCCACTGAAGACCTTCCAACTATGCTGGGATCAGCTATTACTGTTGGAGATGTATCATCAATACAATTCACCTGGAAAGGCATAAGTTTCTGCGCGAGATACAGTCAGCGCCACATTCAGTCCCACGATTGAGATACACTTACACCGCCAACAACACAATCTGGTTGTTCGTCAGGTGGTTGATAAGCCCCTTCAGCATCCTTGTCCCGCTTCTTTGCTTGAGCTGCACTGAGAACCGGGATGTCTACATGTCGCGCTTTGAGGAATCTGCCAAGTGCACGCTTGAAGGCAGGATATAGAGGTGAGTCGAGTGGCGGCGGAGTATCCCAACATGCTAGCAAATGTTAAGGTCTGAAATAATGTATTTTGCAAAACAAGCCTACATTGGTCATACTGAAGATCATCCCATTTGAACTAAAAGGAGATTAGTCCCTCACATTTCAGGAGTCATGGAGAATCAAGACTCACAAAGCACCAAGTGACGAGTGGGGCCACCTCGTCCAGATCATCCTCTGTAAGATCTCTTCCAGCCGCCTCTTCCCACAAATCAATGTCTAATCTTTTCTCGGGTGGCGGCATCAGACCATCCGGAAGGCCGGTCGCTGAACCGCCTAAGATTCCCGCTTTCTCTGACATCTCTGACGCTGAATCGGACAAAACACGCTGCCTTCGCTTGATATCGATCTTCTTGTTGTTTGGTTTGGGCGGAAGAAGCATGATATCAAGAACTCGATCCACGGTCTGACGTTATATGATCAGCTCGACTTCACGAGAAGACTACAGTGAAAAGCCCACCTTCCACTCGACTGGTATGCTTGACTCTGCGTTTACATCTGGCGGAGGTCCATGTCCTTCCCACTCATCTTTAATGGTGTGGTGACCTCGTCCTTTGCGGCCCTTGACAAGATCATCTTCTTCGGTGATCCGTGCGATTGTAGGTTGGATCATGTCATCTCCACGAGCAGCAAGGGTCTCGTCAGTGACCAAATCTAGACTGGGACCCTTTTCGAGGAAATGTCGAAGCCTAGTCGGAGAGAGAATTTGAAGCCAAGAATGCGGAACCCATGTGACCTGAACTGCGATGAGTTTTGCTCGTGAAACAATAACGACGGAAGCAGACGTACATGCCGGAAGCCTCTCGCAGTCCACTTGACAAGATATTCTCTAGGCAGAGCATCTTTGTAAAAAGGCTTCTCATCAGCGTCGCGAGGATCCTCTTTGGCATTGGCAGGTAAAGGCCGCCAAGCGAGTATCTGTGTTATGGTGAGATGTGTGGCTACAATACACTTGAAATCAACTCACGAGATCGACAGTCCAGATCCACTCGCGACATAGATGGCATGTCCATGCTGCTTCTGACTTGACATATGAGTTTTGGTACCAATCAGCCCTTTCTTGCAGACTGTGTCGCTTTGCGTCATTGAAGGGATCCTTCACTGTTCTGCTGTGAGCAAATTGCACCTATCATACTTATGGAGACCATCACGCACTGTGTTCATAATGGAAACCCAATCGACACCTTACGCATCGGAATTTCAATGGCTGGGTTTTGATCTCCGGGGGATCCACCTCCATGATATCTGAGTCCCCATCTTCCGCCTTGTTTTCGCCACCTGAGACCTTCTCTTCAGCTTCAGGTTTTAGAGTGTCTTGATGACACGCATAGCATGTAGGATCTGCAGTACATCTCGAGCACTTGAAGGTGGCCGTTTCATCGATTGCAAGAGACTTGCGCTTTACGAGTGGACCTTCCTGATCAAGTAACTCTGTCAGGACGTCCTTTTTCTGTTGGGCCGAGAGACATCCCTAAAAGCGTCAGCCTCTCTGAGCTGCAAGTGGCTGAGTACTCACCCAGTGAGACGACAAGACACAGGTCTTGCACTGTGTGATTGATAAGCTTCCCCTTGCAATATCAGATAGAAACGGCGTAGCTCACTTCAAGCCATCCTTCCATGTCTTGCGCTAATTCCTCGTCCGAGATCTCGCCTTCTGCCAATTTCCGTCTCTTTCCTGGCCTCTTCTTGAGAGCCAAAGCCCTTTCCAGGATTACATCTGCCGGTTCGCGTCGACACTTTTCGCAGAACTAAGCGACTGCGTAAGCCCGTTTCTCGACGACTGCAGTAAATACTCACCGGTCTGTGCGCTTTAAGAGCCTTAGTGAAATTCTTTCTAACTTCTGCTTGACTTCTCTTGTAATTCTTCTTCTTGCCATATTCGTCACTGTCTTCATCGGTCTCATTTTCCTCAAGCTCATCGTACTCTTCCGAATCGACTTCTTCCTCTCCTTCACTACCATCGCTCACAATTGATGGAGAGCTGTATTCTTCCTCGTCAAGTCTTCTGATTTTCCTTGGAGGCGGGCGTTGACGAGGTGCCATTCTTGTATTCGTACCGTAGAACGAATGTTCTGAAACGGTGGATGCACGAGTCTGAGGGGGCATCAGAAACGAATGAGTCCAGTTCAGATGTTCAGATTGTGTGAAGAAGACAAGAAAGGAAGGAAAGCGATATTCCCCTCCTTTATGTGGAAGGAGAAGGATCTTCGTCATGGCGCTCACTCACCTGATGCCTAGCATTTCTTGTCAACATCTGTGCTCTTCCATTACCAATTTTCGTCCCTCTCAAGGTAGCTCGAGTCATTCTTCTTGTCGGTCTACCGGAAGAATCACTGCCAGTCTCGGACATGCTTTCATCATCACCATCTTCATCTTCTGTACCATAACCTCCAAGCTCCCCCTCCGACCCTAATGGTGGAGAGGACGTTACCCGCCATCTACTTCGCTTAGGCTGCTGCCTTGGCAAGACACTTGCGGGCGAAGAAGAACGAGAAAGGGACATTTCGTTGTAAACGGAAGGAAGGAGGGCGAGGCGAGATTCCTCGGTCGGCCGTGATAGATTTGGCGGATGATGATAAGTCCTCAATTGCTTCAGAGGTAAGAATATCACTTCGACTTCGAGTAAAGCTTTGGATCGGCGGATACTAAAGGGAGAGACAGATTGTATGGAAGGTGAAGAGACGGAACTGATCGGATGAGGAGGGCGTGGGCGTGGGGAGGGCCGTGTGTATAGATCTGCTTCTGGTGATGAAGACCTTGCTAGCGGATCTGACGACGTGAACATGTTCTTGAAAGGTGAAATATCTAGAGTTAGATCCTCGACAGCTGCTGGACCTCGAGCAGGAGCTCTCCATTTGCCTTTTTGCTCCTTCGTGTATCGGCTCGGATCAAATGGCTTGTCCTCAATCTCAAGTTCATCTTCTTCAGTGATCCCACGGGATCTTCCAGCAGCTTGACCATTTCCGGTTGTTTCGTCTCCCTCTTCTTCTTCCTCTTCCCCCTCTTCCTCTTCTCCGCCCGTCTCTTTACCCTCCTCAACATCGTCAGTGGTAGTTGATGCGTCTCTATCGTGTCCGTTGAGATGAGACGCCTTGATGTCCGAGATAAGGAGAGAAGGGTCCGAACTCGCTGCAGGAGCTTGCGCCGCGTTCCCCATAATTGGCGAAGTCATGTTGACCATCGATAGTCGGGTTTCCGTAGCACTTTAAAACGTATCCGGGATTATCGTAGTTTGTGACTGCGTCCCCAGAAGAAAAAGAGGGAGAAAATGTGCTGTTTTGATCAACTAGAAGCCATTCCGGCGTTAACACGTCAAGGAAAGGGTAGACAATGGAGACGGCAGTCGCTCGCTCGTCATACCTCTAGCTAAGGTGACCTGCCAGAGCTTGCAGCCAAAGCTGGTAAATATAGGATGCAGGAAAATATCTGTTCTAAACACGTCGCGTGTTGCTACTATCCCGTCGGAAACGGTCGACTGTGGCGCTGCTCATCTGCTCACGTACCTCGTCGTCGCTAAATTGTGCAGAATCGCAATAGAGGCCGTGACTAAAACAGCATGTATCATAGTGTTCATCTCAGACATCTTTTCATTTCGTAAACCTCCTCCGTTCAGCTGTACTCTCAAGACTAACCATCTACAATCTTTAGTCGGCCTTCTTGTCAGAAACGTTGCCGGACTGGAGACCAGTAAGCTCTGCCATCTACTTCTGTGAAGACCAAGCACTTACCGCTTTGTTGTGCTCATCAGCCAATCGGTTGTACTCGACGTTCTGTTGCCCGGCTTGCTTCTTCAATGTCTCTGTATTCTCATCAGTCCAAATCTCACCAAACAAGGCGGTTTGAGAACGCACCGAAATCCCTCTCCTTAGCTTCAAGCTCCTGGACACGCTTCCTGAGCTCCTCAGCCTCGCCATTTGCTCCACTTTGCTTGGCAGTCTTGTGCTGAAGAGCGGAGTAGCTCTCCTGGACCTGAATAAAGTCGAGAATGATGTAGAATACGCGAGAAAGGATGAGGGAGAGGAAGAGGGTTGATCCTGTCAAGTACACTAGATTGGTCGTCAGCACAATATATATTTGTTTACGCAGTCTAGAAGAACTAACAGTTGCGTTGAGCGTAGAATCGACGGGCAGCGTAGTTGGTCTCGGTGCGTACGTCCGCCATGTCTTGCTTTGCCTTGGCAGCAGCTCCTACAGGCTCATCAGCTTGACACCTTGAGATTGGTAATAAGGCGAGACTCGCCCTCCTGAGCAATGCGGACCATTCTCTGCAATGCGTCCACGAACAATACAGCCACGAATCTACGGAGGAACGTTAGTATCGGGAATCGTTTACTGGAGAAGGTAAACGAACATGAACGTTATTTTCAGCTACTTTCCGTCAGCTCATTCTGCCAAAGTAAATGCAGAAGGCTTACAGCATATTGCACTTTTGCGACCTGACAAAGTTGGATTCGTCAGTTGGATTCTTCGTGGCTCAAAGAATACTGACCACTGGGTTTTCGCTAAGGAAATGGAACATCCTATGACGCGTCAGCTTAGGTCATGCTTACTGAACAGCTAGGCGACACGCACTTTTTCCGCAATGAGAATGGCATCGGAGCGATGATTGTGGTGAACAAAGCAATCTCAGACATGAGCAGCCCAAAGCAGACTGCGAGGTCAGCCAACGTCCGTACGAATTGTGAGTTCGCGCCATACGAGTGTAATATAGCTGTGAATGATTCGCAGTCAGCTGTGTTTAGCTTCAGGTATAGCGGGCTCACAGTCATAGCTGCAAGAGGGCGTCTTTAAAGGCTATCTACTGGAAGATACGAGTCCCAGGTGAACTGAAGTGAATGCAGAGAAGGAGGAGGAGGAATGCACTCGTACGTGTCAGACTTTTTGTACGTCATTGGGAAACACCTCCCATACAAACAAGCGCCACACTTTCGGCATTAGCGGCGAAACCTCCGAGCGTCTTGCAGATCGGCACCTCTGGAACAAGTTGACTCGTGTCACCTTGGATAACTTCGCATCTCTTCTCTCCCGTCTTCCTACATACTTTATACTCCACACCCGTAAGTCCCACATTTTACAAGTCTGGTCATCTTCTCCTGGGCCTGCAGAGTGCAAAGCTCGCGGCTTGACTCTGTGAAAAGGCATCAGGGGAAGAAAGGAGACGTTATTACCCCATGCAGGTGAAAGCTGACACACCCGCTTCCTTCGTCTACTCCCACCCCTTTTCGGCCTTTCAACACCTCGTCCATCAACCTTTGTCATCCTATACTCGTGCCCAAACCGCTCCGTTCTCCTTTATACCACCCTTGTACCACCCATGACTTCGACTTTGGATACGTACATACTCTCCTAACAACTGGCCGACGCCTCCTCTTCCTACGCGTCTTTTACATCACCAGGTCCACAAACGTCGCTGTATCTCAACAGAAGACGTTCTAGAAAAGCCTTTCTCATCCCGCGACACGAACATTGTGGATCGATATCAGTGGAAGGTTTAGACGAACGTTTCTCTGGTTTTTGATCCAAGAAAGCCTTTAACGTGAGTGGCATGTTTTTCTCTACGCAGTTCGAGAGGTAGTCCAGTGGGTGCTCGAACCCATCCTGGCTTCCAATAGTCACGCCTTTTGCACGCATTATAAATGCGCTTTGTGCAACTCTTGTCGTGAAGGGCGCCTATTTTAGATCACCAAAGGAGCATAGCTGACTAAGATTTTTCTTTCCTTTTATTCTCACACTCCGACCAATACCCCTCGACTATGCTGGTGCTTGTTTCTGCTCTTCAACCTTTCTCGAACGCTCTCCTTTTGCTTGCCTTCTCCCCAAAAAACTGAACAACTGTGTGTCGCCTCCTTTGTTCAACGACACCGCCCCACCGTGATTGCCCCAATTTCCCATTGCTGCCATTTCGTATATCTTTCCCCATCCCGCTATCGTCGTCGTCAATCTATTCCCCTCTCCCTACATTTACTCCTCTTCCACAACCCCGCCAATTGGCTGTCATCCTCAAAACATACCCGTCACTCCACTCAAACGTCGTCGCGCTTCTCAAACCCTTGGTATCACCAACAACAAACCTTACTCAAAATCATTGACCATGGTGACATATGGACTTCCTCCTCCAGCTGGCAGGATGACGTCCATGGATCTGCGAGTGGGAGGGAAGTACCGCATTGGAAAGAAGATTGGAAGCGGGTCTTTCGGTGCGTTTCTCTTCTACATATGGCCAGGCCGGAATGCTCATATCTGATAAGGTGACATCTACCTCGGCGTGAACATTGTGTCCGGCGAAGAGGTCGCCATCAAGCTTGAGTCCGTCAAGGCCAAGCATCCCCAGCTTGAGTACGAATCGAAAGTGTACAAATCGCTTGCCGGTGGTGTTGGTGTGGCTTTCGTGAGATGGTACGGAACCGAATGCGATTACAATGCCATGGTCATGGATCTCCTGTGAGTGATTGTCAGACACGCCAGTGGCCAGCTGACAATGTAAAGTGGTCCCTCGTTGGAAGATCTGTTCAACTTCTGCAACCGAAAATTCAGCCTAAAGACCGCCCTTCTCCTCGCCGACCAGCTCATCTCTCGAGTCGAGTACATCCATTCCCGTAACTTCATTCACCGAGACATCAAGCCAGACAACTTCCTGATGGGCATTGGCAAACGTGGCAACCAGGTCAACGTCATCGATTTTGGTCTCGCCAAGAAATACCGCGACCCGAAGACACACCTGCACATTCCATACAGGGAGAACAAGAACTTGACAGGTACGGCGCGGTACACCTCGATCAACACGCATTTGGGTGTGGAGCAGTCTCGAAGAGACGATCTTGAGTCGCTGGGCTACGTGTTCATGGTGTGTTCATCGGAAACTGCGGTTCAAAGCTGACGATGTCTTAGTACTTCCTCCGTGGGCAGCTCCCGTGGCAAGGTCTTAAAGCTGCTACCAAGAAGCAGAAGTATGATCGTATCATGGAGAAGAGTAAGTCACCAACTACAACCGCATGAGTTGAGCTAAGACCTTCGCAGAAATGACTACCCCTACTGAGGTTCTCTGCCGAGGATTCCCCAATGAGTTCGCCATCTACCTCAACTACTGCCGATCTCTTCGCTTTGATGACAAGCCTGATTACTCGTACCTTCGAAAGCTCTTCCGAGACTTGTTCGTCCGAGAGGGCTTCCAGTACGACTACGTCTTTGACTGGTCTGTCGCACCCGGACCAAAGCCTGTCGCTCAGGACGATGGCATGGGTGGCCACTCGGGCGGAATGCAAGGTCAGACCACAGTCAAGCCTCGTGTCCGACCCGAGGATCAGGTGATGGACACTCAGAGGCAGCTGCGAAGCCAGACAAGGAACAACACGCGAGAGCAAGGATGGTGATTCCCCTTCGAGTGTTGTGGATGTGGCGTGCTCAGTGCTAGAGGGACGATTATACACAGGTTCGGCTCGTCCTTGGGGCGGCGTCTCGTGCCGATGGGGCACACGCCGAGGAAGTCTTCAACGACTTGACTTTCCCCACGATTCCCGATCACTGTACGATATACCCCGGCCTCCATGACTCACTCTCTCGACATGGCTTTTTCCCTCAATTTTGTTCCCACCCTCTTCATTTTCCTTTTGCGTCGGCCCGCGTTCTATTGAACCAGGCTCAATTATCCCGCCGTTTCGGCTCACCAAATGCATCGCTCCTGCTCCGTAGCATGTCGCCAGCCTCCACTCGTCTATACACCCTTCCTTGAGGTCTTTCCACTCGCCAATTCGGCCATCGCACCTGTACATGATCACTTTGTTCTCTACACCCTCTCATCCTCACCGCGACCTCTGCCAATTTCGTCCATCGCCCCATTGGTCCTATTCATGCCGCGCCGCTGTCCCCGTCTGCCCCACTCGACCTTCGAGTTTGGGCGCGGGAGGGCGCCCCTTGTATGTATGCAGAGGTAGAGGAGCGGAGATGTGTGAGGTGGGGGTTAGTGATACATACTGGACTCGTTATGACATGTAATATGTGACTGTACTAACTATGAATCTCACGAGATTTGCGCTGACCAGATGAAGCTCGAGTATACACAGTTGCCACCAGAGTGGAGGTCGCTCACGCAGTACGAAAACAAAATTGAACTCTTTCCGTTGCATTAGTAGCTCTTGTTTTGGTAATGGCGCCCAAGAAGCGCAAAGTACCTGGAGCTGGAACAAGTAAGGCTTCTCCAGCGAAACGCTCTAAACAGAAACACGGCAAAGTTGGGAGCTCAGTCTGGAATACGCCAGATGACTGGGATGCACTAGTCGCCGCATCGTCTCTGTCGACATCTTCAGTCTCTGTTCGCCGACCACGACCACGGGGACTGAACTCACTGGTCAAATGCTGCACGGAAGCTTCTGCCAGAGGATTCAAGCGATTATGGGATACTGGCGCTGTGATTGTGGATGGGAGAGCGGTAGGACGAGGAGAATGGTGGAAGGCTGGATGGGATGGGTTACCTGATCATCTTAAGATCGGCGTGAGGGATGCTGTCTTTAGACTGTGGGGAGGATACTTGACTATCGATATGATTTCTCATGTAAGTCTTCTCCTTTTCCCCCCGTTTTGCCAAGTCTGAATCGCTGGATGATAACTTGTCTCGATTGCTAAGTCTGCTTCTTATAGTTGTTCATCTTTCCACCTGGCATCTACCTACCAACCGCATTACTAACCTCGATACAGAACATTGAAGGTCTCAAACCTTTACATCCAGCACGAACGATTTCTTCATCATTCACAAGTCTATATTTCACTCATTCTTCACGAGCAAGTGACATTGCTCTGGCGGGAATGGTCTGGTGGATGCCTAATCTCGAGAATGTCAATCTGAAAGGCTGTAGTCTTGCAGGACCTGAAGTCGTCGAGGCGTTGATAAAGCAATGTCCGCGGTTGAAGAAGATTAATCTGAGGGGTACTAAAGTTGGTGAGAAAGAGATCAAGGGGTTGTTGGATGCTTTCGGAAAGCAACTGGAGGGGTTCAAGGTTGATCAAGTTATCTTTCAAGTGAGCGACCCCTTTACTCATCTAGAGTATACCTTCTTGATATGGCTGACTGGGATTATTATAGAACATCAACGATACGTTTGGGTCTTCACCATATCCGAAATTAACCCATCTTTGTCTTCCTGGAGATATGCTCAATGCTCCCTCGACAGACTTTCGAGCAAGAGCCAGAGCCCATGGTCAGACTGTCGCACATCCTACACCTAGGCCCACACCAATAGATTCCATCATACAATGGAATACCTTGTCTGACGTTTTTCCAGCAATCACTCATTTTTCCATTCCTGGACTTCTAGTCCCACCAGGAACCAAGCTCGATATACCTACCAATCAACTGGTCAAGTTCAAACTTGGTCCAGGCGGTCCTCCGGTACCTGCACCGACGCTCACCAGTCTCATTACCAAGCAGAGTAAAAGTCTCAGAACATTGCATCTTGGTCATTTCCTTCCTACCGGCGATGAAGAGTTCTTTCAACTTGCAGAGGCAGTAGAAGGGTGCCAAGCCATCGAGGAGTTTGTCTTACAAGTTGATAGGCAGGGAAGCGCAGATGCTAGGTGTGATAGAGCTATGGCTGCGGCCGCAAGCTGGATATTCCATGACTCTCTACAAATCAAATGGAGCTCAACTCTCAAGGTGAGTTAATCTTTCTCCCCTCCTATTCGCTCGAGTGGATTATTGGCAAACTCCTGTTTCTGACAAATCAATAACACAATAGCGAATATCACTTATTCTGCCTCAAGGCGTAAAGCTACAAGCTCCATCACCACTTATCCAACAAGTGCAAGTCACACCAGTCCTAGAACAGCTCGATCTACCAGGAACAGAGATCGATGATCTAGCAGAATGGATTGCTCAGTTCCCGAAATTACGCAGTCTCGATATCTCTGGAACAAAACTTACAGGTGAGTGGCAATGTTGGCTCTACTGTACTTTACCGCTGACACAAGGTGTCTTGTCTTCGATCTATCAGACGAAGAAGTGTTCGCTATCTTGGACGCCTGTCCATTGCTTTCGAGAGTCGACCTGACTTCTTGTCGCGGTGTCAATGTACGGAACCGCAGAAATATTTTCAAGGTGCGTTACGTTATGCGTTGTCTCCTTGCTTCTCTTCTTCTCTTATTTGGTACTCATGACCTGGGTCATGGGCTAAGAGCTGATGAGGTTTTGTCCAATAGGCATGGGAGGAAGCTCGAGGATCCTGAACTCGAATCTTCTCTCTCGGAATGCCACCAGTAATCATATACCTACTTCGACTGGTCATCTCCCGCTAGAGATCCTACACGGTACCGCTTATCCAGCAAGCAGACCTACCGTAGTTTCTCCATCTCTCCGCTAGAGATCCTACACGGTACCGCTTATCCAGCAAGCAGACCTACCGTAGTTTCTCCATCAAGATGCACGGTAGTACGCCGACTGTCACTTGTGCGACTGGTCTATGTCGATCTATCAACGTACAATTTGATGACGCCACCGAGATCGTCGATGACCGCAGCAAAGGTATCGCGGTCGAACGAAAATCTCGAACCCAGTCATAGCTACTGTAGGAACGTAATGCGACTGGGAAATGATTTCTTGCCTTAGCACAAGAAGGCACGTGAGACTTGTTCGCAAGCTGTACTGTAATGTAGTTGGTTACTACGTACGTAATAATGCATAGATGATGATGATGATGATGATGATGCCTGGCAACCTCCCATACCTTATCGAGCATAGCTATCCCTTCTCTGCTTAGCTATTTTCTTTTGTCTTTTCTCCAATAAACTCCTAGTATACATAGCGACTTCCATTTCAGTCGGTACCTTTTTTCTCCATCTCTTGCCTGCATTCCGCCCCCACCCGCGTCCCTTGACTGATTCCATTGTATCGCCGAGCCACTCTTCAAGCCATCTCATCAAAACTTGTTCATCACTGACGAAAGCTCCTGAACCATCTTGGTTCCATGGCGATACGTGTCGCATCTGCCCTCCACCTTCAGTGACGTGCATAAGAGCCACAAGCAGGGTCGAGTGAAGTGGTAAGATGTTCAAATGATGCATCCACCCTAACGCAAGGGGGATCGCTTTGGTCTGTTGATGTTCGGCCAGAAGGCTGAGGTATGCGTCAAAAGCATAGCCATCAGGTATGATATGAGTGTATTGTGAGTTCACATCGGGCAATTCGGGACGAGTGCTAGGTAGTTGGTGTGTAGGTGATGAAGGGGTGATAGGTTCGTCGGTTGAGTGAGAAGGAGACGATCTCGAGGAATGGAAGCCAAAGAGACTTGATAGAAAACCGAATCTGCCAGATTCTAGCTCGAGTGGTGATTTGATTTTGCGTAAACTTGGCCAATTCTGAAACAAGATATCATGAAAGATTTCTCGCTTCGCCTTCCATTGGTCCGCTGTATACTCATTATTGTGATCAAGCAGAGAAACATTGTCTTCGAATGCCTCATCAGCCAGTTGATCTTCCCAGTGATTCAGAGTGTCGGATGATCGCCAGTGCTCAACTACTTCGTCGCCTGTACCAGCCTCCAGGAGATACAAGAGCGATGCTGAGTCGAGGTATACACCCCATCGCTTTCCCGCCATGTACCAAAGACGCTGTGCGAGGCCAAACCTGTCCTTTGGCTGGCAGTGCTTCAACAGAACATTGACGTTGGTAGCATCGAGGTGTATGGCCAGTGCGTTTGCTTGAGATCCACCTCGCCACGCAAACGAGTTGACTAGCTTGATCGCTCGCTCGACTCCCGATGCCGCACAGCACGCCTCAGTCGCTACTGCCAGAACATCTCGGTCTATGTAATATCCTGGACGGTCGGGACTCGCGGCTTGCCGCTCAACTAGGTCTCGCCAAATTGCCATAGCCTGAAGCGCATGGCCATGTCGTACATAGGCTTGCATGATCGGAGCTGCGATGGTGGCATCAAGTTGGAATTCCGGGATCGCGTGTTGTATCTTTTGAAGGACATCGATATCCACATTGAGACGCTCCTTGACGTGAGAAAGAAGAACTGACCAGGCTCGGGTAGTGAGTTGATCATTGGACGATCTGGATGAGCCGGATTGGATCAATAAGGGGCGTGCGACCTCGAGAATATCACCGGTTTCTGATGAAAAGCGAGCGAATAGGAGCTCTGTCAGGCGTTCCCGCGCGTCTTGACCATCCACAGAACCTGATGCTGCAAAGGGTGGTGGTCCGTGCGCGGCTGAATCGCTGTGGTTGACATCAACCCTTGTGTTGAGTTTCGTAGATGATTGCGGTGAGGTCTGAATGGCGTAATTTGTTGAGGGGGAATGACCGTTTCGATTGCTGACAGAAAGTTGGTCTGCTTCTCCATGTGCTTGGCCTGCTTCTATCCCTATTCTTCCAACCCGGTGTAACTCGTCCTCCTTCAATTTACTTTCATTGTCGGCGGTACGTTCTCTGGTATCCTGCAAGTCCATCAAGCTCCCATCCCACTCTTCTTGTACTGCATTGGCCCCCAATTGTTGATCCAAACTTTCTAGATCGCTTAGACTTGCAGAAATCATGCTGAGCTGCCCTGCTTCTATCCTCGGCTCAGCACTACGTGCCGTGCTCGCTCCATTCGATATGATCCCGTTCTTGCAGATGGCGATCTTGTCCTTGCTTCCCGTTTCAACAGCGCACACGTAACACACAACCCAAGATTGTCTTGACATTCGAATACCTCTATCGTTGACATGGTCGAGAACGAGGTTGAGAAGTTTCGGGGACATGAAGGCTGTCTTGCATAGTGTCTGACTGAGGAACCTGTCTGACAAACGAGGTCTGGATGACGAGTGCGAGCTGGAAGGTAGATTATCGAGGGCATCTAGTAGATGTTGAGTGATTCGTGCTACGTGGGCTCGTACTGGCTGTGGTAGAGGTATGGAAGGTGCTACGCCTTTATGTCTTATATGAGGAGGGTCTGCGAAATGACGTAACCCTCTAATGAAAGTTTGATACCACTCGACGAGTTCTTCTGCCGATCCTTGATGTTCTCGAATACACTCTTCCATACGTCGGAGGAAAAAGTCGACAAAATTAGGCAGGACAGCGATCATTCGAAGTTGCCCAAGTGGTTTCGTGTATCTGTTGAGCATCTTGACAACCTCCGATATATCCCGTTCCTGTTCTAACGATCTCGTGAGAACAGGAGCGAGACGTATCATGCTCGCTGTATCTGGAGTACGTTTCAAGAGGATCTTCAGCGCTGCCGGAGTCAGAGGACAGCCGATATCGGTCAAGGATGAGAGGTGGTCTAGAGAAGCAGAGAGAGTAGCGTCACGAGGAAGGGTGGAGACACGCTTGAACACCTCAGCTTCTTGAGTTTGAGCTGGTGAGAGCGACAGATGTTGAACGCGTGGTCTGGTCGGCACCGAGGTACTTGAGAGACCATGGGTTGAAAAAGTCGGAGACGCTCTATGAGTCGTCAAAGCCCCATCACGACGACGACCGAGTCGTCCTTCCTCCAAGCTCTCCTCGATGTCTCCTTCATCATGCTCAGAGAGCGCCGCAGCTGCAGAAGTTGAGCCATACCGTGCAGCAGCCTCGCCACTTGCAAGAGCAACGGGTCGAGCTACAACGTAATGTGACAACCGTCTGTATAAAGTGAGCGACTGTCGCTGAACTGATTGCAAAGGTGCTCACCTCCTAGCTAAAAGTGTGGATCTCATTGTGTTGACATATCGCCTGATTTTCACTCGCCTCCTGTACGGAAAATACTGCGAGTTGTCCTAGCAGAATAGTACTCGAGTAGATGAAGCGAATTGCAGAAAGGCTCAGCAAAATCCCAGAATGTGCGGAATCAATTTTCCGTGCGGTTCAGACTAAAATCCAGGTATGAAAGAGTTATGCATATGGATGTATGAAGAACATATCACATTCCCTTCCTCATCAAGTTCCTCCTAAACCTCCTCTTCTCAACACCGACACCTCCAGCCATCCCAACATCCAAGAACGGTACTTCATCCCAATTTACTCCAGCTAATCCGGCAGCCATCTCGCCACTGCTCTTCCAATCTAACATACCGCATAGAGGTAGCTCTATCGCGCCATTCTTAATCATTCCATTGGCTGTCATTAGTACTGATGGTGAAAGAGGGCTTAAAAGGCTGATGGTGGATTTGGTCCTGTATGAAGAAGTAGAGAGCCGGACAGCTCTGATTAAGGCTAGACCGAGAAAATTCGATTCTTCGGGTAAGGGTAGAGGTCGACCTTGGATATATACAGGGGGCGAATATGAGTCATTATCGACATACTCGATGAGAGCAACAACAGCGCCATTGAGTGCCAAGTGAAGATCATCAGGTATGATACCGTCTGATCCTTCGCCACTCAGGTAGACGCCAGATATCGCTCCTCCAAGATCCACCTGCCACGGTCGCATCGCCAGAATAGGCTTTGAGATGTCCCACGTCGTAGGCACGGAAGGCGACAGACGAGCATGGAAGTAGCTTATCATTGATAGTATCCGTAGATCTGCTGCAGTATGTCTAGCCTGTAATGACGAGATAGGCGCCGGGTCAACACTGAACATTTGTACCTTGCTCTGGTCGCGGTCGGCGTACGACGGGAGCGCCGTCGAAGTAAAAATAGGCGAGCTCGTCCATCCCGCTCCGTTTCCCATATAGTTGGCCTCATCAAGAGGTGGTTGAGTGAACGCAAACACGTGTGTAGGTTTCGCCATATCTTCAATAGCGACAAGAAGCTCTTCGCCGAGTCCTTTCACCCATCCTTGTGTATTCACAACGAGCGGGACGATATCAGTTCTTTTACCAGTCTCGGATGTGGTTGGATTGAGCGGATATTGGACTTCGTAGCGGTGGTGTTCTAGAATATGACGGACGGCAGCAATGTATTCGTCGGGACATGTGAGTGGGGTATATGTCCCGAGGTAGTGTGCTCGTTGTGGTGATAGTGGATGCGTGAATGGCGGACCTACATTTGCTTCTTCAGCTGACTATAACTTCATGCGTATTGAGAATAAGACTGACCTAGTACAGGTTGATCAATTGTCCATAATCCAACAACACCACCACAACCAAATTCTCCTTGACCCAAATCACATTCCAGCCATGCTACACGTTCGTATTGCTCCAACAAACGATTGACGGAAGCGCGGGCCAAAGTAGATTTTCCACTCCTCTTTGGTCCTTTGACGAGAACTACGACAGGCTCGTCGTTGATGGCCTCTTCAGAAGCCTCGTCGGATTTCAAGGAATCAAGAGCACTCTGCCAGGATGGGGATGTGATGTGAGGGTATACCGGGGTGGGAAATGATCCAATGACTGGATGAACTCCTTTGAGACCCCAGGCACCAGAGTGATCGAGCCAGATATGTGAAAATCCCGGTACAGCACCATGTCTGAGTTCTTCTAGTCCACAGTGATGTTCACGGACGAGAAAGACTGTTCGAAGGTCGGAAGTATCGTCTCCAAGGGCAAATGTCGAGGGTAGCGGGAGCTCATGGAGGTCTGAACTAGTTACAGAATTCTTCGAGGGGCAGATTACAGGCAGTGGATGTGAGGTCGGCGCGAATACAGGGTAAGACCGGGGTGCGGTTGGTGTTGAGGCATGAAGAGTGCTCGAAAGTAGATCCAAGGATCCTCGAAGCGGGGTGAGGGAGAACATGCCAGCCAACATGAGGTTCTGAAACACTCTATGAGCTGGACCTCTGATACATAGAGGAGAAGGAGAAACAAACCTCGTTCGAGGACAAAGATACCACCACACCTCCGCCTGTAGATGTAGGTGTTTCATGTATTCCCATATTGCTCAGATCAAAGGCTGAGACTTTATGCAGATTCACACCCCATTTTGGCTCGAACCGCGAAGTTGTCGGGACACCAGTAGTAAGTTCGGTAGCAAATCGCGTACGAGAAGGTCCGGGAGTTGAAGCAGCAGATAACTCCAGCTCAGCATCTCTATCAACGTCCAGCCCTCCACCTAGAAGTTCATCGTCCGAAGAGTCGTTGTCCAAGCCAGAATCGCTCGCAGGTGCACTTGGCGAGAATGCCTTCCTTGTTCGAGCTTTTCGAGCTGTTTCGCGGTGCGGCTCATCCTCATCATTTGTCGATGGCTGGGCAAAGTACCTTACTTTCTTGGGAGGGGATTTATCGATCCTTCTGCGCTTACTAGATAGCACGGTCGATGTTGAGGCTTGGGAGGACGTATCGGAGTCTACATCGAAGATGAGGGCTGACTGTGTAGGTGATGGAGGTGCGATGGTCTTCTTTAGGGAGGAGTCTATTGTGACCTGTCGAGTCGTTAAACTCTCCGCAGCTGCTGCGGCTCGACGTGCTGCTAATGCCGACATGATGGGTGCTGGTGTAGGTGTAGGACAAATCAATCAACTACTACACAGGATGTCAAAATCCTCAAAACGCCAGGCACAAAGCGTCTGGAGCCCCGGAGATTCTGGATCCCATTAGTAACAGATTTGTAATAAACTCTAATACCTGGGATGTTATTAGCGGGATCAAAACCTTAGTCACGACGCGAGCACGTCAAAGTTGGCGGTTAGTTGGTCTTTGTCGTCTTTGTCTCAGTTGGTAAAGTACCGTTTTTGGCTTGCTCATCATCTTGAAAGCCTCTTCTTCCATTCGTTTCGACACCTCAGTGGTCGCGCTTTCGTTGCCTATCACTTGACAGTGCTCTCGCCGGTCCGAGAGAGGGCCAGATCGTCTTTTGCCCAGCATGGGCATCTCGCTCTCAAAGGTCTATCAGTCATTGTCCTCTCTCGCGTTCTGGGGAAAGGACAAGGAGGTTAGAATCTTGATGGTTGGACTGGATTCAGCTGGGAAGACTACCATTTTATATCGGTTGCAAGTAAGCTCTATCTTGAAATCATTTGCCTATGTGCACAAAAGCAAAGAATACAAAGACGACGTGCTGACCCTATTCAGATTGGAGAAGTAGTGTCAACGATTCCAAGTATGTCTTTCTAACAATACATATATACAATGACGTACAAGTACGTTTGTCCGACCAAAGCTTATACGTTCATATTAGCAATTGGATTCAATGTCGAGACTGTGTCATACAAGAATATAAACTTCCAGGTGTGGGATCTAGGTGGGCAGTCAAGTATCCGGCCATATTGGCGATGTTATTATGCGAATACACAAGTGAGTTGACGTTTTCCTCATTCTTGTCTGTCTGTTTGGATATTGGTGAGGTATCCCAACCCTCTCCTGAACCCATCGATCTGTATTGAGTTTCACGTATCAAAGTCGACTCTACTGTCATATACAACCCCCAACTTCTTTATCCTGATTTCGATGGCTTGGCCCATCGTTTTCCTTCATTTCTTCCTCTCCTCGCCTTCCCATTGTTCTTGATCGATCTGCTTGACCTATGAATGCCTGACATTCTATCACCTTTTGTTCCAACTGTGCCGCTGACATGGCAACGATCAGGCAATAATCTACGTGATTGATTCATCCGATACATCCCGCCTAGCGACCTCCCGTTCCGAGCTCTTGACAATGTTATCAGAAGACGAATTAAAATCCGTTCCAGTCCTCGTATTTGCAAATAAACAGGATGTGGCAGGTGCGCTGAGTCCCGCTGAAATTTCAGAAAAGCTTGGTCTGGCTGGACAGGAAAAAGGAAGGGAATGGAGTGTTAGAGGGAGTTGTGCGACAAAGGGAGAAGGACTCGATGATGGGCTTGATTGGTATGTTGTCTTCTTATCTACCTACCTTCATTATCGTTCTGTGTGTGTGATCGACTCTGCACTTCGTCGATATGGCAAAATCACACTTATCCTCCTTTGTTGTGATACCCTGCTTCGTCCTCCTCGAATATACAGCTCTGAACAAGCAAGTTCCCGCTGACATGGATATACAGGCTGGTCAACATAATACAGAAATAAGCCACACAGCACGCATTCACTCGCATGTACCATCTAGTCTCGGCAATGCAACATATCTCGCAGTTCTCATGCTTGCCAAAAAAAAAAACCCATGGAGTTTGCATGCTGATCGGAAGGAAAATGCTAACGTAGCTTACATGAACATGCTGAAGAGAAATAGGGGCATCTCAATAATCGCTCCTACCGTATCCGCCCATGCCATTTTGATCTTGGTGTTGCCCTCCGCCTGTGCTCTGATTTTGGTCTGGCCGCATCGTTCCACCCGAAGCGAGGAATTGGACCAGTTCCATCTGGTCTGGCTCGCGGCCTGACGAACCTTTCCACGCAACAGCAAGACGCAACCATGCATCTGGATCGCTGGGGTCGAATGCACTCAAATCGAATGTATCGAGTGTTGGATCTGACGGGGTGGCGGACGCCCGGGTGGTGGTAGAGGTCCGCGAGAGGAGATTGGAGACGATGGTAGAGGTGGACGAGTCGGAGGACCAGGCAGTGGCAAGTCACGGCCAAACTCATCCTTGCCTGGAGCAGGTGGCAAGGTCGCTCTTCCACGCGGCGGTGACCTTTCTGGTATAGGCGCAGGTGCGGGTGGTGGTGGTGGCGCATCCCAACCTCGTCCTGAGTCGCCTTCATATCCTCCTCTGCCACCTCCATCATATCCGCCTCTCCCTCCTCTCCCACTCCCATCTCCTCCTCCTCGCCCGCCTCGCCCACCCCTTCCACCGCCTCTCCTACCTCGTCCTCCTCCACCACCACCTCGATCATCGTCTCTATCCCATCTTCTCGGAGGTGGTGATCTCGATCTTGATCTTGGTCGATTATAGTTCCTATCCCCACTATCCCGTCGACTTTGAAACCGATCATCGTAATCTCTACTACCATTTCTTGCGTGGTTCCCCCACCTATGTTCGGGTGAAAAAGCATCTCTTCTTGGTTGAGGTGGAGGAGGACTGAAATTACCAAATGGTGGTGGACTGAAATTACCAACAACTGGCGGTGGACTGAAATTACCAATTGGCGGTGGACGTTGTGGTGGTATAAAGGCTTGAAGGGGTAAATGTGAAGGTCCACCGCCACCTCCTTGTGGTGAAAGTGGAAGTGGAAGTGGAAGTGATGCGTGGCCGATAGGAGGCGGTAATATTGAGCTTGAGCTTGCTTGAACTTTTTGAGCGATGGCTGAAAGAGAGGCAAGTTGAGCGGGATCAAAGTTGAGATTACCTAGTCCCGCCGGAATTGTTGCCGCAGAAGAAGACGATGGCGTAGATGTCGGAGCTGGTCTAACATTTGCTAGGATTGCTGCTAATTCAGGATGTGAAGCAGACGTGATATTTGGTCTAACAAATCTCCTTCAGCCACGGATTTGTCTATATAGCAGAATGAGAAAAAAAGGTTACTGACTGATTTGATGGCAAGGGTGTTGTTGTTGAAGCTTGTTGTCCCGCTCCCGCTACACCGAGGAGCTTGAGTATATCGGGTGGTAGTTGACCGGAACCTGCAGCGGCAGTCGCCGATGTAGCTGAAGGGTATTAAAATCGCGCGCGCAAGTCGATTTGGTCGGTACACAATGTGTGTTGTGTGTGTATTCGCGATCGGGTTTGGGTAGGGTAGATAGATATAGCATGCAAGGGAGAAAAAACAAAGTCTCAGTGATGTTCGCTTTTAGGGAGAAAAAGACAAAAGAAAGAAAAAGCAGACTGTTCTTTTGCAGAGAGTGGGACATTCGTTTATATCACACCTCCTCTTGGGTCCCCTCCCCCCTGCGATAATGCACGAGTAGAGGTGGAAAAGGTGGTGTGGAGGTAGTTTCCACTTTACTCGTCGTGCTTTTGGTAACATTTCTAGTGGATAGAACAGACAGGCTAGAGCGGACCGAAGACCGGGGACACGGATGCATGCCAGATTTTCCAGAGAGAGAGAGAGAGAGATAGAAGTCGAAGGAGGGTATAAAATCGCTATTATTCCAGAAGAACAACGTCGGTAAGTGAGTCGAAAAGGAATGATTAGTATGTCGGGATCGAAAATCTTGAGGTTATCTTGATATTTCCCCATTGGAAAAAAGGTAATTGGCGTAAAGAGACCCAGACCGCTGGTGTATATGACACGACAAGCCAAAACCCCAGATACCGAGATAGATTGCCTGCCTTGTCCGACCCCAAAAGCAGACCAAAAACAAAACACTGAAACAAAAACACACAAGACGGATAGAAATTTACCTTGGTCAGTCTGTTGTCCATTACTCGCGACTCCCAACTGATTTCCCGCTATTAACCGTGCGGGTGGGCTATTTGTCGGTGTCGTACTGGGCCCAGCACCGGCGGTAGTGGATGTTGGTTTTGGGACTTGAGGTTGACCGGCACTTGCCAATCGTGCTGTTAGTCGATCTAGACAAGCTTGAGGAAACGTCCCTGCTTTACTCCAAATTTCAATAACCTTGCGAGTTTTCTCCTATACCGAGTATATCGATCAGCCTTTCGATCTCTGTCTCAAAAAATAGAAGTAGAGGGGTAAGTTAGTTCATCACTTACCTTTCCTTCAGTCCAAACACCACCTTTGCCATCATCTAGCATACCACCAACGAAACTCTCTACCACGCCCTCCATCTTTCCAAGCATCCCAGACCCTTTTGGTTGTCCTTTACATCCGCGAGCAAGGGCATCAAAGACATATAAGCTTGAGATTCGCTGTGGTACAGCCGGCGCGAGCGATTTATTCAAACGCAGATGTGCGGAAACTATTTGCGAGTCCGAGCTGAAGAGTGCTGGCAGAGAACTTGTCAACTGTTGGACTTTTGAGCCGGAAAGTCGTGGTGCGCGGATCGTCGTTTCCAAAAGAGAAAGAAAGGTCTGATGATATACATGTTAGCGTTTACACTCAAGTCGAGGAAATATTGAGATAGAAGAACCAGACGGTGGTCATGTATGTACTTTGAAGGAGAATCAAGGTGGATGAACGATGATGTGAGATGCCATGTCGGTTTCTGGACCCGCCATAGAGGAAAGAAGGAAAAGAGGAATTCCAGCTCGAAGATATCCATGTCCTCGTGGCAGGCGTATGGGAACTCACTTTGAGATCAGCCATATCGACTGTTTGGCCAGTCTAGCGCCTTGGAATCGAGCGCCAGACCTTTTCGTCGTCTTTAAAGACTTAAGACTTGGCAAATGATGGAATCCAAGCAATAACGAGCAAAGGCAAGAAACCTGTTAATCACCCGGCAATACCGGCGATTTCACTCGAATGGCTTCTGTGGCGGCCACCTTGTATTGTTTACAATAGGAGACCAGCAACGATTCAAATAGCTTTACCACACCAAGGCAATGCTGCATCGACCAACGCCATAGTATCCTGTGACTGAGCTCACATAGCGATGTTAAATGCTGCGGATGATCCAGAGCGTTTTCTCGCTGAGGGTCGATCGTTGCTTGGTCCAGGATGGACAGCTGTTGAAGCCTTTGAGGACGTGGACGATATTGATGAATATGAGTCTGAGGAAGAGGTGCGATTCCTCATTGATTTTTTTTCTAAGTTTCTAGGACGTCAACTGATGCAATGGGTAGGAATTATGGGCGACGATAGATCTGGGTAATGCGATTGATGATAGAGGATTGATGGGTGAAGGGCAATACCAGCTTATTGTGAGATAGCTCTTTCAAAGTGTCCAACAAGGAGGCATTGATGCTTATGCCGTGTGATGATAGGGAATGGATAGCCCAATGCCTTTTTTAAAACTTGGAAATCAGATATATCAAGGCCAATATACGCCCTTGATAGGAGATGAAGTGATTCTTGGTCTTATCCGAAGTGAGTATTAATTTGTCTCTTGTATCATGTCCTTGGCTGATTGGATGTTATTGGATAGATCATGATAATCCACATAACCCGAGTCATCCACCGATCAACAAGACTTGTCACCGATTCACATTTCGCGCTGTAACACTTCTTCCCAAGGACAGCGAAGGCGAAGCGAACACTACATCCAAACCCAGTACCTCCAAACTTCAGACTGCGATTGATGATGCGGCGTCATCAGAGGCAGAAGTGGCGGTAGGCGAAGCAAGTTCATCCAGAATTCCTGCGTCTGTATCATCCACGAAGCCCGAGGTCGACGTGATTGAAGATCCGTCTCCATCCTCGTCTGCTTCTGGTTCTGAAGGCCAAGGCTCTGACTTTTCTGAAAGTCGAGTTGGAAGAGGCAAAGGTAAAGGGCGTGGACGCGGTAAAGGCAAAGGAAAAGAGGCTGTTGGGGCCAAGCCGAGACGTTCAAGGAGACCAAAGTTTCCGGCTATAGTGATTGAAACTCCAGAGCAGTTTCAATTATTAGATGGAGCAGAGGTACCTCTCAATGCCCAAGGTAGATTTTACCTTCTTGAATTGTGATTTGTTTTGTTTTCTTGGCTGATCAGGTGGACAGTGACATTGAGAAAGGAAGCACTGCACGGACTTTCGCTACCCCCCGACCTGGACGTTGAGAATCGCACTTTTACTCGGAGGGAAGTAGATAAGTTGAGGAGTGGCCAGCCACTGCCTATACCTAGGAGGAAGAAAGGAGCAGCCAAAAACCGAGGGACAGGTACAGGTACTGGGTTTATGGTTGGTGTTGAGGGAGAACAGGGAGATTCCACTGGCGAAGGAGGAACGTGGTTGGAAACCATTGATCGCCGTCGTCCTGGACAGACGTCACGAGCCAAAGGAAAGCAACAGGAAGCAGAAGCAGTGTCCACTATCACCACCGACGAAGGAGGTCCCGATGCCGGAGATGTGGATATGGAATAGTTCCTATCATATAATCTTAACGATCTCTTTGTAGTACTAACATTCGCATGTACTGTACAATAACGACTTCGTCTCGGGGTTTGGTCTAGGGGAATTAATGATAGGGCAGGGTTAGACACTAGGGTCAAGACAAGACACCCGGCCGGCGGCAATCACCGCCACTTTTTGCCTGTGCCACGTATTGGGGGCACCTACGAGTAGCGCGTCCATGAGCCCAAGTTGCCCCTCGTTTCCCACTCTCGAGATCCCACATCAACCTAGCATGTCCTAAGAACTGGTTTATCCTCATCAACAGCTCATACTTTGTATTCTTGACCTGTTAAAACACGATCAGAACAGGAGGAAACATTGCTTCATAGGAAATCTCCCCATCATTCTCTGCGTGCGACGTCACTCCCCTCCGACCTACTAGATTGATCGGAGCATTTTTTGATATTCACTCATTATGTCTACGGCCACTCCTATCACAGTACCACCTACTGGTGATACTGTTAATCCAGCTGATGAAGAATTCTACGCTTCGTAAGTTCAACGCCCTTCCTTCAATTCCCATCAGCCCCCCCGGTCTCCTTTGTTCTCAAGACCTGAAATGCATTCTGTCAACCTTATTGATTCCTTACTAACACACATCTAGGTGGGGACTATGTATCCTCTGTGTCCTCCTGATAGGCGCACTATGTACCTCATATTACCTGCAAATCAAACGGATACGAGCAGTTCATGAGACGGTCGTCTCCATCTTTGCGGGGATGGTGGTGGGGTTGATCATTCGTCTTTCACCGGGACATTTGATTAGAGAGATGTTGGTGAGTTACCGTTATGCTGTCTGGGGTGGAGAGGGCTCAGGCGACTGTGGTTCGATGTGCGGGTGCTATTTGAGTGGTTGTAAGATAAGGCTGCAGGAGAACAGACGGGTGGGGAAAGGTGGGGAAGCTCATCATCGGATCCAAGAGGCGATCTCATACGATCATTCGAGGCCAACGAGACGTACTTTGTGGAGTGTGCGGGATCAATGCTAGTTGGGGGAAGGCAGGAAAAGGCAAGGCGGACCAATGGAGCCTGTCGCAATCACCAGGCCGTCATCCCCGTCATCCTGTCCATCCTTTGTATCTTACCTGCTGGACGCAGTATGGAGGCCGATTCATTGACGTACGCTGACACATATCAGTCCTTCAAACATACATTATTCTTCAACGTTCTCCTTCCTCCCATCATCCTCAACTCCGGATATGAACTAAAGCAGGTATGTCGAAATCAACCTAGCCTCCCACAATCTTCTTGACCTAGTCCCGCCCTCCGCATCGTGCTCCCTCTGTTCATCTGCGTGAAGCTCATTCGTGCTTTAGGAAAACTTCTTCCGTAATTTCGGGACGATCCTGACATTCGCGTTCTTGGGGACCTTCATTTCTGCCGTCGGTATCGGGTATGTCTCTCCCTTCCGTAAACCCTTCGCCAGCTTGCTACAACCACTCGCCGATCTGACGTCTTGCTTCGTCACTAATCATCACCAGAGTACTTGTATACATTTGGTCCTTCCTCGGCCTTGAAGGCCTCAAGTTTACGCTCCTGGAATGTCTCATCTTCGGTTCGACCCTATCTGCCACGGATCCCGTCACCATCCTGGCCATCTTCAACTCTGCCAAGGTCGACCCAAAGCTGTACTCTGTCATTTTTGGAGAGAGTATATTGAATGATGCAGTCTCTATCGTCATGTACGAGTGAGTCAACAGCTGCTCAAGCCATTCCTATAACCGTTTAAAACTCCGATGCTTATCTTGTCCAGGACTCTGTCGCAGTTCCACGGAGAGGACATCTATCTGTCTTCTCTCTTCCGTGGTGTGGGGATTTTCCTCTTCTCTTTCCTTTCCTCAATGGCACTAGGCGTGGCATTTGGTCTGGCATGTTCACTCGGCCTCAAGCACTCTCACTTGTCGACATATCCCGCTATCGAGAGCTGCCTAGTCCTGCTAGTGGCGTACACGAGTTATTTCTTTTCAAATGGTGTTTTGATGTCCGGTGAGTCTTGATACCAAAAGGCCGACGGTGAAGCTAAAGTCACAGGAATCGTGTCTCTGCTTTTCTGTGGGATCACACTCAAACATTACGCGTACCACACCATGTCAAAGCGTACGCAACGTACGACAAAGTCATTGTTCGCGGTGGCTGCACAACTTTCCGAAAATTTCATCTTCATCTACCTCGGACTGAACCTCTTTACACAGGATGTGCAAGTCTTCAAGCCACTATTCATCCTTGTCTCTGGAGTGAGCTTTGCAGTGGCATCTTTTTGGTGATGTGAGAACTGACAACGTAGATCGCGGTGATGGCATCCCGTTATGCTGCGGTGTTCCCACTGTCCGAGCTCATCAACTGGTTCTGGCACACTCGAGGTCAGCGGTATGAAGAGCTACCACACTCGTATCAGATGATGTTGTTCTGGGCGGGTTTACGTGGAGCTGTCGGTGTCGCTCTTGCCGCTGGTATCACAGGTGACAATGCGGATGCTCTCCGTACGACGATCCTCGTGGTCGTCGTGCTCACCGTCATTGTGTTCGGTGGGACCACCGCGCGGATGTTGGAAGTTCTCGGTATCCGTGTAGGTGTGGAGGACGAAGATGCCAGTTCGGACGAGGAAGAGGGTTGGACCAGTCACCATGGCAATTTGGCGCTGCAGATGGGACCTGGAAGTCGGCGCTACGCAGGCCCGAATGGTCGAGGCATGTATGACGACGACGAAGAGATCGACCTGCATTCTCCAGCAGATTCGCCATACCTCGCTCCAGGTGGAAGCACATTATCATTACCCGGCTCACGGCGAAATTCAGGTCGATCACGGCCTGCTTTTCCGCAAAATGCCTCTCGATCAGGCTTTTCGACTCAATCCGAAGAATCGGATGAAGAGCCTTTACCCGCAGCCGGGCCTTACTCTGGTGCAGGCGATTTCGAAGCGCAAGCAGGAGAAGAGGGTGCTCAAGGCAAGCCCGGGATGGTATTCCGCGATGGACAATGGTTTACAGCATTGGACGAGCGGTATCTGCTGCCGTTGTTCTCAAATTCAGTCACAGCTCGTCGGCACGCTTCGAAGAAGGCAAAGAAGGCCAGCGTGTATCCTGGTCTCGGTGTTGGAGGGGAGAACGATGCGGTGACTCCGAGAGGCCCGAGTCTAGAAGTGAACAGAGAAGAGGATTATGGTGGTGATGCAGAGAGTGAGAATGGTAAAGTAAAGATTGCACGGACATTCAGGTAAGTCATTAATCATCTCATCAATCATCAATCATCATCCAACATCATCATCATCAATTATCATCATCATCATCATCATCATCATCATCATCATCATCATCATCATCATCATCATCATCATCATCATCAATGATCATAATCATCAAAGCGTTTGGATAGCTATCAAGTGATAAGGAAACACAGAAGAGAAGCTGACGCCATGATTTCTCTCAAAGTGGAAGCGTATCAGATTTCTTCTTCTCAAAAGCCGATGGACCAATTGGGAGTGGAAGTCCAGGACAAGAAGGACGACCTAGAGGAAGTGGAGATCGTGCATCAGGTTCAGGTGATGGGGGACTAGGTGGGAGATGACTAGCCGGGGAACGAGGGAGGAAGACGGTCTGATCTGATTGATCTCTGGTGATCAGATTCGGATGTTCCTGCCAATAGATCTGGGGTTGGTGGTGGTGTCTGCTCATAAGGTGTCCTTGTGAAGCAATGGGACAGGGTGGAAGTGAAGTGCATTGCATCAAAGTTTCTTTTCTTTTCTTCTTTCGGCATAGAATATGGGTCTGGATGCATCGAAATATCAATCTCTCATGGACGACGGGATGTCTGAGCCATATGAATGAATGCTTGAGCTCGATATATTCGCTCGAGGGCATTGTACTTTGATGAGAAGACAAAGGGGATATCTTGTCATGGATTTGTCCAGACTAGACGACAATGACTGACATAGGAATACAAAACGGAATTATCAAGATCCAAGACACACACATGTGCCATGTCAATTGAGGAATCTAAGAGCTCCAAAAGCAAAGTTCAATATGGTACCTAACAATATACCCATCTATTTGAAGTAGAACGAACCCATTATCAGCTTATCTCTTGATAGCAGGTCGTAAAGTAAGTGAGAGGTGAGAGAGAGCTAACCTGCATACGTTTACCAAATACCACACCGGGTAACATCTCTCCACCTACACTTTCACTTGCCGCTACGCGAGTACTGACGATATCTGCATGAGCAGCCTCTGCGTCGGCATCGAAGAAATTAGGTAGAGGTGGTTCGCGGAAGAAAGGCCATGGGATAAGAGGGAAGAGAAAGCCTGTCAAGAGGCCGTGAAGAATTGACGTGTACAGGCCTTCGGTTGAGGCTGAAGTGGGTAATATGAGAGAGAGTAAGGGAAATGACCAAGGGAGGAATTTGCGAAAGTAGTGTAATTAACTGTCAGCTAACAGCAACAAGCATTAAGATATGAGATAATTAGGTAGGTTTAGACGTACTCGTAGCTGTCTCAGCAGTCAGATCACCTTCTATCCATTGCTCCTCGAGAGCCCTCGCATGCTCATCATCTATTGAAACAATCAGTTTCCCGCTTATGCACAATCGAGTCTTGGGGCTGGAAGAAACCCACTGATATCGCCCTGATCTAGACCTTCAGGCATCTCCTCGCCTCTGGATTCATAGAACTGCCTACGCATTTGCTGGACTTCGGCTCTACTGAGTCCAGCATCAAGGAGAACGTCGAACCCTCTTCTTCTTGGCGGAGCGACCTATGTGCGTCAGCATACATCAACACCACAACTACTCTACCAAACATAGATACAAGCTGGACCATTGTGAATGAAGGAATGGATGTGTAGCGTTTAGAGGCGTAGAGGCTTACCTCATCTTCTTCTGCTCCATCGACGACCTTGGATTTGTCTTTCTCTGGTCCACCGACAATACAATGTAACCATACTCTACTGCCTTCCCCATCTGTTTTACCGTCCGTTTCATCTGGATCTTCACTCAACCCAGCATCTTTCAAAACACTCTCGACGTCTCCTCCCAAGCCAGTCGCCTGGCGTCGTACACGTTCTTCTAGCGCTCGTAGCCATGGTAAGAGGAGGATACCGTCCGTTAAGAGTCGGCCAGAGTGAATCAAGCGGAGTGATAGTGGGAGGAGAGAGGGACGTAATGCTCGGATCTGAAAGTGTTAGCGATACGATACGTATTCTAGATATTCGCAGTCATTCCCTCTTCCCCTCCCATTCTCCCTTTCTATCCCCGCCTCAACCATACTTATATACGAAGCCTACAGACTTCTCTTTTCCTTCAAAGCTACAATCTCACTCACCTGGTCTTTAACATGTCCAACACTCTCACCATCCTCTACCCAAATCTCTAAATTCCCACCTTCACCCGTTGAAGGTCCTTCATTCGCGAAAATGACCGTAACATGTCTACCCTTTCTCTGTTTCTGTTTCTGTTTCTCTCCCTTTCCACCTCCACTTCTTCCATTTATCGCACCACCTCCAATGAACTCATCAACAGGTGACCCTTCTACTTGATCCTCGTCATCGTCATCATCATTGGTATTGTCATCACCGATATCTACCTGAAGAAAAGTAGATCGAGAAGGAGAAGTTGATGATGGAGAAGGTGAAGCTGATGGAGAAGCTCGTTGTTTCCCCTTGGCTTTATGTGATAATCGCGTACTCAATCTTGATCTTGTCGGAGGGATTGATGGTGATGTTGGGTTAGGAGTGATATGAGTAGGTAAAAGAGGTCGGGTATCGTCTTTTGACATTTTCATATGTATAACAAACAAACAAATGAATATAGAGGACCTGATACGAGGGAAGGAGTTGGAATTGGCATTCCAGGGTGGAGGTCACCCACCGGTAGTCATCATTATTCTTGCCTACCTTATAAACACAGGCTACTCTCGTATGTCTGTTTATTTCTGTTTCTGTCATAAAAAATGCATTGATCATCATGGGAAATGCTGAGATGAAATCTATGCCAACAACATCATGTAAAAATACTATAAAAGAATCATACGGATAACAGAATCACGGCGGCCCTATATCGAAAAGTAGAAAGTTAGATTGAGAACCACCACGCAATACCGAAGAAGTGTACAAAGACCAGTGAGATAGGGAAATATTACGTGAATAGATCTATCGCAGGAAGGAATTGAGAGAGAGCACCGTATGAATCGATCGGATGGAGAGATTCGAGAGAGAGCATTGGAAGAATCGGTGTTGAGAGCATCGCAGGAATTTGATCAGAGATTCGAGAGAGGGAGAGAGCATTGGAAGAATCGGCGTGAGAGATTCGAGAGAGGGAGAGAGCATCGCAGGGAATACGGATGGAGAGATTCGATTCGAAGGAGGATGATAACTCGGATCGGATGAAGGGAGCATCGCAGGGAAGGGAATCGTATGGAGAGAATAATAATTAAGCAACAGTAGCAGCCACTACTATCCCATTATCTCCGCCACCACCAACAATCTTATCTCTTCTCCAATTCGCCTTTGCTTCACTGACAAGCCTCAATTTCGTAGCTCTAGCTTGAGCTTGAGTCGTATTTGATCCTTGCCCTGCACGCTTTATAGAACGAGCTTGATCTATCCTTATAGCATCTGATGAAAATGCTGGAATTGCACGACCAAAGATCATTTCTAAGATGGTCAGCGGCCAACCCAAATTGAACCAAAACCCAACCAAAGAAAGAAGCCAAAATAAAAATAATTGGAATACAAGCTCCTATCAATGAGAGAGAGAGAGAGAGTATTTCTTTTCCTTGTATTCCAATGTACTTACTACAAAGGTTGAAAGAAAGAAAAAGAAAACAGAAGAAACTCACCATTTGCAAATTGAACATCTTTCCTATCGATTGTATCTGATCGACGATGTTTTGCTAGACTACAAGAGACTTGACCAATCATGTCGAGTTGCTCATCGGCCAATTGCAATACGAGCTAATATTTCTAATCAGCCCTACTTGTCTATTGGTAGATCTTTGTGTGATACTTACAGTCTCAGTATCTCGATCCAGGACAAGCTGACTATCTACAGCTTCTGCCAACTCTGAAACCTTTCGTTTCTTCGTTCCTGGTAAAGCGACTTCGAGGGCCCCAACGCTGCCCTCTGCAGCCTCGCCTTCTCTAGCATCCCCATCTACTTCTTCCGCTATTGCCCTTAATCCTTCTGGCATTCGTTCATTAAGTACATCATTGAGTACCTTGCCCATTCCGAGTCCGGAACGCTTAGGCGGCACTTGGAATCCTGACAGTTTATCTTTGAGCGCTTGATCGTGCTCTGGTGTAGGCTGCCAGGTGACTCGGCCAAGGAGAGACGTCGCGCCGATCAGACCTGGTACGGCCATTTCACTTGGTCTTCGAGGTCCGGCCATAGGACCGGGACCCACCACTTGCCCTTGAGCGGCCGTTTGGGCTTGAGAATCAGTAGCGGCCGGCGCAGGTCGACCATCCATCTGCTTGAGCATCGCTTCAGGTCGCACACCCGGGGGCTGTGTGAATTGTGGTCGGATAGCCGCTCCGTTTGGTCCAGTGACCGGAATCCCATTCGCCAACATGCGTTGAATCATTCCAGCCTGTTGTTGCGGTGTTGCACCAGCGGAAAGAGCCATTGGTGGTCGCATTGGAGATCCAGCAGCAGCGTTTGGTTGCAAAAGATTACGCTGCTTGTTTGCCGGGATGTGAAGGTTTGTCGGGACATTATTTTGCATACCATAGTTTGGCGTGCGCGGTGTCGGCGCCTGAGCACCAGGAAGAGAGGGAGTATTATTTTGTAACGATGGTTGGACGTGCGGTGAGGCAGATCGCGCAGCAGCCTGTTGGGCATGTTGTTGTTGCAATTGTTGCTGTTGCAGCTGTTGTAACTGCTGCTGTTGAAGCTGTTGCGTCTGCATAGGATGCTGAAACTGCTGCATTGCATTTACATGCGCCATTACGAGATTTCGAATGGAAGGCTGCTACAGCTGAGTCAGCCAGCAAGTTTGACAAACAAAGAACTTGATATTCACCTTTTTCAAATGCGCTTCTCTCTGTGCTTCTGGCATGGCCGCAATATGCTGTGCCATCTCTCTAATCTTTGCCGCTTTTTCCGGATCCACATTGAGTCCTCCAGGCCGTATAGGTATCTGCTGTTGTTGAGGCTGTTGTTGTTGTGGAGGTCGAGGAGAACCAAAGTTTTGATCATGCATTCCAGCACGCATTTGAGCGATCGATTGCGGAACAGGTCGTTGAGCCATACTAGCTTGAGCGGCAGCCTGAGCTTGTATTTGCCGGAGATGTATTTGCTGTAACACCTGTGGATTCCCCTGTGCTGCAGCTGCCGCCAAGGCCTGCTGTTGCTGCTGTTGAGCAACGAGTTGTTGTTGGGCAAGGTTTTGTTGTTGCTGTTGTTGTTGAGCTACTAGGTTTTGCTGTTGCTGCATTTGAGCTGCAGCAGCTGCCATCGCCATCTGCTGTTGAGCGGATATGGATGTGGGCTGATTATTCTGAATTGGATTCTGGAGATGTGTCTGGACGAGCATTTGGGCTTGGGCTTGTTGTAATCGTTGCATCTGTTCTCGACCCTCGGGCGACGCTATCAGTGTATCAAACTGTTCTTCCGTTAGCCTCGATAGCTATCTTCAGTTTGATTGAACACATCACTCACCAATTTTTCCTGATCAGGTCTTAACTGGCCCTTGCGCTTCAATTCGAGCAGTCGGGGGAAATTGTCGATCAGCGTATTGAGGTTTACTTGTGGAGGAGCCATATTGGGTGATCTTCCATGCATCGAAGGTGAAGATGATATTTGAGGACTCGCCATTGCCTGATGTTGCGCCATTTGCTGTTGTTGCTGCTGCTGCTGCGCTAATTGCTGCTGTTGTAGCTGTTGTGTCTTTTGCAACATAGCCTGTATGTGCTGTTGTTGTTGTTGCTGTTGCTGCATACGAAGCTGTTCCTCATATCCCTAGAGACATAATCAGCTCAATATCGTAACTTATCTCAGATGGACTGAAAACTTACGTGAGGATTTCCATTCATCTGCCCAACCATTTGTTGTGCGACTCCCATGCCTCCTCCTCGCGGACTCTGCTGAGGCGCAGGTCGTACTGATTGTTGTGGTGTCCTCTGCTGTTGCTGTTGTTGTTGCTGCTGAGCATTGGGCCGTTTATCTTTATTATTCCTGAGCATCTCGTGCACCCGTTGTCTGAACAGAGGAAGTTTCTGCGCCATAGGGAGGGCACGCTCATCCTTGCTCAATAGACTAGGGAATTTATCGAGCAATGGACCGAGATTAGCCGCTGTAATAGCCGGTTGTGGTGCAGGAGTCGGATTCGGAGCGGACATTATGTCGGTCGATGTCGATTAAAGACGGATGGATGAAGGTTGTGATTTTCTGAGAAAGAGTGGTGGTGGATGCGGTCCAAGGTGTGAGGTGAGGTGAGTGAGTGAATGAGTTGACCGCGAGGGGATCGAATGATACGGACTGTATACGTGCGATTGGGGCTAAGATGAGGACATGATGGGCGAAGGGATAAATTTAAGGATGGGGTGGATGCGAGTTAGACCAAGTTGGTTGGGATGGATATGAACAAAGGGTTGAACGAAATCGCGGACTGGGTGGCGCAGAACGCTGGCTATCAACTATACTTGGCCATATCTAATTTGGCCTGAGCTCAGTTTCTCTGTAAGACTAGCCAACAGTTAGCCTCTACTGGATAGAGGTAGGATACAGTAGTAGTCAGAACGCAGAGGCTGAATGTTACATGCATATGCGTGACAATGTCATTATGAAGCTGATCTACCACTCCTTCCTCTTCTTTCTCCTTACGAGCGATCTCTTCCTCTCTTCCTATTTAACGAGTCACCATCCATAAACTAAATTCCTACTCCACCGATCCTTACGACTGACGTCGCGTGACTGCCTGCATAGAGTCATATTCTCCCTTAGTTCATCGATCATAAATCTTCCAATGCCGAGATATAAAGCACTAAACCATGAGCATCCGATGTCATGTCTACTCGGAATAAGGGAATAAGCTCACCGTTGTTACCTCTAAGGAAACAATCTCCAAATTGACCAGTCATTCGTCCAGCAGCCCATTCTTCAGTATCTTCCAGAGCTACATTCATGTACCCGTCCAAGCATGTCAAGAGTCCTAAAATGTCAGCCCTAACAACTTGAATAACGGGCTAGATATCTAGCAGGAAGGCAGCGGAAGGTATATCGGCCCCCAATGGAGGTATATCATAGTGTCTATATTACAATTGCTCTTGTATGAAGCTTCGAGGAAACATGAAGGATGAAAGAGGTAGGAAGAGCCAGACATTCACTCACCATGATAATCGACTCCTCCGCCTATACGAACCTTGACGCGCTTCCCTACGATATTCTTCAGAAAGTCTGACGGTGAACCAGCAATAGGTTGTGGTGCCGATCCATCTGCTGGTGGTTCAGGAGACTGTGACTCCATTCTGTATGATATTTCAAGTCAAGTCAACGATCCCTACTTATACTGACACCTCATATGGGACTGGTGTAGATTGGGATAAATACATGAAATTGCTATATGATTTATTCTTTGGACTGGGTTGTTTTGCTCATCAAGTCAGGTGACCTGTAAACATCATTTCCCGTCGTCGCCTCCACTTTCAACGTCCACTTGTCATATCCTCAACTGTCTCACAGAGAGGATCAACCTAGCGTTCAAAGACAAGCAGGAAATATAGGACAAGCAGGAAATCTCTCCCCCCTCTCATCTTAACCAGCTTTACGAAATACGAGTATCATGCCACCCCGACCATCCCCCTCTCCCGCACTTGCCGACCCATTCTCAGCCCTTGATCCATCCCTGCATCCCGCAACGTTACATAGCATAGCGACATCTCGCAGATCACCTTCTCCACCCGATACGACTCGGCTGACTGATTTCGCCCAACATATCCTGGGTGAAACGGGATTTGGAGAGCTGCTGGAAGCTGCTCGGGAAGAAGAGAATCAACGTGAAATTGCAGGTGTGGGAGACGGACCAGGGGAAGATCATGGTCTTGGTCATGGAGGTGGAATCGATGTAGATGTAGATGTTGATGGGGAAGGCGAAGGAGGAGAATTCGTTCCAGAGGGTGAAGATGTTGATGTTCCCCCACCTCCGCCTCGGGCTTATGGTGGGAGGAAGAGGAGGAGAGAGGACGTAGAGGGTGTTGATCCGGTACGGAGCAAGAAGGATAGTCATGTGAGTATTTGGAGAGACTATACGAGTCATGAGCAACGCTGACGGTGACGTTGTTCTGGATACTTCTATGTTGTGTATATTGTCAATATAAACTCGATGCTGATTCATTCCCCAATGTCGTTACTCTACCTCTTGATATACTGTCACCTATTCTCCTCTCTGCTATTTGATACGACCACCGTACCCTCATCCCTCCATTCCCCTTCTCCCTCCCTGGGCTCTTTCTCCTCCTTCCATCCTCCTTGTTTCCTTGTCTTCCGCTATACAGAAAGAAGTTGAGCGCCGGCGCCGGGATAACATCAACGACGGTCTCACAGAACTAGCCAGCCTCTTACCTGAAGGTGCCGCCAAACGGGGCAAGTCAGAGCTGCTTCGGCATGCCACTCGACACCTCGCAGAGGTCAACGCGAAGGCATATGAATATGATCGCGATATGGCCAAGAGGGATGCAGAGAAGGCTGAATTGCAGGTGAGTCGGAGTTTGTCCTCAGACTCTGCAGTAGTTTGAGGGAGAAAGGACCATGATGATACAGAAATCGAGTCGTCGTCAATGAGGGAGGGCCTTCGCAGGTGTTGTCTGAGGGGACACCGCGCGATCTATTGAGAAATACTAATGTTACGTTCTTAGGCCGAGCTCGAACACACCCGCGCATCAGTATCGGACGAACGTAAACGTTCAATACGATTCGAAACGAGCTGGCGCGAGGCGGAGAATAGAGCAGCGCAGAGCCAGTTTGAGCTACAGCGTGTCAAGCAGGAATTGGAAGATTTGAGGAAAAGTCTTGGATAGGGCAAGGCAGGAAGGCAGGTAAAGAAAGACATTTAGTTATACATTTCCGGGGATTTAGTATGGGAATGGGAATTTGAGTTCAGGATTTACATGTCGAGTTAGGAAGTCAAGGGAATGCATCTTGTTGTATTTGGTTTACACTGTACATATTTGGATCAGAGGCAGTTTGATAATTGCCGTTGCAAAGAGTGCTAAACAACTGAAGAAAGCCACATGGACGTAAAAGCAGGTTGTTGTCTGGAATGATGGTATAGAGGATTTTTTTCTCTTCGCATGATCTTGTCTTCTTCTTTCTCCTCTACGAGCATGTCATTAGGGGGAGTGTTGCGTTAATGCCATACTCTAATGGAATATCCTGGAAGTCTTATATACATACTAAACTTAACCTAACAAGATTCCAAAATTTTACATCAGAGTATGGCATTATCCCAACATTCCCCCTAATGACATGACATACTCGTAGAGGAGAATGAAGAGATCGCACAAAGAAGACGAGATCAAGCGAAGAGAACACTTCTATATCCTGCTGTCCTGTCCTAGCAAACCAGGAAGTCTAGGCAGTATTAGTAACCACTACTACTTGGTCATCTCCAAAGTTGCGCCCAGAGTAATCCATACGACGTTCACGCGCAGAATCGTAGCGGAGGGTATTTTTCCTTGCTTGCGTCGTTCGAGCCTTCGTTCTGTTCGTTGCATGCGATCGAGTTTTTGCTTGATATCGTTCAAGGTCTTCGTAGATGAGGTCAAGCTGAGCTTGGATATGTCCTGGTACATACTCATTGTCTATGACTCTCATAGGTATCCTTAAGAGAACTGTGCAGTAGGCTCCATCACGCTCGTAGGTGGCAGGTAGGCTGGTAGGTTCAATCATGCTTGTCGTACTCGTAGCCCGATCAGGCTCACGGCCTCGATTATATTCGTCTTCGAGTTCGTCTCGATCGTATACTCGTACTTTGGATTGACCTTGAAGTACTCCCTCACATTGATTTTGTTAAGTGCCAGGCCTGTGTTGATTTTGTTAACTAGACAGGCATAGCAGTTAACAAAAATTGATGTGAGAGGGTACTACAAGGTTAATCCAAGGTTCGGATATACGATCGAGACGAACTCAATGTACTTTCTTAAGGACTTTGTCAAGTATACATTCGACTTCTAATCTGTTGAACATAGGAGAGAAGAGTATGGTATCATCCAACAAATGTCTGACCTCGTGCCAACTGTTCAGCCCCGTGGGGTTTTCCATGCAGATCCATTGTGACGTCATGTCCGAACGTTTTATGTGGGACTTTTTGGGAGCCAGCCCATAAGCGTTTGTGATACCTTTCCGATGATGTAGACTCTTTGAGACATGTTGAGCTACAGCAGTTATGTCGACTACCTACCTACCCCCCTTGCCCCCCCCCCGCCCCGACAGGCTGAGCAAAAGATGAATGAAAGCGTCCGGCGTTTGCATATACTCTAGAA
This sequence comes from Naematelia encephala, assembly GCA_002105065.1. Classification (NCBI taxonomy): domain Eukaryota; kingdom Fungi; phylum Basidiomycota; class Tremellomycetes; order Tremellales; family Naemateliaceae; genus Naematelia; species Naematelia encephala. The sequence continues at coordinate 42,046 of MCFC01000019.1, forward strand.
CAAACTCATTTGATCATGTGGTTATGACTACCTTTACGGGAATCGTTATAGCTACTGTACGTAACATCGTCATTGTGAACCTGACTTGAAAATGTTACGTTACTTGAAGGTGTATATAAAGGAGTTTTCCTATCACTTTACATGTCTCTCTTGCCCATCAGAGTATTTATTTCATCTCTACTTAATCAAAGCAACAAACAGGATCAAAGCTTGAATCATGTCGTCTGGACCTGCTACTCATGGAAAAGGATACGGTATCTCTGGTATGTCACTGCTTGGAATGTGTTTGAGAGTTACTGACTATTCCTCTCTCGTCATTGTGTTTTTACTGTATCTCCTCTCTCATCGTAAACTTCTTCTTCGTTGCTATTTACTCGAACTCGAACTCCCTCGTTCACCACCCACCTCCTCCCTCACTACCTCTGACTACCTCTTTTTACATCGAAAAAACAACCTCTCTCCTTCTCTTTCTCTCTCTCTCTCTCTCTCTCTCTCTCTTCTCTTTCTTTCTCTTTCTCTCCTCCTCCGTCTGCGTCCTCTCCATCACCTCAAACAGATACCAAGAACTACCAAGACTTCACCATCAAGGAATTCAAATTGAAAACCCCCGAACCATCCGACGTGACTCTGTCGATTGAATGCTGTGGAGTCTGTGGCTCGGACGTACACACAATCACAGGCGGTTGGGGTCCTTTATCCGACGACTGGATCTGCCCAGGACACGAAATCGTTGGGAAAGTCACTCATGTCGGTGATGCTGTCACAGAGTTCAAAGTGGGACAGAGAGTAGGCGTAGGAGCTCAGGTGTTCGCTTGTCTGAAGTGCGATAGGTGTAAGAACGATAATGAGAATTATTGCCCAGAGCAAGTTGAGTGAGTACTGTGAATGATTTGGCATGATATTAGAAGAGGAAATCAAGAAGGGACTGGCGCTGATCGTTTTCCATTCGTCGTCCTTACCTTCCTTCTGCATACATACACCTATAACCTCATAACCCTGTGTACCAATACATCGATTGGCAATCTCATATCGACCATTCTCCATAAATCCTCTCTGAATCGTTCGCTCCTCTCCCCATTCCCTCGTCTTCTCTTGCTTCTCTCCTGCTCCCCTTCCCCAACGGTGTTGCCGACACAGCACTTACAACTCTCCCTACCCCGACGGAGTAATGGCCCAAGGAGGCTACTCGACCGTCATAAGAGCCAACGAGCGATTCGTATTCGCTATCCCCGACGCTATCAAGTCTGAAGATGCCGCGCCAATGCTTTGTGCTGGCTTGACAGTCTTTTCGCCACTTGTTCGGAACGGTACGGGACCTGGAAAGACGGTTGGTATTGTCGGTGTTGGTGGTTTAGGTCGTAAGTTATGCTGCTGTACTCGCATCTCATGCCCTGTTTCTGTCCTTGTCCTTGTCCTTGTCCTTGTCCTTGTCCTTGTCCTTGTCCTTGTCCTTGTCCTTGTCCTTGATCCTGCGACATGAGCCTATCGCGGACATCCTTGTCTTGTGCACATGTTTCCAAGTATTTTTTCAAGTTGTTATAGCTAAGCTGACGCCTTTGACAGACTTTGCAGTCCAATTCGCCAAAGCCCTCGGAGCAAAAGTGATAGTTTTCTCCCACTCTGCAAACAAGAAAGACGACTCGTTCAAATTAGGTGCAAACGAGTTTGTGCTTACTTCCGACAAAGAATTTGAGAAACCGTACTTTGATAAACTGGACTTTATTTTGTCTGCCGCGGACGCTGCCAAGATTCCATTAAAGGAGTTGTTGTCTATGCTCAAGATTGGAGGGAAACTGGTTTCGGTCGGATTACCAGATGAACCTTGGTCGGATATGAGTCCGTCACTCATGAACCCCAATGCCAGTTGTATTTCTAGTACTCATATTGGATCAAAGAAAGAAGTGTAAGTCGTGATCCTTTCTTTCCCTTTTATTATTTTCTCTTCAATTCTACACTAGGTAGTCAGGTTTACTACTTTGACTGACATTTAAATAGAAACGCAATGCTCAAACTCGCTGCTGAAAAAGGGGTTAAACCAATCTTACACGATATAATCCCAATGTCAAAAGCTGCAGAAGCAATCGAAAGCGTAAAGACCAACAAAGTTCGATACAGGTATGTCCTAAAGCAGGACTTGGAGTAAGAGTGAAAAAAAATGGTCTTGTTGCCTTTTGCCCTGTCTCTATTGTCTGAAGAAAATGTGGATCAGTGTGAAAAAAGCAAGGAAGAGAGGTAAGGTGGCCTTGGTACCGGTGGAGTGAAAAAGTTCAATTTACTACAGTATGTAAGTATCGTATCCCATAGTTTAGTACACAAAATCCCATGTATCGTCTAGTTCCAGTCCAATCTATCTACATGCTATAACTAGCTCGGAATCTTCGGAATGTCAGGTAGTACACATCCTTGCCAACCTACACGAGGTCATAAGGATCCAACAGCAGGGTAAATTTATGTAGACACATGCCTCTCTCTCTCTCTCTCGCAGTTGGAGTGACTACTAGCTTCTCTTATTCAAATCACATTAAGCGACAGCGTAGACATTTCATTCTATGCAACCCAACCCAGTGCAAATCAACTTGTCGACCTTCATACATACTCATACAGGCCCTTATCTATCATGACTCTCAAGAGCAGTCCAGCTACTCTTTGAATACAGAAACAGCAAGACGATCAATGCTGACGAGGCAACGAAACAAAAAAAAAAAACAAAGAGAAGAAGAAGAAGAAGCAGAATTAATTGGCTAAACAGGAGCTTCAAGAAACTAAAAAACGAAACGTCCATTAGACCCTAACTGGCTTAGGCGTTGGTCGGAGAGTTGATGATAGAATGTGGATCGACCTTGAAGGGATGATTGTAACGAAGCGTGAAACATCAAAGAGCAGCCGGATAAAAGGTGAATATTGTAAATCGCAGAACGAGTCGTGGAATCATGGATATCGTGCCAGGAGGGGGTCATGTCGATACCTAGACTTGCACCTACTTGCGCCGGAAGGTGCAGCATGCCACAACGTATGGAAGCACTGAGAGGGTGACGAGTGCGAATGATACCCATGTGAGGTCTGCGAGTAGGTACTGGTCAGTTTTGTGATTTGTTCGATGGGCAGGGAGACATACAAAGAGTGGGACCAGCAGTAACAAGGATACCAAGCTTGGCACCATATTGTACCTTGACCGAACTGATCGAAGCGTCTTTGGCGATGATCGCCGTCCATATCGCGGATCCACTTGAAGAATATCGTCAGCTACCGGTCCAAGACGAAGGCGGAAAGGGGCACATACACCATGAGCAGTAGCGCTGAGAGTCCTGCGGATCCAGCCGCTATGAGAAAGCAGATTCGCGCACGGATCCAGCCGACGATGAAAGCAAGAGCCGCAAATAGAGAGCCAATCTGCGGGGTTAGCAAGGTGTTGCAGGGACGAGGTATGAAGATGTTCTGGTTCAGGAACACGTCTTTGTGTATGCTGGCCTGGCATAGATGGCCCGCTCTTTCCAAGCAGTGACCACTGGCGATCGCTCCTAGCCGATACGCATATCGCTCTTCTTGAGACAACTTAAAACTTGTCATATGCGTATGTGAGATCTCATCCCGCTCTTTCTCTTCAACCGAGTTCCTCGCCCTTGTTCGTATCCCGACATCTCCCCTCGTGGTATTCAGACTTGCATTGAGTCCCCACCTGGTATCCAGACTTGCATGAAGGAAAACAACTCACGAAAATCAACAAACTTCCGGCCCTGGACAATCCACTGTTCCATGAGTTATCCTTGAAACTTGAAGTCGGGATAATATCAGTCCACTGCGTTTGGTATTTCGTTGGCGTGTCGGCGCTGATCTGCGCGAGGGGCTCGAATGGGTATCCGAATATCGTGCTATTGCAGATGCCTGACCCGGCTTTTTGGTAGCCGCATGCGTCTGAGGAGTCAGCGAGCTGTGGAAGGGGGCGATGAGAGAGTGAGGGAAAGGGAAAAGTGCGATGGAGAGGAGGACGGAGGAGAGAGACAATCTAGGGGGGGCAGAGAAGGAGGGAATGCGAGTAAATGAGAAGGGGATTGAGATGAGGAAGGAGAGATGCAAGCTTGGATAGCTATGATACTCACTGTAAAGGCCATATCGGTAGAATTGCCTGATACCATATTCTTTACCGAGGTAGTCGTTCTTGGTGTCGTATAATCCACCGGGAGTAGTCTTGGACACATTCTTTAGTGCGTTCCCGTAGCTACGCCGCGATGAGTATCATATGCGGGGAAGATTCAGGAGACACATGATGGAAGAGAAGAGACGTTGTTGTGAGAACGTACAGGAAGAGAAGGGAACAGACGGCAGAGACGCTGAGGAAGAGAAGAGCAGAAAAGTAAAGAGAGAAGAGAGAAAGAAAGAAGAGAGAAAACAAGGCTAAAGAGACACTCACGCTTCGACATTGACCTCTACCATATAAATGGAATTTGTCAAAGTACCAGACGACACCTGTCCAATATGGGCGAACACGAGCAAGATTACTGAGATTGCAGAGAGGATCGACGCGCCTGCGATACAGTGTTCACCACGCATGATGGGCGAGTTAGAAAGACGGAGATGGTAGCGATTTGAGAGGTTTGAGCGATCCTGAAGACGGTGCGCGATTGAATCAAGGAAAGGTGAAGAGAATCAAATGTCCCGTGTATTTGTGTGTGTATGTAGGGGTGTGGGAGGGTGTGAAAGAAGGCGAAGCGTAGTATGTAACGAACGATAAGTAGATATGTATCTGAAAAGTATGCACTAACTACCTTTTTTTAAAAGATCTACTTCAAGTATTCAAGTATTGAAAGAAGAGAGAGTGATTGTTGGATCAGGGAAAACAATGACTGGGTGTGAGAAAAAGCGGGAAAAACGCGATCTAGATAGCGTGAGAAGAGTAGATAGGACAATGATGTATTTATCTTGTGAGAAAGAAAAAAAAAAAGAGGGTAGTGGCAAAGCAAAGTGTGGATGGAAGGGTGAGGATGGGGGTTGAGGATGTGAGAGAGAGGGGGTGAGGGTCAAGAAGTAGGTAGGACGAGACAGCAGAAGCAGGTATCCACTGGATATCTGAGACAAAATATCGCTTGGGGCCACTCTTGTATTTTTTACCTTTTGAAATAAATAAAATGATTAAAGCCAGAGCCAAGAGCCAAGACCGAGACGCGTGCAGACCTTTTGCCTCTGCTTTCTAATTGTGCCCAAGTGTGCCTTGACACGTTAGATCTGTTACCCGTTCACGTAACATCCGTCGTACGTCGCATTGTTTGTACATGTAACTGTCGATACATACAGTAAACAATAATACATGTCACTGTCGATACATAATAAATCAGAGCAACATAAGGTCACACAACATTCTGTTTTCTCTACTACCTCAACATTACTTGCCTACTGCACGTCACAACATGTTATCGCCTTAATTCCTACTGCACTACAAGCAACAAAGTCTCCGTGATTCTAATCTTTCATCTTTCGTCTGTCGTAGATGGAGAAAAATGCTATATTCTGATTTGCCCGTTAGATACAGATAGTCTATCAAAAATTGAGATCTTACAATTTTAATCACCCATTTAGAGTCTCTGGAATAAACCATGAAGGACTAAACCACCTGTTTCTCCCCAAACGCCAGCTGAGACTTCCTGGATACATCTCAAGAATTCAGGATTACCTTGAACTTCTGGCCAATGCTCTACGACGAAATCCAGTGTATCTGAATGAAGTGTGTCGTATCGATAACTTGCGAACCTAACCACCCAAACGTTAGCTCACTCCTTTCAATAGCGATCCTTAGCGCCTATATGTTGTTCTAATTGACATTGACAAAGATGGTTACGATGAGGGAATAAGAAGAAGTGTTGGCAATAAGGGAATAAGAAGCAGTGTTGACAACAAGGGAACAAGAAGAAGTGTTGACAATAGTGTAGACCACGATAAAATAAGAAGAAGTGTTGACGGTAAGGGAATAAGAAGAAGGGTCGACAATACGGGAAAAAACAAGTATTGACAATACTCAACTCACAGCATTGGCATACAATTATCGCCAGTCATTTTCGCCAATATATGCTCCTTTGCGAGTGCTTCTAGCGTATCAAGTCGATATCGATTCGCAAGCATGTAAACCGCCAGTGCTGATCCTGGAGGTGGTGGTGGGGCAGGATGTGGATGTGGATCAGGTTCAGGTACATGCCTTTGAGGTCTACCTAGTGGTAGATGTTTTGGCGATGTAGAACCAGTAGATGTCGGTGTAGTCTTGGGTATACTACTACTACTGCGAGAAGGAGAAGTAGGGTTCGTACTAGGTGTGAGACGAGATCTGCTGGTTGACGTTGTAGGTGTTGCACTTGAAGAAGTTCTAGAAGTTCTAGATGTCTTTGATAAAGTCGATGAAGCACCTGAAGCCGATCCTGCTCTGGCACGATTTGGTGAATCTCGTCTATTGGTTGTTGGTGGTATTGCAGGAGTAGGCGAAACCACAGCTGAGACTCGTCGACTTGCACTAGTACCCACACTTGAAACGCTCAAAACTGTCCTAGCGTCGAAATCATCCCTCATCTCAAGTTCAGACATATCCTCCCCGATCTCTCCTTCGACATTTAATCGCTTATATTCCCATTCTCCACCTCGTAATCCTCCACCACCACCCGCTAATAGCTTGACGATCTCTCCTCGATCAAGCTGCAATTGACCCATTAGGACACGCACATCATCGTCAGGTGCGAAGACGAGGTGATTGGTATATAAGAATTTGAGCATCCAATAAACCGTCGTAAAACTAGCATCGTCAACTGTTATAGTGGTTCGTACCATGGCAGTCGAAGTGTTGGGCGTAGTAGTAGCTTCTGAAAAACCTAGACTGAGAAGATCGGCAAAATAGTCTCCTCTCGCTTTCAAGATTTGCGAATGAGCATACAAGACTCTCTTGCGTGACGAAGTAAGTTTATCCGAAGTCGTGTCATGCTCTAAGCATACGAATCGAACATCCCCCGTAGTCGAATCGAGTAGTCCCGATAGCCCATCAATCATATTCCGTGGTACTGTCCACATTCCAGGTAAACCGAATTCGGCCTTTTCACTCGCACAAGTTCCGATTTGCACACAGATTGAGAATCCATCTTTAGCCAAAATCTCACTATCCGCCATGATAGTAGCCAGTCTAGGTAATCGACCCTCCCAGTGATTCTGGTCCACCGAGAACTCCCACTCGTCAACCATCGTCGACCATACCCATCTAGTTTCAGCATACTTGGACCCAACGGGAGTGCAGAGCGGCGTGATACCGACGAAGATTGACGAGTTGGATGTATAGTCTATCTCATTCGTTTCGTGTCCCCTTGCGCCGATGAAAAGGGAAAGGTAATCGGAATGGGCATTTATTTCGGCATCTTGCTCCGAGTTTAGATCAGAAGGCACAGTACGAGCTAAACAAAAAGAATCAGCACAGTTCTGTTATACCCCTTCCCCAAGAAAGCAAGAAAGCAAGTTTCCATTCAGTTGTTCAGTCATATCATAACTGATGACTCATAACTCACCTAAATCAAGCTTGTACCATCCATCACCAATCAACCAACCACTTCTTATGTCCAAAGGCAATTCATCAACCGTATCCTGGCCATCAACTGCCCACTCGTTCGTATCCATCAAATCCAGATGATCCTGTAACCAACTAGCCGCATGAATATGCCATTCAAAGCTAATCTGACTATGATCCCTGTGTCGTACCCTGGGCATTCCAGGATAATTTGGCGGATGATAACTCATCCTGGATGTAGAGGGAATTAATGATGAACTCAAATGAGGATTATGATTATTGCGTCTACGCTGAGACGATGATAAAGTAGGGGTAGGGGTATTGCGTGAAGGCTGAAAAGTCAAGAGTGCTGAGCGAGAAGAAGAGGGAAGAGATGAAGGACGCAGAGGTGATGTATTAGGGGAAGTCATTATTCTGGATTGGGCTGAAATGGTAATCGCAATTTGGACGACCCGATCTCCTCCTAGTTTCAAGTCGGTACCCAGTTGGCTTGGCCTTGACGCCGTGACAACTATAACCAGAACCCCGACTCGATAGTAAAAGAACAAAGGGGCTAGATGAAATCACAATAACAGAGTAGTCAGCCCGTAGACGAAAGGCACTCACGTCGCTGCCGACAAGCCACATGATCCACGTGGTCAGCTTGCCGTACTTTCAGGAACGCCTCTCTCGGAATTATCTAGATTCATACGGCATTACCGTCCCCTTGACTCGAATCTCAGGCACGCTCATGAAACATTGAGCAAGCTACCCCCCTAATTTCCTTCCTTCCCGCGCTCTTTCTTTCTTTCTTTCTTTCCTTCAGACTTTCTTCCTTACTTCTCATTTCCTTCTTCATACTCCCATCTCGCCTCCCCTTTCTCTCCTCCTCCTTTTCCTTCTTACTCTTCACTTCCTAGAGCGACAGTCGTTGGACGACTTTTTGATACCACGTTAGTAGACCGGCCACTCGTGCCATTCCTGCAGACTAGACAAGCCTAGTTCTTCTTCTTCCTTCTTCGCCCTCCTCCCTCTCCCTGCCGTTCTTCGTTTTTTTTTCTTCGTTCTTCAACTAGACCAGCTTGTTATCTCCTTGCGACCGGCTTGAACTTTTTATTAAAGCTTCTTATTCTCAACTTGTCGACTCGTAGTCCGGCCTTGATTTAGTCCGGTCTTGATTCTAATTCCGCTTCTATATTCGTATTATTCAACTGCTTCTCTATCATCACCGTCAACGTAAAGTTTGTATCCATCAGTCAGCATCAAACACACCACAAATACAACTACAACCACGACCACAACCATAATCGCAACACCAACACCCACAGCAACCTCAATCACATTCACAGCCACCTCACACGACCACGATCATACACAAACACCTGCATATTTCATAACCATGGCATCAATGACGACCCGACCTTATCGCACCCATCACGACATGCATGTTGCCCCTCTTGTCGCTTCACACATGCCCACATTTGCTGCACCTCCGAGAGCGACTGCCGACATCCCCGTGCACAGAATGACAACTGCTCTTGCCCCGCCACCGCCCCCCTGCAGCTGCCAGAGCACCGTACAATCCCCAAGGAGGAGAGAAGGGTTCGATATGCTGGTGCAGAACACACTCTCGGTCCCACCTTCAGTGATGAGGAGGACGGAGATGATTCGGCATATATCGCATCGCAAATGGCTGCTTTGGGACTGGACCAGCTTAGCGCTCTGGCACCATACGGATTGCATGGTTCTGAACGGAACACAGTGAGTCACAAGCCTGCCGTTATCAGATGCACCAACTCACGTCATCCCTTAGGCAGTTGATCCTCGCCCATCGGATCGTGCTCGTGGTCCCGTCGATGCCCAGGCGCAAGCACGCATCCAGCGCCAACTCCAGCTCCAGCAGCTTGCCCAACAGCAACAGCAAGCGCTCCTTCTCCAGACCATTCTCGCAAATCAGCCACGCTCTGGTCAGCAGGCCAGTCAACACCAACTCCGCGAATCTCTAGCACTTCTCGAGCTCCAGCAAGCTCAACAAGCATCCACCTACCCACAGCTCCAGGCTCATCTCGCAGCGCAAGCCCAGCAGGCTCAGAGAGCTGTCTTTGCCGCTCAGATGCAGCAACAACAGCAGCACCAATTGTACCTCCAGCAGCTCCGGCAGCAACAGCTCGACCTGTTCACGAATTCTCAGCAATCATACTCCTCGCCATCCGAACAGCGGACCATACTCGCCGCTCAGGTGCAGGCCAGTCTGCTTGCTCGTACCAATCGTGCTCGAGGAATGAATCCTGACGATGCCGAACTCCGAGCGAGATTCGAATCGGCACCGAACTCGAACGACATGTACAAAACTCCTCAAGAACCATCGAAGCCCGTGTTTGAGCAGCGTCTATCCCCTTACGCACAGCCTGCGCCGTCTACTTCTTGGCGTCCTTCGCAGCCGGCTGCTCCTCCGGCCAAGTCGGCCAATTCGGACAGTCGACCTGCTATGGGTCGCTTTGCCCAGGCTCGTCAGGCTATGGCCAATGACCCGAAACCGATGGGCTCGCTCAGCTCTGTGCTCACTCGCCGTCGCATGACCGACGAGTCGTCTGCTAGCTCGCAGTCGAGCTCGACGTCTGAGCGAAAGGCCTCGGACTCGTCTCAGACTAGTCCTACTACCTCATTTGAAGAGCAAGTCAGAGCCGCTCCGGTCAAGAACTTGGGGCTCGGTCGACCTTCTGCTCCAGGGTCGGGCGTGCGGTCAGCCACTTCGCCAACGGTCTTAACCCCAAGGACTGAACCTGCGCCGCGGGCTGCTAGCTACACGAATGGTCAGGTTGCCAGAACCGCAGTTGTTCGTCAGCCAATTGGACCACCCGGCGATGCGAAAGAGCTGGGAGATAAGAACTTTCAGTCGAGGTGAGTGGATCGGCCGTCTGTCTGTTGTGGTCTTAAACTGATATCTTGTTAGGATCCGCAGGCAAGCTGGTTTGAATCTTGGGATGCTGGGGCGACGTACGGACGCCGCGAGCTCTACGCCTGTTGTCGCATGATGACCTAATTCTGGGGTTATGCACCCTGTCCGCTCGTTTGGCCCATTTTGATTTCAAGTATTGTGCATATACACGATTTCAGTTTGGTATTTATGGCTTGTGCAGAAGTATAATGGCATGGCTTGTGATGATGAGGTATTAGGCATGGACTCGAGATGAACGAGTCTTGTTGTACATCTATTCAGAGCTGTTGATGCATGTATGACCAGTAAAACCAGTAAATAGGCAGGCAGTCTGTTGGTTTGATCTCTTGTTCATAAATTACTTGAAATGAGCAGGTGCAGTGCGGAATCAAAAGTTTGGGAAGATCGGAGTGAGTTGGTAACCTGAGTTTTGTGACTCGATTCATTTCATTATCTCATTTCCAGATCTGACATTGTCTATTCAGCCTCTTGAATTAGAGAGAGAGAGAGAGAGAAAGGTTTGATAAGGAAAAAATGACAACGACAGCGACAACGAGTAATAAGATCAAGGGAAAAGGGAAAGAACAACCATTAGCATCATTACTTGCAGGAGCGACTGCAGGTGGTGTAGAGTCATTTGTGACTTTTCCACTAGAGTCATTGAAGACTCAACTTCAGTTCTCTTCTAGGGTAGTAGGTACTGTGAGTGTTTTCTTATTCTGCTCTTTGATTCAAAATTCCCTATTCTCAGATTCAAAATAGTACTGATGAAATTGTTTTGACTTGTTACTATACGACGCTACGATCTATCACTAAACTGTACAACGCTACGACTATGATTTTAAACAAAAACTCGACTATGTTCTGTTCGATCTCTATCGTCTCTCTTCTTTCTTTCCCACTTTCTTTCCACTCCAACTTCACGATGATTGGGTGATCTCTTCTTCCTTCTCAAACATAGGCAAAAGGTCCAATTCAACTAGCTCGCGAAACGATAGCTCAACGTGGGATATCAGGACTATACGCAGGTGTCACAGCTGTCGTTATTGGGAATGCTGTGAAAGCTGGTGTTAGATTCACGAGTTATGATCAGTTTAAATCACTTTTAAAGAATGATGAGGTTTGTCTTTTATCTCTCCTCTTATCAACATCTTCCTTTCTCCCCTACCCTTCTTTCTCCTCCCTCGTCTTCTCACATATCCTGTTCTTGTGCGCTCTCACACGTCCTGATCCCCTGCCTTCTCATATCTCATGCTCTTCGCGCGTGCAACTTTAGCATTGTAATATGACGACGACATTCTCGCTGACATGATACCGATAATTTAGGGAAAACTATCAGCACCAAGATCAATGCTTGCTGGTCTAGGTGCAGGAATGATGGAAGCTATTATCGCTGTTACACCTTCAGAGACTATCAAGTGAGTTCCAACATCAGATGTCGTGGGATGGCATAGATGTTGTGGGATGGCAGTGATGATATAGATATCATGGAGTGGAAGGGATGGTTTAGAAATCGATTTCGTGGGATGCAGTGGACGCTAGGGATGGTACAGCTGATCCGAGTTTTGACAGGACCAAGATGATCGAAGATTCGAAACGCGCTACACCTCGATTCAAGGGAATGACACATGGTGTAAGAACGATCATAGCCGATGAAGGATGGTTAGGGCTGTATCGTGGTGTTGGACCTGTGGTATGTTGATTTGTTCTTCGCTCCTATCTGTCGTCGACACGTGGGGCAAGGACAATAGGATAGGTGGGACATGCACAATAGGCAGATGGGTAAACGTAAGAGGACATATGGGATAAGGTCAATAGGATGGATGGGGAAACATGATAGGACATATGGGCCAAGGACAATTCGACAGATGGGGAAACATAAAAGGATATGCTCAAAAGCTGACTCTTCACCGCTAGATGTTGAGACAAGGCGCGAACTCTGCCGTGCGATTCTCGAGTTACTCGACTTTCAAGCAGCTCGCACAGGGAAGTACCATGGCTGGATCACAGATGCCGGGATGGATGACATTTATGATTGGAGCTATGGCTGGTGTTGTTACTGTTTGTGAGTATCGATGTTGTCCTGTCTGGCAAGTTATTGCCGCTTTATTGGCAAACACGAGTTTCTATCAATCCGTCATTTACTGCCTGCATCATCTTCTATTCACAAGCTGATGAGAACAGACACCACAATGCCATTCGAGTAGGTCATCTTGATCCAATCTCAAATATCACATGCTGATTCCTCTAGCGTGGTGAAAACCAGAATGCAATCATTAGAAGCCAAAGCAGAATACCGTAATGCCCTACACTGCGCTTATCGAATATTCACAGAGGAAGGCGTGCTTAAATTCTGGAAAGGAACAGTACCCAGACTTGGTCGATTAATTGTGAGTCATCTCCTCAAGCCTCTCACTGCACCCACCGCACAAGGACCTGTATATCCTGTATCTCGTCTCAATCATATCTATGCCGTACAACATCTACTCTGGCTTATTATCTATGTCGCACATCTGACGTTTACATTCTAGATGAGCGGAGGAATCATTTTCACAGTGTACGAAAAGACATATCCAGTAGCTGCGTCTTTCCTCTAGTCGGCATGATCGATTGATTTTTTTTGTACACGGATGCATTCATTGTATGCAGCTATAGAACAAAAGTTGAAATCCTCTCTCCTCTCGAATCGAATCCCGAGTCGGCATCATCATCCCATTGCTTTAACATGCTGAGCAAAAGATTTCAGCTCGAAAATTCAAGTAATGGATGGATGTATAACATACCAAATCATCGATAGTTGAGTATAACATTCCCTCACTCATTAATCCCTCTATAGCGTCCCTATAAAGAATGGATAAAATCAGTCTCACCACACAAACACACACACAGAGAGAAAGAGGAGGATTGATTTGAACTTACATGACATCTTCCGTTTTGAAACCTGTGACTTGTCTACTAACAGTTGAGACATGCATTCCATCATCACCATCTTCAGCAGCGACAATCTCCATGATCTTTCTTTGAAGAGGTGGTAATGCTGCAAAAGCAGATTCTAACCCATTTCCATTCCCATTCCCATTTTGGACGTTTCCAGCTGAATAATCGTCATGTGTACCAGCACCATTCTGTATCATCTTGTTGTCAGCTCTGTTTGTCGTCTATATTTATTGCAATACTCTAATCGCGGGTTCTAGTCTGGAGAAGATGAAAGCAAGGACGTTTACATTCTGAAGGTGAGATGGGAGGGAGGGAACAAGGAAGAAAGAAAGGAAGAAAGAAAGCAACGAAGGGAGGAAGAAAGAAAGAAAGCAAGGAAGTAAGGAAGGAGAGAGGGATACAAGGTAGACTTACAATTGCTCCTGCCAATCCTGAAGGATTACGTAGAACGAGTGAAACGTAGAGAGATTTGAGTAAATGGTTGTAGACTTCGTTATGATCTGTGATTGGACGAATGTGTGTTGCAGAGACATGTCGTTTCCCACCGAATGTCTTGATCGTGCCCATTATGCTGACGTAGTGGTCCATTCTAAGATGTGGGTAAGGGGTTAATTGACAGGATGTGTGTATAATGTAAAAAAAAAAAGACGAGGAGATAGATGCTGAGAAGAAAAAGGAGATGGACGGCGGAAGAAACAAAGAGATGGATGGATAGACTACGAGACGACGAGATTGGATCGATGGGTAGATGAGGAGAAAAAGAAAGCGACGGATAGAAGAGGAGAAGACGAGATTGATATTGATTGGTAAAGTGAGAATGCAACTCACTTGACACCTTCCAATTTCCCAGCTTCATCATCTGCTGAATCAAGCCATAATCGAACATCGATATGACCAGTTCCATCTCCTATCTCATACGACACGTTCGTTGCTGATCGGGATTCATTATGAACCGATCCGATCATGAGAATCTACAGGGTCAGTCATTTCCTACGGTAAAAGAGATACAGTAAAAAGTAGATGGAGTTATTGCCTACAATGGGGAAGGTAAAGTAAAAGGTAGAAGGAGTCACTGTCACTCCCTCAATAGACAAGGAAGGGATAGATGAAGTCACCCCCTCCATAGAGAGGAAGAAGGTAAGGGAAGCCAGTCCCACGATAGACGATGAAGAAGTCAAAGGGGAGTCACTCGCACGATAGTCGAGGTAGGAGGTAGGGGGAATCACCATATCAATGCGCAAAGATTGACGAGGTAGAGTAATAGTGGCGAGATGGAAGAGATTATAATTTCTATCCCACACTCACCACTCCAACTTCTTGACCATCAATGAGGAAATCAGCATCACCATGCGTCTGCACGGCATCTAACACCTGCTTGACAGTGACCGGTCGGATAGTCTGAGCTCTAGGCTAGAAGCGAATGAAAACGATATCATCAACTACGGACCTAAATGGAAGAAGGACAAGGCAAGATTGCAGTTGAACAACTCACTTTCTTGCCACCTCCTGGTGAACCTTGACTTCCAAATGGAGATCCATTCTGAACGAAACCACCTCCTTCTCCACCATAATATGGATTTTGCCCATCGTCTAATCAGTGGATTCAGCATCAGCGTCGAATCCCAGCACTTCACTTCAATTGATCGCGTTGAGTACCCACAATTACTCATGTTTCGTCGTTACGAAGATCTGATCCCAAACGAAATATCCTGGATTAATACGAGTGGACATGATTTCTGCGCGTCTAACTACTAGTCGCGTCACCCCTGGTCCGTCAGGTCACGTGATTTCATGCGCCTAATTTCCTCTATCTCTGCGGTTAATTTGTGGAACGAGGGACGACGCATGCCTTTTCTGCCTTTCCTTTTCTATCTATAGCGGAAATCTCGGAGGCTCCGAATGGTGTGATCAAGCATGTTGCAGGCACTCGAGGAGAGTCCCTTTCTAGGTCGACATCCCCACATCCCATTACATCACATCCCATCTCCCACTCTTTGGTCAAGGTCAAGGAACAAATTGGACGACTCTTTGCAAGCGCAAACCAGCGGCGTTACTTGCAAATACTTTGCAAATATTTAGACGTTTGCAAGAGAGGAACGGAAATTTTCCCTTTTTGGTCCCTCCCTTTTCGGCGACGAGCGTTATCGGACCCGTACCCAACCAAGCACAGCTGCGACTCGTGTCGTTTGGTTTCCATTCTGCTCTACATACGTTCTTATAAATCTCTGATAGCGTCCCCCGTATAGCATCAATCCATTAGAGGGAGTGACTGTCGAAAAGGGAAACCCACATCATACGCGAAATCTATCGCTTGAACCTACTCTCTTGTACTTAATCCCCCAGTATCTGTAATATCTTTCTTTACAATCCAGAGAAAAAAAAAACATCCTACATCATGCCAGCCGATCGAAGAGAGTCTGATCCTGCATTCTACGCTCCCTACCCACCGTCATCATCACCACATACCTTTGCTCAACCTTCATTACCGACTCCTCAATCACGTCCTGCTAATTCTCGAAAACCCTCGATACCCCCTCCTCCAGAAGACCAAACGCAATACAAAGTCGCCAGGGCCATCTCTTCTTGTACGCGATGTCGATCGAGAAAGCAGAAATGTGATGGAAAACTGCCGGCTTGTAGTGCTTGTGAAAGAGCAAAAGTGGAATGTATCGGGTTCGACGCTATCAGCAAGACGAATGTTTCCAGAAAGTGAGTTATTTTTTTCGTATCTCGCAATCCTGTCCGCTGTGAGGTTTATTTGGCCCGAGCTAATTTGAAAACAGCTATCTGCACTCATTAGAGCAAGAAGTCGCCTCACTACGAGCTCAAGTGGCTGCGCTTACCTCGCCGGGGGCAGTGGATTCAGTCGGTCTCAACAAACGCAGTATCGCAGCTAGCGCCGTACAAGCAGTCTCATCATTTGCCCGTCCAAGCGACCTGATCATTGATCCAGCACTCCAAAATGAAGGACTAGACCCTTCCCTCCGTTCGCCTTGGGACTCACCCTCTGCTACAAGTGCCGGACATCAACGCCGACTCTCTGAAGTCCCCTTTCCGCCGACCACGTTGGGTTCTGACTCGCCTAAATCGCCGTATGCTCTCCAACATCGACTCGGTCAGCATCCAGGCGTCCATGCAACGAGTTTGACACGGATGGTTCATGATGCAGCTTTGCGTCAAGGTCATGCTGCGAATACCGCTTCAACTCTGAATCCACCGGCACCCAACAGCGCCTCTGGCTCGGCGAGCGACAAGGGCAGTCATGATTCTCCGGCTGGCGAAGCGAACGGTACTTCGCCCACCGATGTCCTCACTCCACGATCTGGATTGGGTAGCGCCCGAAGGCCACCGACTGCTTCTCCGCTTACTGGCTCAACAAGTCTGGGTGGTGGCGGGTCCAAGGCGAAGCGACGCGCATTTGCAGTCCCGCCTCTTCCGCCTCAAGCAGCCGTCGAGAGGCTTGTAGCAGCATATGTTGACTTTGTCGGAGTCACAGCACCGATCATACACATCCCCTCGCTGGGCAAGCAATTGATTAGGATTCGCGAAGGCACAGACGTCGAGCAAAGTGATATCTTTGTGGTCATGATGGTACTCGGTATGTTTTATCCATGCGGTCATCCATCCCAAAATTGCTGATCCATTTTTAGCACTCAGCACAATGGCATCATCAAGATTTGTGGATCCTCCCGATGAGCTTCGTGCATGTTCTGAGGCTTTCCACGCCGAAGCAATGAAGCACCTAGATGCAGTGTTCGAAGAACAATCTTATGGTGAATCATAATCCTGGGATTTCCTATTCGTGCTACTTACAGTTTATCATGTACGGTGCTAATAAGATCTAGTTGGATTGCAAGCGATCCTGCTTCTAGTATGGTACTCGCTGCTCAACCCCGACAAAGGCTCAATATGGTTCCTCGTTGGTCTGGCTGTGCGCACCTGCGTCGATCTCGGCTTCCACAATGAGAACAATTCGCAGGTTGAGCAGCTTGACGCCCTCGAAGTGGACATGCGAAGAAGGCTTTTCTGGTGTACTTACAAGATGGATCGACTCCTGAGCCAAAGTCTCGGTCGGCCGCCTAGTATACCGGATGGATTCATCAACGTTGCAGTGAGTCGAGTATTCCTCATCGTCATCCTCATTGCTGATCTTGCTTTAGCTACCGTCATATCTGCATGATGTCGATATTCATCCGGGTCATTATGGGCCTCTATCAGGCGAGGCATGTTCGTACAAAGCCGTTTTCCTGCACACGACCAAGCTCCGTCAGCTACAATCAGAGATCTTGACCCGAACATACGGAGTACATGGCATTCACGGATCAAGTCCCGGTCCTACACCCGAGTGGTTCGACGATTGCTTTGGCAGATTGCAGGCGTGGCTCGCTTCAACGCCGGAACCAAGGGGTACTGTATCCAATGAAGGATATGCCATCAGCTTCCACAGTGAGTTACAGACATACACTACCGGCTGGAAGCTGGAATGGTTCAACAGGTGCTGATTTTTGCAGACTCGGCACTTCTGCTTTTCCGACCGTCGCCTGGATGCCCTAGACCAGAACGAAAAGCCCTGGCAACGGTATTGGCTAGCTCGAGCTATATTATCCGGATTTATCGACGGATGCAACTTAATAACAGGATTAGCTGGCTGTGGATGACTGTGAGTTGGTTCACTTGTCATGTAGAATCGACTGATGGCTGGCGCAGAGTCACTTTTCGTTCATGGCTGGATTGTCATTCCTTTATGCCTTTTTCAACCTGTACCGAGCAGGTGCTGAGGGTGTACCGACACTAGAAGAGGCCATGATGGATACCGACGCTTGTCTTGCTGTACTGGACTATTTGGCTCGTGAGCCTCGTGACGTCTTTTATGTCTTAGCATTACTGATGAATTTCAGCTCGGGTCCCGTCCGCCTCCGCATGCCACGATACCCTGCAAAGTGTGTCCAAGGCGATCATCGAGCAACTAACGAGCGAATCTCGTCCTTCGTCTGCACCTGCCTCACCTCGCAGTCAGCTTCTTCGTGGCGCACCGATATCTTCAAGCCGCGACGATCCTCTCCCGTCCGAGACATTCCCTACTCCTCTCCCACCGGTGATCCTGCCATACGAGCTCACGTTGCTTGATAATCTATTTGTGAATCCTATGGCGCAGCACAACAAAGCATCAGATTACACTTCGAACAAGAAATGTGGGCCCAAGATGGCCAACGACGTTCGCGAATCATATAACACATCTGCAAATTCACATTATCCTTCATCGGCATTCACGAATGGATCGACGGCAGCCAGTCTTTTCGCATCGGGGCAAGGCGATTCACATAATGGTCATGGAGGTTTAGGACCATATGGCATGGCAGCACAAGTATCTACTCCAAGTAGTTCAGGAGCTGCATTCAACGGGAATGGAAATGGACAAGTTTCTGTAGGAGCAGCACTCACTGCTGGTGCTGGTGGGATTGGTGCTGCTGGTGGGGCAGGAGGACAACAACAAGAAGGCGGTACAGATGGAGCGTTTGATATCTTCAGTTTCTTGATGGATGAAGAAGGAGGTTTGGGAGGTACAGGATCTTGGGATGCTTTAGAAGTTCCAGCAGACTTTTCTTTATGGAGTTGAGGAAACGAGGCGAGTTTCTAGGCGGTTGTGGTTGTGGTTGTGGTTGTGGTTTTCTTACTTTAGAATTGCTGGCAAGATTCGTTTTCGTTTTTCGTTTAGGAAATTCGTGATGGAGGAAGGAGGAAGGAGAAATGAGGTTCTGGTTTTAGGCAGGTAGTGAAGATTTTAGATGCTTTTAGAAGAATTGCTGGTAGCTTTTTTTTTTTGTCGTTTTGGTTTTGGAATTAGAAAAAAAAAGAATGAGGAATAAGGTTTTAGGTGGTGGTGGTGGTGGTGGTGGTGGTGGTGGTGGTGGTGATGGGATCTTGGGGATTTGGGATACCGGTGCCCCGTTAGATGTTTTTCGTTGTTGAGTCAATTCAATAAATAATAATATCAGTACTAGTACTAGAATTAGTAAGTAGTAGTTAGTAGTCTTAGAGTAGGTTGTTGGGTAAAATACGACTATCTATATCAAGTAGACTAAAGGGCGTTGTTTCGCGTGTTTCTTGTTTTCGTACTCGACTTTCAAAAAAGGGCATATGTTATATAAAGTTCAGTGTATAACTTGATTTCAAGAGATAATCATATTGATTGATCGATTGACGAGTGATACTCAGTCGTAAACGATTGGAAAACAACTATCAAAAAGAGTTCAGTAACAACATGCATCTTTGATGTTTTATCTCTGTTGTACGTCTGTCTCTCTTGAACCACCATCCCATCCATCTTATCCATGTTTGAGACTGGTATCGTATTGTTTACTTTAACCAGTCTTGGCTTTCTCCCTATAAAAAATGGAATGGAAAATGAATCAGTTTGAATGACTTTGTAATTTTCGACTGGTTTTTCTCGTCTGTGCTTTACAAATGCGAGTAGATAGAGATGATATTGATGATGACGACAACGATGAAGATGAAGATGATGAGAGTGATGATGAGGATGTGATGAGGATGTGATGAGGATGATGAGGATGATGGGGATGAGAATGAGGACGCGGATGAGGATGAGGAGGATGAGGAGGATGATGCGGATGCGGATGATGATGAGGATGGTACGGATGATGATGAGGATGAGGATGAGGATGAGGATGAGGAGGATGATGGGGATGAGAATGAGGACGCGGATGACGATGAGGATGAGGATGACGAGGTTGATGACTTACAAATGCCATCTAACAACGTAGAAAGGAAGTCCAAAGCCGATAACAGAGAATGCAGTCATCTTGAATGCTAGAGCGTATTTGTTGGTTACTTGGAATGGAAGGGCGCTGTTTGATTGAGATTGTAGGTGAGAGTTGAGAAGGGTAGAGTAGAGTAGAGTAGGGTAGGGTAGGGTAGGGTATGGTAGGATAAGGTAGGGTAGGGTAGAGTAACGGTAGGAGAGAAGAAAAGAAGAAAAGAAGGAGAGAAGAGAAGAGGAGAAGAGAGATATCGTTACGAGGTGCGAAATAAGGGATTGAAAGGACAAAAGACAGTATAAAAGACCAGTAAGATGTAAGGAATGGGAGGTATATTCGACGATAGGCGCGTGCGTATAGAGGAATTGATAAGGTTCAATAGAAGATTAAGTGGTGGGTGGTCAATCAATGGGAGATGTGAAAGTAGTGAGCGGATTGTGATGATAGGGTCGACGTTGATTGACGAGTACATTTCGGAAGTGGTAAGTACCAAGATGAGTAAATGACGATAATGCCAGTTGACAGTAGGTGAAAGAGAGATGTTTGATATTGGGTATGAGATTGATTTGAGAGAGAAAACAGACATATCATCAGCTATTGAACGACGAACGGGGTAGTAGGGAGTAAATAAAACGCACTGGTCAATCTTGTTCTCGAAATGAACGGATCGTACAGCCTGTCGCTGAACGCCAGCCACAGCTGATCTCGAGAGTCGAGGAAGGGTGCGCAGAGCTGACATTGTTGATTGACTGTGCTATTTAAAACAGACTGATTGTGGGACTCTCAGAAGCAAACTAGTGGGATACGAAAGCAAGGGACAAGGAACGGAATCAAATCATCACTCTTCCGGATTTCGGCGAATCTCTCTCTGGGAAAACATGTGGCGGTGGAGGTAGACCACTCTATCGTTGTGCTGTTGCGTTGTGTTTTCCTAAGTCATAACGCTACTCTGAGTACGAGTATATCTATTATTGCACTCTTATGACTCTTTCCGTTGGCGATTTACAAACAGGCAAGAGATATCTTCATGGAAAAAATCATCAGCCATTAACACTTTGTTACATTGGTCATCTCCCACCTACCGCATCAGAAGGAGCGTCGAGCTCGAACCAGACACAGATATGGTATGGTGTCGAATACGATGATCCCTCGCGTGGTCGTCATTCTGGGACATTTGAAGGCATACAGGTCTTCAAGACACGACGAAAAGGCGCAGGAGCATTCCTCAAGGCTTCTGAAGGGATTTTGAGACCTGGACCTAGCTTTGTTCAAGCTCTCCAAGATCGATATGGACCTGTACTTTTACCGTCTCCAGGGAACAGGAAACCCGGGGTATCAGATACGACCGCGACCGAAGTGATAGAGGGGGATGGAAAATTTGGATCTGGATCTGGAAAGAGGGAGAATCAGCAGGTTGTTTTAGGTTCGTCACGAGGGAATATCCTAGTTGAAGCTCCGGGTATGGAAGATGTTCAACGTAGAGTATCGCAGTTGGAAAGATTAAAGGAGATTGGTCTAGAAGGTGTCTGGATCAGTGGGTTAGGGGCCGAAAAAGAGGTCACTGTACTTCTAAGAGAAAAGCTAAAAGGTCTGTCTGTCTGTCAGGTCATTATTGGTCGTTTATGATTAAAGTAGCTGATGTACAGTATCATTTAGGTGTACGCGTCTTGAATCTTTCCCGAAATCTCCTGAGTAGCTGGCAAGACGTCGATACTATCGTCTCATGCTGTATCGGTCTCAAGATTCTCGTCCTCAAGTAAGTATCTTCCTTGGAGATCATCGTATATCAGATGTTGATCCTACTGCACAGCGAATCTCGAATACCTCGTCCTAAGTATGAAACACCCCTTGTTGCGCTTCAGGGCATCTCCGAACTCCATCTCGGACAATGCGGAATGACTTGGGCAGAAGTGAGGGTGAGCCCTCATGGACATACTGGCTGACGGCAGGTACTTGGTTTATCGACCTATATGCCCAAGCTGGATACCTTACACCTGAACGATAATGACCTTCTCGTCGAGCTGGATGATCCCCAAGCTGAAATCTTACCAGATCTCAGATCACTGAGCTTGGAGGGTTGTCCAATACCGAGATGGAAAAATCTTCTCCCTGGTCTCGTCAGAATCCCAGCGTAAGCAGGATTGGGTATCTCTATGCTTTAACTAAATGAAGTAGATTAACGTTGCTAAATATCTCCTCGGTTCCTATCGCCACCATCCCTAAATCCAACACGGAGTACCCTACTCTGACGCAATTGATTCTCTACAATACGTCCCTCGAACACTGGTCAGACATTCATAATCTCTCGCAATATTTCCCGAATCTCCAGTCGTTGCGCATCTCTCTCTCGCCTTCAACCTTCTCTGCAGCACACGACCATTCACAGATATCAGGTAACGAACAGGACCCTTCAACCATGTCTGGTAACGCACAAGACCACTTCAAGATTCCTGGCGATGCACAAGGTGTCCCAAAGAAGTTAGGCGATGGACAAGACCATTCAAGAATGTCAGGAGACGACCGGTCGGATAGACCGCTGTACATCGCTGTCTTTCCGCAACTACTTAGTCTCAATTCAACGACCATCTCGGCTTCGGAGCGGAGAGATGCTGAGCTGTTCTACCTCTCACATGTAGATCGCTATCTCCCAAACAAGCAAGACTGGGGCCGATACGATGATCTGGCAAAGACGTATGAACATCAAAGTGTGACTCTGCAAGTCGATAAAGGGGTTGTAAAAAGTGGTTTGAGGTCAAAAATGATCAGTACGTTTTACTTCTTTTGCTCTTCTTTGCTCGACATCAAAAAACAAACTTGGCGTTGCTGATTATAGAATACAGCACTTGATATTATACCTTGTGGAGCATATCCCAAACCTTTTCAGCTCTCTATTCTCCCTTCGGCATCTATAACACTCATGATACGGAAGATCTCTAAACAAATAAGTAAGAGCAATCATATCACAGTTTGGACTTGCAGAGATCCGCTAGGTGGTGAAGGGCAAGATAGACAGAAAGTGGCTGATCTTACCGAAGAGAAGGGTGAAGTCGGCTCGTGGTTCGTAGATGGCGATTCCGTTCTTGTTGATGTATTTTGATCGTCGTTTATTTGGTTTTCGTTGCATGGTATTTTCTATTGCCTTTCGATGTCTCGGCATGGCCTTGTCTATTGTTAGGCTATTTCTCAGCATGGCCTTGTCTATTGGTGATGTTTTTTCATTCAGCATTCAGCATGGCCTTGTCTATTGGTATCCCTGGGCCTATCAAGGACTTGTCCAAAACTGTGGTCTTACTCCCTGTCCCAACCACGGGCTTATCTGTCGATAGTACCTTTTCCATCTCAAGGTCATCTATCGCCGTTCTCCCTTGCATCTCGGATTAGAAGATCAGCATTCTTGATCCCCCAAGACGGCCTATAACGGCCGTACAAAGGAACACTACTGTAGTGAAAACCAGAGGATATCCTTCGCCTATTCGGAAGCGCGTCGTTCGGTGTGCCTGATGGGTTGGTTGAATCCTCTTTTGGCTCCTCGGCGGCCTGTGTAGATATTTCCCCACACTACCTAGTTCTTACTTTCCATCGAATCGTCTCTTATCGACCTTTGAGAACTGCAACTGACTACTTTATCTCTCTCTATCCCTAGTCTGAGCTTTTTTCCTCCTGGCGAATACACGAATACACGATTGGTGTAGCTATTCGACCTCGAGATTCCCTCGGCGCACGCCATTCATTCATCCATCCATTCTTTCTTTCTCTTTCTCCGTTTCTTTTCTTCTCATTAATAATCTCTATCCAAAACTTTAGACGGGATCCTTCTTCCTCTTCTCCAAGAGTCAATTTATTACATATTCAAAACTTGAGAGCGCTGGAAACACAGACTCCATGGCTCCCGGTTCTGGGACGGCGAACGCGAGGAAAGAGGCGGTCGCAGGTAAGATCAACCCTGCATGGTGGAATTATGCTTGTGCAACTTTACTTGCGGCTGTCGTTGTTGGGAATACTCTCAGATGGGCTTTTCTAGGTAAGCCACCATTTCTCCTCTTTGATCTTGTTCTTTATTACACATCTCCCTGTTGCTCTTGCCTTTCACACATCGACACTCTTGGTCTTGTTCCTTCACACATCACTCATTGGTCTTGTTCTTTAACACATCGCCCATTTGGTTCTGTCTTTGATAAGTCGCCAATTTGGTCTTGGCCTTCTGCTTGTACTCGCCCTTTGGGTCTTTTCTTTCATGATCAGAAAAGAGCTGACGAACGACAGATTGGGCCGATCCATATCATTGTGGAGCTTTGTTGAATACTGGTAAATGGCTTGATCCAGGAGTATACACAAATTGGCAGCCAGAAGGTAAGCAAGCGCACATTCTACCACAGCAAAACACCCGTATGGCTTGCTCGCTTGCTTGCTCATATATCAATATAGGATGTTTCCAAGCACCTTTATCCGCCTCTGCACTCCATACCTGCCTGTCTACACCTACCTCCAACACACCAACGAGACAGAGTCACTACGAGAGTAGTGGTCTCGTAGCTCAGATCGCCACAAGCCGTTCGGTGATCTTTGCTGGTGATTCGAGTGTGCGACAGTTGTATTTTGCACTTGTCAACCTCGTTGGCAAAGGCCAGATGACCCCAGGGTGGGAGATCAATGGCGAGAAACATTCAGATCGACAGGTATCACTTTCTGGTCAGGACGGTGCTGTCCTCGATATCGAGTTTTGGTGGTACGTCGAATTTTACTATTCTCTTCTCTAAACAAGTTTCAATCAATAAAGATTCAATCATCTTGCCAATCAAGCTCCACCTTTGATCTGACTGTTGGCAGGGATCCATATCTCAACAACACTAAAACTGTTACACATCTGAACGGTGGTGCGACAACACCTTCATCCCTCCTCGTCCTCGGCTCAGGCTTGTGGTATCTTCGTAACCCAACATCAGGTGGTCTAGCTGCATGGGGCAGCATGATACATGACCGTTTCGAATCGCTCAAAGACCATCAAGGTTCGCCCAAGACCGCTCTGATGACCCCATGGGACAACATGGAACTCGCATCCGGAGTGGGTCTTCCTGGTCTCTTACCCGCTCAAGTTCCCACCGAGCGTTCAAGTCCTGTATACCCTATCGCTGAACGTCAGCTCAAACGGGCCGGTAGTGACTTTGGCATTGCCGACGCAGTCATCTTTGTTCCCGTCACAGAACCCAATGCGGACCGGCTAGCCCCTAGCAGAGCAAAGACGATTCTGCAAACCGACGTGGAAGCGATGAATGCCGATCTCTATGCTCGATTATCACATTCCAATCCTCCTCCCGTCATCGTTCCATCCGTGTTCAATCAGCTGCTCGTGGATGACGAGACGGAAGATGGACTGCATTTCTCGGACAAATTGATGGCGAAGCAGGCTGAGTTGTTGCTTGGATGGAGATGTAATGACATCTTGAGGAAAGAGGGAGCCGAGGGAACATGCTGTAGACGGTATGACTGGACAAGACCAGTGCAGGCGCTGCTCTTGGCTGTGCTTATCTTGTGGGCACCGATCGGCAGCCTTCTCGCACCGAGGCTTCGTAAGTCCCTCCCGAGCTAATCGAATCGCCCTGACAGAACATGGGCGCTGACCATGCTCAGCTCCGACTTCCCCTTTCCTCGCATATCTTCCCTCATCCAAAATAGCTGCACCTCTCAGTATTTTCGGACTCGCCATTGGCTACCTCTTCATGGCAGACCGCACAACTATTTTCATCAAGGAGCAAAAGGACTACGACTCGCTTGTATTCGGCCTGCTGACTCTGGCTGCTCTGGTGGTGGGCTTAGCGACAATGAAGAATGGGGGCAAAGACCTTGGATTTTTAAATCGCGACATCACCGATGAGTGGAAGGGATGGATGCAGCGTGAGCTGTCTCCGGCAACGATATGAACGAGACTGACAAGTCCAGTTGCTATCCTCGTATATCACTTCTTTGGCGCCTCAAGAATTTCCGGCATATACAATCCGATCCGAGTACTGGTCGCGGCATACCTCTTCATGACAGGATGTAAGCCAGACGGTGTATCATATATGGCGATCAAGCTTACCTTGTTCTCTTAGACGGCCACTTCTTCTTCTACTACAAGAAAGCCAACTATGGCTTTGATCGGGTTGCGAGCGTGTTGGTCCGGCTCAACATCCTCTCTGTCGCTCTTCCATATACCATGAACACCGACTACGCATTTTACTATTTCGCGCCTCTTGTGTCTTGGTGGTATGTTATCATTTACACCACCATGGCTCTGGGAAGCAAATACAACGACCGGCCCGCATTCCTCGTCAGCAAGCTTCTCCTGTGTGCTGGTCTGGTGACGCTGTTCATGCACCACACGTGGATCATGCAGGATGCCTTCAAATTGCTAAACGTCATCTTCAACATCCAATGGTCGGCTCGCGAGTGGTCTTTCCGTGTTACGCTCGATCTGTTCATCGTTTGGGGCGGAATGTTCACCGCATATGGATTTATAAAATTCAAGGAACATCAGATCCCTGAAAAGCCTTGGTTCCCTATATTGCGCAACTCGACCCTTGTCGGTTCAGTCCTCGCGCTTGTTTGGTATTTCTGGTTCGAGCTACACCTGCCGAACAAGTTCGTGTACAATGAGTATCACGCCGCGGTATCTATCATCCCTATCCTCGGATTTGTATTTCTACGCAACGCCAACCCGCTACTCCGATCGTGCTCGTCGGCCGTATTCTGTTTCATCGGTCAATGTTCACTGGAGACTTTTATCCTGCAATTCCACGGCTGGCTCGCAAGCGATACAAAAGCCATCCTTCTCGTCCTTCCCGCAACGCGATGGCGTCCTGTCAATCTCGTGATTTCAAGCATATGTTTCGTTTGGCTCAGTCATAAAGTTGCGGGCGCCACCAACGATCTCACAGAGTATCTGGTGGGAGGCAGGAAAAAGACTTTACCCGCACCCGTCACTGCTCCCTCTGCCTCTTCCTCTGCTGGTGCTGGTGCACCACAACAAGCGCCGGCACCACCGAGATCTAGCCTTTCAGTCGTGAGGGAGCTTGTTGAGGGTGGGGGTACGAAAGATGTGGGTCACGGAGGTGTGCCTGAGAGTGTACCGTTGCAGGGTACGAAGGAGACTGCAGGGTTATTGGATCCTGATGGAGAGCCTAATATTGATCTCGAGGAGGGAATCAATGGCGATGGTGTTGCAAGAACAGGAGGATGGCCATCTGTGGGTTTTTCAAGTTTCAGTTCTCTGTTTGATCCAAGTATCCTCTTTTGGGAGATAGATAAGCTGATTTGCTCAACAGTGGATGGCATCAATATCTGGAAGTGCAGTCCAAGGATACGCTCAACGTGATAGACCATGGCGAAATCAAACGATTTTAAACGTATTGAGAGATATTGGCGTATTGGCTCAAACGCATAATTCAGTAAAATTGGGTTTGATCTTGGTTGGGCTTTGGGCACTCAATTGGTTATACTAAATCTGGTAGTGAAACAGACAAGTTATGAGTTACGGGGAATTGCATGTCGGGTAGAGAATGATCCAGTTGAGTATCTTTGGAAATCTAGATGATTTTACAAGTACGGGTTTTTTTTTAACATTTATACATTAGCATGACATGGAAATCATTTTGATACATATGATTTCAAGTATATGTTGGTTAAGCAAGACAGCAAATACAGTACTTTGTTTTTGATCGTACTCGAATTTCCGAAAGCTCGTCAGGTTTTTTTCCCTAAAAGTTGATTGACTAGTACTCGCCAAACTCTACATCTGCGAATGAGATGATCAGTTGATTTTATATCCTCAAGGCTCTGGATATGCGTTCACGAGGTGGAAATAGGTGAGGAAGACAGACAGACACAGACAGACAGACACAGATGTAAGGAAGGGTAGAGACGGGGAGAGAAAGGGAAGAGGAGAAAGGGAAGAGGAAAAAGGGAAGAGGAGAAATGGAAAAGGAACAAATTGGAAACATACGTCCAGTCTGTTTAGCATGCTCTGTAGCTCCTTTCTGGCCTTTCAAACCAACACCACAAACGCCACAACGTAGATCGAAATTGGATGTATCAGTATAATAATGCCGTGCTTTGAGTTGAGCTACGAGTTTCTGAGCGGCGGGCAGGATCGACGAATCTGATGTTGGGAAGATTGTAGTGTGGAATGCTGGGGGCGCGTCGGGTGTAGGAGCAAGAGTGGCTGCGTCGTAGTCTTTTTTGGGTTTGTTTCGTGTAGATAAAATAGTTCGAGTTGGTTTAGGAAGTTTAAACGGTTTGAGAAAAGTGACGATATTTAAGAAAGGTGACGATGTAGAAGAGAGGTGACGATGTTGAAGAAAGGTGACGATGAAGGTGATGGGATATGGGGATGAGGTGAAGAGAAGCAGAAGGAGGTGAAAAGAAGACGTTGGAACAGGAAGAGGAAGAGGAACACGGCAAAGAGGAGGAGGAAGAGGTGATATGGTATATCAGCGGATTCAGTATTCAACAAGTGGTTAATAGACTCACGAATCCCAGAATAAACAAGCACACATCGATTCGAATACTCGTCCTGGCCAAACCTATCACACCGTCCCGTAGCTACATCGAACGAGGAGATTTCTGTTTGGTAGCTTGGTTTGACTAGTCAGCTCTCACATCGACTTTTGTACACGTGCAAGCTCACTGTTTGGAGAATATTGAAAGCTCTGTGTCAAGCCCTGTCAGCGCAGCGCAAACCAGCACTATACATAAAGCAAGGATAGGAAAATGAAAGATTGGACAGGAATGTACCCACCTATTGCTCCTCCCCATGTATCCGGCTTTAGTATCTTGGTTATATATTGTTCCCTCGGCTGACTGATTCCTATGAGCTTGCTTCTCGTGGCCGAAAAGTGACAGCTCACCCTAATATGACATCCGAATAATTCAGCGCATCAGCCTTGATGGCATCCGCGACGACTACTCATCAGCTCCTACCATTGCACAAAATCTAAAACTCACCTTTCCGTAATGCCTTATTTGCCTCAATCCCACCTTCAAATACAACACCTATCGCGCTGAATAGACAGGAATTATCATCAGGGACTACTCTAAGTTGCAGGAACCCCGCATCTCGGCCTGGCAACGCTACTGAATCTGATGACTCCTCCGCTGATGATGAGGGTTGAGCTGGAGTTGGAGTTGGAGGTTGAGCTTGACTTTGACTTGGTCGGGGAGTTTTCTCAGTCGGAGCTGAAAGAGCTTCGTTAAGCGGCTTTACGGATGGAGCTGGGGTAGGAGCGGAATCATGAGGTAGTGATGTAGCTTGGGCTGCAGAAGCTGGAACAGAGGTAACGATAACTTGTTCTCCGCGGGTGATGGGAATAGTGGATAATGTACCAGTCGTTTCAGGAAGAGGTTTAGGTGGATAGCCATATTTAACTATGACTCTTGTTCAGTCTACTTGAGTGTCATGACAGAGAACAGGGATCGACTGACTTTCCTGCTCGTTTACTGCTATTTCTGTCGACGAGAAAATGAGCACCTTTAGGTCATCAATCGTGTCTGTCTCAGGATTGATCTCTATAGTCGTCACGCCCCGTGGGTGTCGCAGGCGTATCTGAATAGACATAAGCACGAGTTTCTGAGATGTGTCTGTCCTCTAAGCCACTCACAGCTACCATCTCTTGTGCTTTTTCCTCTTATTCACAAGTGGAATGGTGAATTACAAGACGTCACGAATCCCGAGGAGCCCCAAACCCGCGCGCGTTGAACTGAGGGACCACGAGTGGCAAATCCGTTCTCAATATTATTAAAGGTCATAGCGTGAGCTCACGAGACAAACTGACGCACAGATCCCATCGACGGTCAAAAAGAAGCTCAAAGGAGAGCGATCATCGACACGAGGCATCAATCGTCTCCTCTCTTCTTTCTTTCTTTCTTTCTTCTTTCTTCTTTCTTTCTCCTTCCACTCATCGGATTTCTTCCAATCCTCCATTTCTCTTTTACTCCCTTCCTCTCTCGTCCATTCCATGGCACTTGACGCCTTTCTGGAAGATTTGTCCTCCTGATCGTTCACTGAGTTGTATCCTCCGTCACAAGCCAGCCCTCGCCGCGTACAGGCTACATTGACCGACAAGAGGTGCGTTTATCTCATGGTTTGTCTCTCTTCTCTTTCATCCATTTCTTCTTGTCTCTCTTCTCTTTCATCCGTTTCTTCTTGTTTCTCTTCTTTGTCTAATTCCTTCCAATAACATGAAATCCTGTCATCGGATTGTTTCCTTCTCGGACAATCAAAAGTTACAAATCTCACGTTATCAGCCCTCTATCTCCAAGTAACTTTGGTCCATCTGCGGCATGGCCTCACCAGCGACTATCACCTCTCCGCCTCTGCCCGTGACTACCACCATCTTGCCACCTCTTCCTTCTCCAGTCAGAGCAGAGGACGAGATAAGCCTCATCGATATATCGGATTTCTCACCAACACCATCCGTTGCTGCCTCTCCATCGACTTTTGCAGCCTCGCCCGGTGCTTCCAACGGTGGACAAGATCATGACAGTCGTGCAAACAGAAGCATCTGGGAGCTGTATCCGATCCTTCATCCTGACGGTAGAGACAAAAAAGCCCAGAACAATGTCGAAGCCTCAATCCAGACTCTCTCGAACACTTCATCGCCGGAGATGCATCCGAGAGCCACACAATCTTCATCGGTCTCCCCTATCAGTCAAAAGACGCTGAGCCCAAGTGCAGCATCATACCAACCTGTCGCCCGATTGCAGATAACAAGGAGCAAGACGCCGCCCTCCTTCTTCTCTCGGCCAGTAGATACCCAGACTCCGCAAGTTCACGATCCATCACCCCTAGCCCATACCGTCAGTGTAACGCCCCAGCCTACACCTCCTTCTTCACCATTGCGATATGGTGTTGACGATAGCTGGGGAGACGGTGGCTACCTGGGCGGACAAGCTTCATCGCAGCACTCCACCAACGCTGGTGAGACGCTAGTGGCAAATTTCGGCGCACTCACCCTGGCGAGAAAGGAAAGCAACGCCCTCGTCACTAAGGCTCCTGTGGATCATGTCCAGACGATGGCCCACGTTATTGGTAGTATCCCAGAAGAGGAAGTAGGCTCAGTGAGTTTACTTCCTTGACCCAACTTCATTCAACTCAAATCTTTAGGTGTCTTCAGCAGGATCACCAAGATCTGCAGCCGTTGTCGCCACCGCAGAGGACTTTAAACCATCAATGCGAGATGTGAAAGAGACTTTTCCACCCGGCAAGGGTGAAGAAGTATTTGAGGAGACTCATGACGTGCTCGGCACTCTGGAGGAGAGGCTGCAAACTCTCAGCAGCGCATACACTTCTTTTATGGTCGGATGGGAGGAGGCTTTGAACGCCTTGAAGGAGACCCACATCAGCAGCGACACCTCATCCGATCTACGCCTATACCAGCTGAAAGTCGACTCTCAAAAATCAGCACTTGCCAAGCTTGGAAAAGACTTGCAAGAGCGTCAGGTCGAAGCACAGGACAGCTCCGAAAAGCTTGCACAGCTTAACATCTCATTTAAATCACTCTCAGAGGAGATGACTAGGCAAGCAGAAGTACTAGAAAGGGTGCAAGCAGAGCGAGACGTGCTACAGCGTGAGAAGGAGCTGTGGGGGAAACATGACCGACAACTGACGGAGAAATTCCTGACCTTGGAAAAGGAGTGTGAGCATCTCAAAGAACATAGTACTGCTGCACCACAGGCAAGTGCAATTTGACTAGATCGCCTTGATACAGCTGACACCGCCGACAGGAGGATACCTTCGTCGCGATCTTACTTGCAGGGAACGGTAGACTGGTCAGTGATGTCGGTGCTCTGTGATGCCACACTAATCATCGTCAGTTTGATCACCAGCTCATCAAAGAAGGATACGATGGAGGCAAGTCAGACAATCCCTTTAGTAGTTGTGGTATTGATTTTACTCTCCGCTGTTAGGCATTCGCGCAGCCAAGATACTCATTCAACGAGTCGATGATCTTTGCGGATTGGTCTGGGGGGAGAGTCAGCCAAGCAGCTTCATCATTGAGCTGTTTATGGATGTTGTGAGTAGCCAATTTAACAGTCTCTGATAGACATCAGCAAAGGACGATCGACGAGTTACAACAGGTACGCTGCTCTTTTATGCGGGAAAGGGATACGCAAGGGGGATCACTAATGTTGTGTTTTCAGACTAGCATAATTGTCAAGGGTGCCGAATTCTGGCAGTTTCTTGATGGTTTTGGAGACCATGATGCATTGATTACTGTGACGGATGTCATGGGAAGGGTCCATGGAAAAATGAAGGGTATGTGGCTGTCAACCCCTGATTCAGAGTTTGACTTGGACTTTGACTTGACGTTTTCAAAGCGCATACTCGATGGTATTCAAGTATCTCAACATGCAAGATGATATTTATGGCAACTTCTGAGGTCGATTGGTTTCTGCTGTCTATAGTCCCGAAAGCTGACAAAGACAGATTGATCCCTACGTTGATCTCATGGAAGTCCTCCACGCAGAAAACAAGCTGGACAGGATCTGGGCCGCACGCTCGACACCCCGACCTGAAGACGATCCATTCATAGCTTTAGGGACTGAACGATTATACTATGTCGACTGCCTCTTTACTATGGCACCAGGCAAGTGGAGGACAATGCTTCGTCATTCTGTACCACCTTCGAGATCTGCCACCCCACGACCGACCACTCAAGATTCGAGCACGTCGCCGCCTCTATCTCCTAAAGTCCCTCAACCTTCGCCAGTACAACCTGTCCAGTCTGCCGTCATGATTGCACCTAAGGCACCTTGGAAACAGGTCTCAGGAGCACCACCTGCCTCAATACCAGCAAGAGGCGGAAGCTTGTTAGACCAGTACCTAGAGTCAAGAAGCATGGTTTCTACCTCGCCACCCTCGTCAACAATATCACCTCCGTCAACACCTCGGGCTAGGGCGACTGCCCTTCCCCCTTCTCCAGCTCCAAGACGAGTACAGAAGGGGCGCAACTCCACAGGCATGATTGTGCCTCTCGACGAGGAGATCGAAGGTTCGATCGGTGGTAGTCCGCCGGAGAGTGACGAGGACGAACCGTCTGTCGATCTCCCTCATTCGGCACTCAAATTTGTTCAACGACCCATTCCGATCAGTCGTACCGAAGAGAATGTAAGGTCCAGAGGCGACGCTGGTTCTTCGAGCTTAGCACTGAGGGTCAGATCGCCTCCTGACAGGACATACCCCCGAATGCGTGACTGGAATCCGCGTCGCAAGGCAGTTGTCTCATCGAGCAGCAATCCCAACAGCACACCGCTTGGCGATAGGTCGAGCACCTCGACGGGCGGCCGAAGTGTGTCTGGATACAAGTAGTCTTTAGAAGGTGATGACCGACAGTGGACGATTAAGCTACTGTATTCACTGAGACTCTTACTTGTTTATATTACGATATTTCGCCCGAACAATACAATTCATTCATCCCGCCGTTCTCGTAATGGTGAAGAACATGCATCGTGATGTAACTGTTTCACAACGTTGAAATCGCTCCACGGCGTCATTGATGCTCTATTAGGACTTTGTCTTGACGTACTTTGATCAAGTGTCGCTCAAGTCAACGCAGTTGTCCAAAACTCGATATCGATGATGAAATTGAGATGCATAAACTCATTGCGTATTTCGTGATGACTGTTTTTTCACACTTGTCTTCTCTTTAACGGCCACCGCCATCCATCACATCCGTACCAACGTATCCAAGCCTACAGCTTGGCTTTGACTGGTTCTTCTGCCGTTGCACCTTGGGAATTCTTGGGTTGACGCTTTGCCAAGGCGGCAATGGCTTCTACGCCCAATTCGGACTTTGCGCGTTCTCTGAGCTCTTTTCTGAGGATCTTGCCACTAGGGGATTTGGGTATAGCGTCAACGCATACTACTCCACCTCTGAGTCGTTTATGGTTTGACACGCGATCATCTATCCATTGAGCGACTTGATCGGCGAGTTGTTGTTGTTGTGCCGGAGAGAGTTTATCGAGTCCGCCTTTGGGTACGATATAAGCTCGGGGAAGTTCGGTCGCTTGGGCGTGAGAGTAGATCCCAATCACACCTGCGTCTGCTACTCGAGGATGTCCGAGAAGGGTAGATTCCAAGTCGGCGGGAGGTACTACAGGTGTTAATCAGTATAACTCGAAATAGCAGAGAGCCCTCAGGGAGAGGAGAAAAAGACGACTGACCTTGAAAGCCTTTATACTTGATCAATTCTTTCAGTCGATCAACAATACTACGATGCACACATAAGTATAAATACTACTACAACTCCCACCACCACCACCACCACCACCACCACCACCACTACTACTATTCGTCCTATCTTTAGGTATAGAGGCAGGCAAGAAAGACTGTACTTACTGGAAATACCCATCATCATCGACTGTTGCAATATCGCCCGTCTTGAACCAACCTCCTGGAGCAAAAGCATTCCTCGTCGCTTCTATATTTTTCCAATAACCTTTCATGACGCTTGGACCCCTGACCCATAATTCTCCAGGCTCTCCAATCTGGACATCTACACCAGAAACAGGATCGACCAATCTTGCTTGATAAGTAGGTGCAATACAACCTATGGAACCCTGATGTTGAGAACCTTCTCTGACTTGCATTACGTGCGTTACCGGTGATGTTTCGGTAAGACCGTATCCCTGTGTGACTCTGCAACTGGGTCTCGCAGCTTTTGGTAGACCGTAAGCAGGGACTTTGCGCACAATGGGGAATCGCGATTCGAAAGCTCTGATCAATTCAGGTGAACATGGTGCAGCACCAGTCTGGATACCGTGTAAACTCGATAGGTCGTAATTGTCGAAATGTTTCGAGTTGACCAATGCGATTAACATTGGTGGAACAAATAATGACCATGAGATCTTGTACTACACCACCAACAACAACGACAACAACCGTCAGTTTCCTACCGAGTAAAAGGGAAAGGGGTAAACATACTTTTTCAATCGACTCGAGCACCTTTATTTCGTCCCACTTGGGCAAAATAACAACAGGCGTGCCAGTGGTGAGTGGTTGATGGACCAAGAGCGTCAATCCGTAGATATGACTGAAAGGGAGGACACCAAGTATACGATCGCGGTAGTCTAGTTTTTCGTAGGGTGCCCTGAGAAGCTGAAGTTGACTGGTCATGTTATGATGGCTGGTCTCGACACCTTTGGCCAAACCGGTCGTTCCGCTCGAATAACACAGATAAGAAGTGTTCATATCCTCTGTGGCAGTCAAACGTCGAGTGCCCGCTGCCTTGTCCCATAGCTCCTCGATACACCTGTATGGCGTGTCGACGGGCTTCTCATCAGGTGGACAGAGCAGGAAGATCCGTTTTCTGATCAAGGGCAGATCTTCTGGAGCTTGATCCAAAGCGGCATGAAGGACTGGTAAGAGTGCTGGAGCGACGAAGATGGCTTTAGCGCCAGAATCGACTAATTGATGCAGTAATTCGTGAGGTTGGCTGTACTCTCGTCAACACGTATTGGTAAAGAGCGACAGAGCAGACTCACTAAGCTGCATTGGCTGGTGAGACGATAGCTTCGGTTGCGAGTATTGTGTAATTTGCAGATATCCATTCGAGCG
Organism: Naematelia encephala; assembly: GCA_002105065.1. Classification (NCBI taxonomy): domain Eukaryota; kingdom Fungi; phylum Basidiomycota; class Tremellomycetes; order Tremellales; family Naemateliaceae; genus Naematelia; species Naematelia encephala. Next base: position 77,790 of record MCFC01000019.1, read on the forward strand.
AGTTGAGGCCAAAGATACACACTACATCTCCTCTCTTTACACCACTCGTACGCAATCCATTACTCGCCCACGCAGCTTGGACCGGAATCTCCTCTCGGTATAACTTCCTACCCGTCAGACCGTCGACGAACGCCAGTGAATGTGGATCTGGAGGTGCATAGAACCTAGGTGGTCTACCCTTCTGTTTCGGTGGAAACAGATAATGAAACGTATTCATTCGAGGGATGGGGGGAGGTGTGAGTTTCGAGGTATAAATCCTACGATTCGGGTCGGGAGGAGGCATTGGGAAATCTTTATGTTCTGGATAGAATGAGTATCCAACAGGTAGATCAGAAACTTGAGGTCGAGATGTATTTCTATTTGCGACCTCGGGAGTATGGTCTTGTAGATGTTGTAAACGATGTACCTGCTCAGCGTCGAGATGTGCTTTAATACGCGCGTTTACACCCGGCTCAAGACGACGGGGAACGATGGCTCCAGTTCTATTGTTCGGATTGGGTCGACGAGCAGGTACTGATCGTGCTGAACGAGTTTGGATGATGACGCGTTGACCAGGAAGAGGGGTTATGGGAAGTCGAGATGACGATGCGATGGCATTAGGAAGTGATTGAGAAAGGTTGCTGCGCGAGAGGAAGAAAGACATGATAGCATGCTCCGATTTCTGCGGCGAATGAGGATACGACGGCGGGAGAGGGGTATATCTCTAGCCGGAGACGCCAGGGTTTGACGTGCTAACGACAACTAGACTAGACAGGTTCAAGGCAAAAAGGCCACGATGTGGATTGAATTTCAACAGGACCCATCAGCTGATCTCGTTTTTTTTTCAAAAAATCCGCCAAAATGCCGTTACCCCGGAATGTCGACGACGATTTACCCGGTAAGCACCTACTCTGTGTTCCATCGTACTTTGGGTACTTTTACTGGATAACTCTTTCACATGCTTTGCCTATGAGATTCGTCTATGTATCCTCCTGTGCTGGCTCGAAGCATCTACTTGTGCGGATCTTTGGCGAAAGGATGGCTGTACCCACCCCACGCCTCACCCATCTTTGATATGATACCGCGTCTATCAACGTCAGATAAGATGCTCGAATAAGATCTTCTTTCGCTACGTGTCATCGAATTCTAGCTAGCTAACTGTTTTATCTCTCGGCTGTAGATCGGGCAATGACCAAAATCGGTTCATCCATTCATATCCAACAGAAGAGGAAGAGACCAAAGTCTAGATGTACTAGAATTCACTCATAAAGTAGGCCTGCCAACAGTTATACAATTCGAGCCTCACACGCCTAGTATACCCGACTCTGTCCTTTGGGAGCATGACAATCCGCTTACATATGATTGGCTGCTATTGCTGACAAAATCCTTCAATTTGATTGGCCACATATGGCGTCCCTTTTATTCTACGTCGCGTCTGGAACAAGTACATAAACCTTCCGATCCGATCGGAGTGTTCATACTTAACGTCCATCCATACCTATCAATCATCTCATTTGCATTCTCAGTCACACACCCCACACCACACACACATCTACATACCAACAATGACCGGCTGCTCAGGTGATCCTTCCAACTGCGGTTTCTGCGGCGTAAGTACCATCCCCGTCAGCTCAAACCAATGGCTGATTGATTCTTTAGTCCACTCACGCCGATTGCGCCAAGACTGAAGTCAGTGGCTGTTCTGCCAACCCTGGTGATTGCGCTGTCTGTAAAGGCGTAGGTTGTGTCGCCATGGAATGTACTGGGTGAGTACTTTCCTTTGTTTCCTTACTTTCTCCATCCATCTCCTCTCATCTTCTCCTCTCCATTCTTTCTGTAACTGTACTCATACTATCTGTTCTCACCGTTCTATCTTTTCCTCTTGCTCTCTATATAATCGGAGATTATCCTGTCTTATCCATCCTTGACATTTCACCTTTCACCCTCTTTACCCCTACCCTGTGCATCTAGCTATTTCTATTCCTATTCCTTAGTGTCACGCGATAAATAAAATGCTATGTTCTCCCGGCAATTTCCTCGTTGTTATCTATCTTCTCGCCCATGTTCCCCTTCTACCTGCTTTTGATCCCTTAACCCCGATGAATTCAAGGAATCCACGCTAATATCAATATCCTATAGCGACGTCAAAACCTGCAAAGCTTGCAAAGGCAACTTTCAATCCTGCCGCAAGGCCGAAGTGACAGCTACCGAAGGTATCGAGCGCTCTCGTGCTGCTGCTGCCTGATCAGACGTTTCGAGTTAGATTTCTCATTTTCTTTACATTGACATTCACTGTATCATCTTTCTCAGTTTCAGTCCAGTCCAAAGTTGCATGTAACATAACATATCATTCATTTTTTCGTATACTCAAGGTTGTCGATGATCGACGACTTGAATCTACTCTTCTATAGTTCTGCAGTGACGATAATGATTAAATTATTCTTCAAAGTACCCTACAACGACACCTTTCTCTACTGCCCAAAACCCTAAAACCCAAACTCCTCCCTGGTCATCCGAGCACACCAACCCTCCTCATCAGTCTCGACCACCCAGCCTCTGATCCCACTCGCATCCTTCGTAATTTCTCTTACCACCCCTTTGGCACGCTCGTTCCTATCCTCGTCGACCTTTGCGCCCAACCACGCAAATCGCTCCAGCACATCCTTTCGCAGCGCTGCGCCTTTTTCGCCAATTCCTCCAGAAAAGACAATCCCGTCTATATTCTCTTTCGGAAGCGATGCAAGCAATTTGAACATGTATTGCGAGACGTATCCCATCAGTCTGTCGAGGAACACCCCATAGGCTAAAGTAGCTGACTCATGTTCCTCTTTAGAACATGAAGATGGATCGGATATTCGTTTGAGGATGGTACCAAAGTTAGTCGTGCCCGCCAGAGCTTGTAATCCAGATTTCCTGAGAGGAAGGCCGATCAGCTTTCAAGCTCATCGCTAATGAGGTACAAGGAAAGGAAAGGAACAAGGGGCAAGGGACAGAACTGACTTGTTCAGTACAGCTTCAGCTTGAGATACTTCCATTCCTTCGATCCCTGCATCGGCTGACGGGTCCTTGGTGTGATGGAAGATGGCCGTTGGATCCACTGTTCCGGATCGTGTACCTCCAATGAGACCCTCAAGAGGAGTCAAGCCCATACCTTATCTTTATCAGCTCTACTCATATCTGGCTGAAGGGAGAAAAATCCGAGATCCATCCCATATAATGAGAGTTAAACAGCATACGTGGCACACATGCCACGCCAAGACTTACTGGTATCAATAGACTTGCCGCCCTTGATACAGCAACTGGACGCTCCACTTCCCAGATGCGCCACAACGATATTGATATCTTCTGGTTTCTTTTTTAGATGTTTTGCAAGCGAGTCTACGATCGAGGCGTACGATAACCCGTGAAAGCCATATTTACGCAGAGGCATCACGATCTCTTGATCCGGAGGAGGTAGTGCATAGGTATATGTTTCGGGTGGAATGGTTTGCTATATTATTTGAGCTACCTTGAAGGATATAGTCCGAATTGGAAGGTGACGTACGTGGAAGAGTGTATCGAAGAGAAGGAGAGAAGTGTGATTTGGAAGAGCATTGAGGCACGCTCTTACAGCCAACACGGCGTGGTGATTCTTTTACTCGGGATCAGCAACGGTTCAGATAGTCTGAGCTGAGGGTGGAAACATACATGTAGCGGCGCGAAGGTGGACAACTTATCCATCTCTTGTAAACCTTCGGTGTGGTCCTTGGTTATCTTAATTCCAGACTTATGTGTAGCCCCATGTACACTTCAGAACTTATCAGCATGCCCTGCCGATACTTGGAGGGTGGGTAACGGAAGGGTCATAGGTTAATAGGTCGGCGACGTACATTCTGTGCGAAACATATTGAATATCGTCCTTTTCTATCTCGCCAGATGAACTAAGCTTCTCCAACAATTGAGGGAAGAGCTCCTCATCTTGATTCCATCAGTACGTACGTGCGCAGAGACGCTCCATAGAAGCTAGCTCACAATCTACACTTGCTCCATCCTGTCCATCCTCATTGACATCATTCCCCTTGCCTTGTTCCCAAATGACCTTGAAGTTGACTTTATCGCCTTTTGATCCGATCCCGCTCACACCGAGCCCAGCCCGCTGAACTAGCGGTGCAGATGGCGAAGAAGGGAGAGCAAAGAGCTTGCCCTTGATGGATGATGAGCCGCAATTGACTGCTAGGAGGTACATTCTTATTCGCTTGGATTATTTGCTTCGACCGACTAAGTACAAAGTAACTCGAGCATGGCGGGCGACGAACGACGACGCAAATGGTCCCTGACGCCGAAGTGCCGATCAATTCGGGCAGGGGTTCCCCCACAAGCAGTAAGGACCGTGGGAGACCTGGAAGCGGTCGACCGGTTAGGTTTCAACGTGTTTTGCCGACTGGGAGCTGCTGTCCTGTCCAGCCTTGCAATCTCTTCTTCCTTGCTTGCAATTGGATCATCAGTCTTCTTTCCTCTTATTAAGCCCCTTAGACCCCTTGAACCACAGAGTAAAGATGCTGCGTAACACTCTCCGTACCTCCTTGCGGCAGTTCTCTACATCTCCCATTCGTCGAGGTGTCCAAGAAATCACTCGTCCAGCGATCGAGACTCCGCTCTCGCTTTGGAATTGGACCGAAGAGGAGCAGATGTTGCGTGAGACTGTGAGACGATTTGCCAACGATGTGATCGCTCCAAAAGTCAGTGCGATGGATGAAAAAGAGGAGATGGATCCTGTGAGTCTTCAGCAAGGGTATTCACTTGTGAGAGCGAGCTGATAGGAGGATAGGCTATCATCAAGGGATTGTTTGATAACGGCGTATGTTGCTCCTCTAGCCTCTATATGCATATTAAGCTGATGCAGACCCTCTCAGTTAATGGGAATTGAGACTCCAGCCGATTTTGGAGGCAGTGAAATGTCCTTTACTGGCGCCATCATCGCGTAAGTCTTCAGTCTTCACATACTCCCGTGCCCACGCCCGACCTCGAAACCTCCAAGTTGTGAAAGACCAATAACGATCCTACAGAGTGGAGGAGCTCGCTCGGGTCGATCCTAGTGTCGCAGTTCTCGCCGACGTGCACAACACCTTGGTGAACAGCGTTCTTCGCCTGTACGGTAACGATCACGTCAAGGAGCGCTGGTTACCTGGACTTGCAACCGAGAAGGTCTGTTCTTCCCTGTTAAGGCAGGGCAAAACTGATATCAGACAAGGTTGGATCTTTTTGCCTGTCTGAACCGGCTGCGGGTAGTGATGCATTTGCCTTACAAACGACAGCGAAGAAAGATGGTGATCACTACATTCTCAATGGTAGCAAGGCGTAAGTCGCTCTTAGTGATCCTGTCCTGAATGAGGAGCTGGAATGACCGTCCTTAGGTGGATCAGCAACTCTGGGGAAGCAGATACCTTCCTCGTATTTGCCAATGTAGACCCAAGCAAAGGATACAAGGGTATCACTTGTTTTGGCATGGACAAAGCGGACGGCGTAGAGATCGCCAAGAAAGAGAAGAAGGTCCGCCTTGATCTTCTGATTCTGATGTCTTATCCGGTGGGCGGAATGCGCTTATCGTCCGTAGCTTGGGATCCGAGCATCGTCAACATGTGTCTTGTCATTTGACGATGTGCGTCTGCCCAAGGAGAACATTGTCGGCGAGGTCGGAAAGGGCTACAAGGTACGCTTAGGCAAAGTAAATCAGAACTGAAAAAGACTGATCGAGATAGTACGCAATCGAGATCTTGAACGAGGGGAGGATAGGTATCGCCGCCCAGATGATCGGGCTTGCACAGGGCGCGTTTGATCATGCTGTGACATATGCATACCAGAGAAAGCAGTTTGGAAAGTTCATCGGTGCGTCTTGAGATTCCTTGAGGGTTCTGGGAAAGCGCTGAAGATTTTTGATGTGCAGGAGATAACCAGGCTATGGGTCATCAATTTGCTGGTGAGTGTCGGATCTTCCATTGAGTATCGTGGCGAGACTGATTTATCTTGTAGATATGGCAATCAAGATCGAGGCTGCTCGACTGTTGACCTACAACGCGGCCCGATTGAAGGAAGAGGGCCGTCCATTCACCCAAGAGGCTGCTATGGCCAAGTAAGTCTCGAGCAAGCGAAATGCGGTGAGAGTGTTAGCTTATGCCTCTTCAAAAGGTACTTTGCCAGCAATGTCGCTCAGGAAGCGGCTGGGCAAGCTATCGAGTGGTGCGGTGGCGTTGGCTTCACACGCGATCTTCCGGTGGAAAAGTTTTGGCGAGACTCGAAGATTGGTAAGCGACGTGATGCCGGCGGAAGGCTAAAGCGAGCAGGCGCCATTTACGAGGGTACATCGAATATCCAGCTCGAGACTATTGCAAAGCTTCTCCGTGAGTCACCAGTCATGCTTGAGCGTGCGTGGGCTGAATGCGGCATTAGGCAAGCAATACGCTTCATCTTGATTCGGGTGAACATCGGATCACACCTTCCGCCGGATCTGTGATTGTTTTAGTTCCTGTATATGTCGATCACGATGATCATGCTCTACATTGTTTCTCTCAGATGCCGGAGCTCAATTGATCCCTCTCCGTTGTAGCTCTGCGGCAATCAGAATGATGGGACAGGTTCTTGAGAAGGATGAATTGCGCAGTTAGCAGTTGAGCACCCGTGAGGACGGTAGTCACCCGTTACGTCAGAGTATATATAGCGTTTGGTGCCGACGACAGCCATGCCCTGTGTGTGCGTGGAAGGAATTCTTGAATCGGCGAATTATTGCGAGTCGGCCGAGAAATGGTTGGGTGGGGGAGGTCCTGCTCTACTGGCAATAGGAAAAAAAAAAAAAATGTTCTCACACAAAGTCGATAAATCAAAGTCTGGAATATGAGTGAGAAGTTGAAACCTTGGCTATATAGCGGTCAACGCAAAAAAAGGACTGCGGAGAGGCGTGACGGCATATATAACCTCGGGTTAATTTGGACAGGGGTATCTCTCCGGCATTTCCGAGTTTCCCGGTCAGTAAAGTTTACAGTTTGAATGAGATGCCTAGTGAGTAAGGGATTGCGGAAATATTCCCTTAACAAAGTAAGGGGTTGGGGCATGGATCAATAAATAGTAATAGTGGCGAGTAGTGTGATAAAAGGATTTCCCTCTAGGCATCGGTAAAAACACCGAGGACGACGTCCCGTTCTAACGGAGGAGACAAGGTAGTAGGTAGTATGCAAGCCGATCGGTGATCATATGGGATCATTTCGGCATCGGGGTACACATCGCTTTGAATGGTAAGATGCAGAGCAAGAAAAGGCAGGATATATCAATCACCTGTGGAAAGCCTGGTTTGTGACAATGCCCCAGATGTTGTACCAAATAGGTTAGTTTGCCAGTTTTCTTCATGGGCAATTGAATAGAATTGAATTCATATTGTTATTCTTTTTCGAATTTCTACTTTTAACGACACCCTCGGATCCCATTTACGTTCTCAACCGAAGGCAGGCCATTTCAGCCGGAACTCTAGTAAAGAGGGAAGCACAAGGATCACACTACTAAGAGTGACAAGGGGGGCAGCGGGCGAAAGAGAGAGAGAGAGAGAGAGAGCGCCAAAAGAGGAACAGAAGATTCGAGGCACGATACCAGGAAAAAATAAGACCCCAACGCCGTCCGAGCCAAAAGTATAATTGAACGTTGGGTACATTGGGAATTTGATATCGGTCATGGGCGAGAGCAGCAGTAGACATCGTTTAGGACGGCGAGCATCACCTCGGCAGGATCAGTCAGTACCGCCTCTTCCAGCACCCCGTGCCCTCCTTGCTCCCCTACGCCACTTTTCTTACCCCCTCCACCCCCTGCTCTGCTCCTTCGCCCAGATTCCAGGATAATCAGGACAACGTTTTTGTGCTTGATTATGGGATTCAGGCTTGCGGTTTATCAACCGAGACTGTATTTTTGTATCCATCTGACCTCGGATACATCTCTAAAACAGACATTAAGCATGTGCTGATTCCTGATTTCGCTCGTTGTTGCATTCCCCTATCACAGCTTCATCTCCCCTTCCTCGTCCACCACCCCACTACCATCCTCTTTTGATTTGGGCGATCCGCCGACACCGAGCTCGGTATCCACACTCCAATCAGTCTCTGATCTGCTCGAGACCTTCTCATTTCCAGCCTCTACTCGGACCGCCATGCCATTCCCAGTCGGATCTCCTGCGCCGATGCACAATCGCATTTCGCTTGGAGAACGTCCACGCCGACCATCGCCACTGTTACACGAGATTCAACCGCCAAGTCGCAGGCTTAGTTCACATCAGATGCTACTTCTCACTCCCTTTGGCGAAAGTATGCAACCACCCTCGATGATACTGGGAGGAGGTGGAGGCGTAAGTATGGGGATGGGTATGTCGCGAGGATCGTCGAGCATGGGCAGCGGTGCGAATGTCAATCTCAACCCACCGCACTCGGCTCCACCACGCATGGGCAGCATACCCGATCGTCCCTTCGCTTCGGCCCGGCGTGAAAGTGGCGGTAGAGCTGCACCCATTGGTCCCTCGCCTACCGCAATGCGTCCTCCCGTTTCTTCACGTAATCTGCGGAACACACGGCATCACTCGCTCCTGTCCTCGACGACCACACAACCATCCCCTCTGGCCTCTGCTCCGTTGACGACCATTCCATCCGAGACTGATTCGTCCGAATGCTCGACTCGAGAGTCTTCGAGCCAGGGACACTCAATACATGACGTACCGGCAAGTAGCGCAGCACATACAGTCCCAATGATGCGCTCCAACTCGTTACCAGTCATGACACTGCGTGAGCTGCAGGCGCTCAAGGAGAAGGATGGCGAGCTTGGAATCACCCGAGGCGGAAATTGGGCGTGGATCTCGCGTGATGATGAGCTAGCTGAAGAATCGTGAGTGTCGCTCATGATTCGTGTCCTCGCTCCCCTATTATCGGGGTCTGGATTTCAAGTGCTTATGACGTACAGTGAAGAGGATGAGACACCAGCACTTAGCAAAGGCCCCACAGCTTCAGCATCCAGTACCTCTCTCCAGTCCACTGCTGGCAGTACCCCTCCATCGCGTATCCCCTTCACTTTCAGCGACCCCTTTGCGTCCACCACCTCTACTGCCAGTGGTATGGTACGAGAGGGTATCCACTATTCTTCCTCTCACCCTCCTTCTGCCACCACTCCGGGCTACCACTACAGCCCAACATACAACGATACCCGCCGCATGTCCGAGACGCCCTCTGCTATCTCCCAGCATTCCCCACGAAGTATCTTGGATCCCCCGCGCCGGCCGAGCGCGCCTGGACACTTGTCTTCCCGGTCTTCGATACTGTCCTTGAACGATCCATATCCCCCTCCTCCGCGCTCCTCTGGATCTTCTACCAGGTCTGTCGCAGGATCAGTATCCGGACTCGCGCCACCACTCGTTTCGGATCGCATGGTAAACCCAGAATTCACAAACCAAAGTCCTCCCAGATCGGTGAGATTGATGCGGTACAAGTCGGCACCGGGTCGTGCCACGGGTTTGGGATTACAGATAAAAGTGCGCGACCAACCTGGCCCCAGCACTGAGCATGCGTCGGCGTCAAGCGGATCGGATAGACGTGAATCGTCTGGCAGTGAAGGCCGACGAGGCAGTCACACATCCCGGGGCTCGCGTCGGACATCAAAGCGTGCTCTTGGATCGTGGGCAGCAGTGGACGTTGTCGAGTCTCTACCGACCGACTTGGAGACGAGCCCAGCGTCCGATGTGTCTGGTCGTCGCCGATCAATTCAGCTCCATCTATCAGACATGCCGTCTGCACCTTCTCAGCAGAACAGAGAAGATACGACGGTAGTTGTCCTCGAGCAAATCTCGTCTCGTGCACCTCTCTCCGACTTTGGTCTCAAATTATCCCGTGCTTCGATATCCTATGGGCACGCAGCGAGCCTCAGCGCACTGGGAGGTCGTAATAGTCTGGGCGGCGCGGTAATGATGGGGGAGGCATGGGTCGAAGCGTTCCCTCGACGCGGCAGTCTGGCTGTGCTCAGCAGGACTCCTCTAGGACCGTGGGCCAGGTCGGGGACAGAAGCAGCCGTACCAGCTGTCGGAATTAGAGGTACAGGCGTGTCGTTCGGGGCTCATTGGTCAGAACGGCGAGGCAGTTGGGCAGAAGGTTGGGGAAAGGATTGATCTGTTGCTTTTTTTTGGGGGTCAGCATTAGAACATCGACATCATAATGACGCATTCTCAATTTTGAAGAGCCCATACTATAACTCACACTTCGGTTTATCACATACAACACAAATTACCTAGATGTCATCACATTCTACATTATGCAATTTCATGAATCCTTTGTTTTTCGTCTTTGTCTCAGTCTTGGGTGAAAGTGTTCGTCGAAATTGTAGTACTGACCAGCTGGTCTTTGTGACAGTTGAAAAGAGTTTATTTACTATATTGAAACCGACTGGTCTCTGTGACAGCGACTAGCATATATAACGCAGTAATAACCAGCTGGTTCTGGGCAACTTTCTACTCATACCATGTGCTGGCTTATCAGACTAAGACTTACGGTCACGTTCATGCTGTCGGAGAACGCGAGGGTAACAAGGTTACAGGAATCATAAGAACAGAAGTGCAACACAATCCATACAGAGGGAAAACACAAAACACGGGGAGTGGCATGTATACATCTGTGCGTCCAGGCCCAGCTGGAGCTGGAGCTGGAGCTGGCAGAGGAGCAGCGAGCGAATCAACGAATGAAATACCAGAGTTGATAGATTACTTCAGCCATCGATCGACACTACACTTTGTCGAGAGGGCAAAGATCGACATTTCAGGTGGCCCGTGCCGCGTGCCTACATGTGCAGTTACATACTCCAAAGTGACTGACTCCTACCCACCCATACTGTTGTCCTCTGTCCATCAGGTAAGGGCAAGACGACACACCCTAGTTATCTGCTTGCCCTGCTTGTTTTTCTTGCGCCGCGCGCCGTGCTAGGATCTTTGCGCTGATGCTTCGAATATTCTGCTCGGCACGCTCAACACCTCCCTTGGATGCCCGTTGATACATGTTCAGGGCCGGTTCAAAGTTATCCGCTGTACCTCATCAGCGATCCAGACCCCCGAATCATCCCAGCTCTCCAGTACTCAGTTTCCAAATCGCTGGTCGTCCCCCCTCCCCTCCGCGTCTCTACATGTTTCGACCGACAATAAGGCTTCCCCCGTTGTCCATTTGTTCCCCCTTCTCTCTCCTCTCTCCCTTCCCCCTCCCCTTTCTATGACCGAAGATCACCCCGGTTCCTTTCTCTCTCGACCGGAGCAACCCCGTTCTTCTTTTCTTTCAACCGAAGCCAACACAGTCATGCAGATATGATAGGTTGAATGGTAAATGTGGATGAATGCAAGAAAACAGTACGCACTCGATTCTAGTATAGCAGCAAGGTTGAATGCAATCTACCATAGAAGAACACAGTAGCAAGAGAAAAAAAAAACAGGCCCGTCAGTCAATTTGGTCCAGTGCCAGGCTGAAGACAACGGACCTCTGGATCATCAGGAGCAAGTTCTAGAGCCGAGCTGTTTTACAACCAAACATCAGTTTGGACTTGATGCAATAATCTGCAGCGCTAGAAGTGGACTCGCTTACGTTAGATGTTTGATAGCGAGAGCAGGCTGTGGTGGTTTGGACATTATATGAGCCGAAGCGAGATCTCGTTTGTATCAGCTCATGCCCCACTACAACTTAAGACTGCCTCCACTCCTCGCGCTCAAGAGGCTTGCTCACTTGTATATGCGTCAGCCGAAGGATTGAGACGTGTTGAATTCTCCCAGGCCGTAATAGCTTTCGCATGCTGTCCTGAAAATATATCAGGACCTCCTCACTTTCAGACACAATCGACACTCGACGAACCATCGTGATACTCGCATACCTATTCTCAACCCGTTAGCCTCCCCGGAAACTTTACTCAACGGGGAAATGAAATGACACACCCCAAGATTGAACCACGCTCCACTAGTTTCCCGCACACCAACACTCTCTTCATACAGCTCTTTGGCAGCTCTCAGCTCACCCTTCTCGAACGCCTCTGTACCTCGATCAATGAGCTCTAGAGCTCGAGATAACGTTGGGTCCGATGTGGAATCAGGTTCTGAGGATGTACTGGCATATTCTAGTCGACCATTAGCTCTCGTTGAGCTGCAAATGGTGTCGGTCGCTCACGTCGCAATTGACTCGCTCGATATCGAGTCAACCCTGAGTATAGGCCATTAAAGGTCTGGTGGCTCGTTAGAGCTCGACTGATTGCTGTCACAGAGGTCACAGCGGTAGGCCGTGCCATACGAGCTGCCACTAGGACTGATATTCTCGTAGCCATGACTTGCACACCGAATTTGATCAGTCAGAGCCAAAAATGACTGAATGACTTTCAATGATAAAAGTCAGAAAAGTGGAGGTAAAGCTTTCGGCAATAAGCGGCGTTTCACTTGCTGTTCTATCCTCGTGTATCTGACCGTGCGATATGCAGTATGCATCTACATAGCCAAGCTAGGAGGCTACAATATGGCGGATCAAATGAATATGAGAGAATCATGCCTGAAAATGCTTGAGACCGGGAACAGTGGTGTGATTTACATAGTCACCCGCCAAGCGGGTCAAAGCACGGACAAGGGTATTGGCAAATGCGCGGTATGATTGGTGTTGAATAACTTTGTTATGATCGATGCTCTGTCCAGTCGTCAGTACGTATCGGATACTTATAGATGAGACGCACCTGTTCATTTGTCACTAGAGCGGAGACTAAGAGATTGACACAACGGTAAACGAGGGACTTGAGGCTAGCGGGGGTTCGTGGCGATGACAAGAGTGCAGGCAAGCGGGAGAAAACAGCTACTCCGGCCGTTAGGGCTTTGCGCAGACTTGGTGAAAGAACATTCGACTGACCTTCGAGGGCAGGCGCACGATACTCGAGAAAAGCACCCTGATCGATCTCCAAGTGATCAGGAATGAGTTCGCGGAAGTCCCGCAACAAAACATGCTCAGCCCCTCCGGTCATCCGAAGCGTTGCCGCCAGAAAGTCATGTTCGACCGTAATATTCGCGGTCACGATGGTCTGATAAACGAGAGTGATAAACTCTTGTTCATATTCCTTCTGATTTTCAGCACGGCGGGCACATCAAGTCGCGATACTCACATGGAAACAACCCGGGTCGATCTTGGCAACGTTCAGCATGAAATGTAAGCCAACTTGAAGCCGACCGGCATCGTTATGAAGCCGTTGCCAAGACTCTTTGCCATAGCTACCAATGTATGGCGTCCAGCCATCCTGCATGGTTAGCTTAATTTGGCACTTGGAAGAGAAAAGCCAACCGGAGAGTCTCGCTCAACGACTAGAACACCGGCGCAGTCTGACCAGCACTTTGTGATGTTATTGATGAACGCCTGACGCTCCGATTTGCTTTTCGCAGACATCGTCTCGTCTATAGTACCTGGCAGCATGTCCGATAGAAGCCGGTAGATCTTCGGGGAGATAACAGTATTTACGATCTAATACGGTTAACGTACCATCACTTTAAATCTGAAACTTACCATGGCGAACCGGGCTTCCAGCTTCTCTATGGGATCCTCCTCGATTGGTACTTCGCCACCCAATGCAGCAAGATCAACATAATCGAAGTCGATTCCGAGTGAGAATTCGTCTTGACTTTCGACCTGTGCTGTACGCGCCTGCCGCCGTTGACGTGCTAGACGAGGCAAAGCCGATGCTCGCGTGTCTAGGTATGCCTGGATGGTACTGACAATCTCATTTCCGCATTTGAGGTCATTGGCGAGGTCAAGGGAGAATACTCGTGCGGTCCAGCCTAAATACCATCTCCATCAGTCATGTATTAGGTGCAACAACCTCCATGCACTTACTTTCGTGTAGCAAACATGGGTCGGGATAGGCCGGTCTTGCTTGCTGTTCCACATCAAAGGAGTGGTGCAGAATAATCTGCCGGAAACATGCCACGATGAGCACCATTGTCCTCTCGACCTCGACCCCCGATGCCGCCGCCAATTTTATTGAAGGCTTCGCAGCATCATCCAACTCCTTCTGTAGTATGCCCAGCATGTCCGCCAGCCTTGTGATAACTGGCTCCACGGACTGTTCATGGTGTCGACATACCACAGCGAGATACATGAGTCCACGAATACTGATTTGTCGCGAGTCGAAATCGGCTTGCTCGAAAGGCGCCCACTTGCGCGAATTGGCCAAGAGCCAGCTCAGCAAAGACGGCGAAAAATAACACGCTGCGATCATGGTCGAGTGTCGGTTGATAAGCTGGCCAAGTTGACGCGGACTGGGTGGAAGAATTCGATTAAACTTCACTGGGCTGACAGGAATGGTAGACATGATTAACCGCTGCACATCGCGCTCAGCCTGTTGAGCCTCTGGCAAGCTCTGTGCAGCAGCAATGATGTCAGAAGCGGCAACGCAAAGCAAGCGCAAGTATAGCTCGAAAGCTGTCTCGTACTTGGTGTCCTCGGCTGCTGTGAGCGACATATCGAAGTTGGTGATGAAGTCGGGGTAATCAACGGGCGGCTCCGTAGGTAGATTGCGGTGCTGTCGGTCTTTGAATATAACGCCCAGATCCTTCGTCGCAACGGAAAAGCTCTCTCGATCAAAGTTCCATTTCCAAATGGCGGATAGCCGCACACAACGCGCCATCATGACCCTGATGTACTTGTCTCTACCGCGCAGCTGGTCTGCGTGCGCTCGCTCTTCCGCTTCTTCATTGTGGGATGTCTTGATCAAACTGACGGCGCGTCGAACCAAAGCCCAGTGTGGTACCGGCCGGAAGGCTCCAGTGGTACGGCCGCTTGCGTCGAACTGCGATAATGCGCAGAGCCCGAAGACAATGAACCAGACTCTTTCCGCAGCGATAGGGCCCACAATGTCGAGCGGGAATGTCGCGTCGAGTACAGTCCCAAGATATGCAACCAGGCTTGAATCACGCCGCCCTTGACGGAGATCCCACGCTGCCAATGAGTGGATCAAGCTAATCCATATGGACACAGAGACATCGTTGAGTTCAGCAGATTCTAGCTCGCCTCGCAATACCTGCTTGAGAGGGCGTATAGTCTTGTCAAAGCCAAAGCGCAATAGCTGAGATATCAGAGAGGTTGATTGTCTCCCAATGTCCGCGTCGGTATCGTCGGAGGAACGAAGCAGGCATAGTCGGCAGGTGAGTTCGAACAAGTGCCATCGAAGTTGCAATATCGCAATCCTGACCACTCGAGCGAGCTTGCTGGACGGCGCAGAGAATGCGTCGAGCCTGCTAGATATTTCCGAGATGTGTTCCCGCAGAACCATAGCGTCTCCGTCATCAAGCCGTCGAGCTGAAATATAGGGCCCAAGAAAGGCAAATGGCGATGTGTCAACCAAAACGGCATCGTGATCGCCGGGGAGTGGGTTCAGGCTCGATATCATGCCTTCGAACAAGATAGGAACAAGTGTCACAACCTCCGTCGCTGACAGGTCCCACTTCAGTTTTACACCGAATGCTGACACCGCCGGAATGATTTCTGCTGGGTTACCCTGCTCCCCACACACAAGCTGAACCAGTTGGCTGACGGCGCCACTCCCAACAATGGTTGTAGGTCCGAAAAACAGCCCAGACGGAAGTGGAGAGATTTCAAAATCGATGGGAAAACGGTCAAAATTTGCCCATGAACGAGCCTTGCCAACATTTGCATCGACAGTCTCGACTCCGACTTGCGGCTTGGAGGCTGTTCTCTTGAACGAACGAGGTGGTGCAGATGGAATAGACAGTCGCTTATGAGGAGTCTCGACCTCACCCGATGGGTTTTCAAATGCGAAATCCCCGGTGGCGAAGATGATATGGTCATCGAGGCGAATGGCGGGTCGAGGTCGAGGCTTTGTAGACACACGCGTGCGCTTCTTCGGAGCCGTTTTGGGTGAACGATCTTCGACCGCAAAATCGAGCATAGTCTGCACCAAAGTCGTCCTGCCTCCACTAGCTGGTATGGTTGTTCGCTTGGCAAGCCCGAGGGCTGGTCTATTTTGCCGGTGTCGGCGTTGTCTATTGCCAGGCTTGGACCGTATGGCTCTGGATTTTGCGCGCGCATTTCTGCCACCGATGATTGACTCAAAGTCCCCATCGTACAGCCTTGCTAATGTTTCTGCAGCTCCATTATCTTCAACAGCCTGAGACGTACTCGAATCCGAACCTCCATCGTCGGACACGACAATCAGTTCCCGTTGTACCATCCTTGCAGGAGTTGTGAATTCGGTAGCGGTTGGTCGCTTTTCGAGTGATTCTTCTTGAGAGGAGGCGACTTCGTCTAAGAAGCCAGAAACATCGACGTCCCCTTCGTTGCGTCTGACGACAGCTCTTCCGGGCCGTACTGGGGATTCGGTACGTTTCGACCTGCGGCGCTTACTTTCAGCTGTGCGCTTCTGTCGAGCGGCTTCTTCGCGTTCCAGTCTCCGCAACATTGCGGCGGGTAGCATGCGCCGAGCGATTTTTGCTCGAGGATCATGCTCAGCTCGCGGTTCATCTGATTCGGTCTCAGCCGAAGCAGCAGATGAGACAGATTGAGGGGGACGTCGATCGGAACGAGGGAGATCGTCGACGAAAAAGTCAAAACCGTCAACGGTGCCAACTGCTTCGTTGTCTCCTAGAGGGGACAGGGGAGTTCGAAAAGAAGTCTGAGGTCCATCGACATTGCTGGTGGCGCTTAGCGAAAGCTGCGGAGGAGGGTTGACTGCATTGTCAGGACTGTGAAGTCCGTCCAGAGGATCAGGACTAGCAGTGCGCGCAGCCATCGCCTTCCTGCTATAGACCTTGGGGCGACCTGGTGTCTTAGCGGATACCTTCTGCGCTTGCGTTCTCTTGGGATGTTTCTGTGCAGTTCAGCGTGCGCTACGTGGGAAGTCTCATTTAACACACCTCATCGCCGTCTTGCCTCTCTGTTTCGTTATTCTCCCCATGCAGGAACCTTTCAAACTGTCGCCTCTCCTGCTCCTTCTGCCGACGTTTTTTGCGCTCTTCCTTCTCCTCTCGCCTTCTACGCCTCGCTATCTTCTGCAGCCGACTAACAACAACTCTATCCTCCTCATCCTCATCCGCATTGGGACTTTCGCCAAATTGTAGAAAATACTCGTCTCGGTCTGCGTCAGTGACTTCTAGGAGCTGGCGCGGAGGTCTAGGCGGTGGAGTGTTGCCGATGACGATAGTCTCGCTAGGTACTGGATCTATCTCGGCGCTTGAGCTACTTTCCACCTGACCCTCATCTTCGTCATCCTCCTCGTCGCTTGAAATCTCTCTTCTCTGCGCAATCGCGTGTCTGCCCTTCTTTAGTCCTCCTCGTCGCAGAGCAGCTTCGTAAATCTGACGTTCTCGGGTATACGGCTGGAGTTGGAGCGTTGTGCGGGTGCGAAACGTTCGAGCTATCCGGAACTGAGCCAGGGCAGGGTCGATTGGTGATGACGGCGGATCTTCTACGTGCGGGACAGGCGCGACCGCAGGTGAGGGGCCTGCCACACGATTTATGGGTGTGGAGGGTGCGATCGTAGGTCGCTTGGACGGGATACCGACGTCGACGGCAGGATTCGTCTGTTGCGATGAGAGATTGAGCTGTCCCGCCCTCAGAGCATCTGGCTCCTGTGAAATAGAGTCAAGCGGATCAACGCCTACTGGAGTGGAAGTCGCACTTGGACTCTGTGGGTCTCGTGGCGGCACTGGAGACAGAAGGAGGTGTGCATTGTTTGAAGTAGGTTGCGCCTCTAGGAACGGGGATTTTGGCGACCCGTTCGTCCGGAAGAGAGATCGATGGGAGAAGACAGATGAGGACCGTACTGGGGAGGGTTGCTGAGATGGGAACGACATCGGCTTTGTGGGAGTGTCGGTTTGCGAGACCATTAGCTGCGGGACATCTCCTGCAGAGTCATGAGCTTGTTCGTCCTTTTCCTCTAGCAGACTGTCTATTTCAACTTGCTTCATCTGCTCGACTTCAAGCAGGTTTCCGTCCAACTTGAGCAGGTGTCGACCAATGGGATCCTGAGCATCCTGTATGAGGTCCACAATCTCGTTTTGGATCTGCATCTCATCTCCTTCCATCGACCTGGACAGCGAGTCCATTGTCTTCGTTACAGCTCTTGATCTGGGCTTGGGTGTCCGCACGCCAGGCGAGCTAGCGAAGGTATAAAAAAAGGCATGTTCACCTCGCTCAGGGGTCGCAGACAGCGATCTTGTGGAAGCCCTCGAGATTGTCTGTGAGGTACCGGATGACTCAGCAGTGAAGACTGAGAATTCTCGGCCGTCCTGAACAGCATAAGCTTCATCCTTAGCTCTTGGACAATTCTTTCCCTCCTCGTCTTCAATTAGGTATCTCATCGCTGCTGTCTGACTCACATTAGAGGGCGGATCTTTCCCTGGACTCCTTTCTTTCCCATTCCCATGTTGCCTCTCTGCTCTCTCAGTGTACCACTCCTCAAACTCGTCCTCGCTGCTGGGCGGCACCAAATCTCCATCGTCCAAGACAGCTACTGCACGCTCTCGCCGTTCCGCCGAGGCAGCACGGCGGGTCGTGCGCGCTCCGACAGCAACGGGAGTGAGACGTCGACGTTTGGATCCCCCACGCTGAGTACGAATAGGAGACAGAGCTAGGGGATCGTCGTCGTCGCTCGAGAGGATCGTCGAGCCGGATAAGAGATGAGAAAGTGGGATGGGCGAAGATGAGACCGGCACTCGATCGGCGTGCAACTTTGCCCGAAGAGCAACCTCCTTGCGGGTTTTAGCAGGCATCTGAATATGATGACGGGGGTCATGTATGCAAAGCGCTGCTCGTAAATGTACGTGGCATCGTCAATGCTCGCTGGATGTAAAGTGAGAGAAATCAAACCAGGCGCGAACGCGTCGTAAAATCATGAGTAATTGGTCCCACGGTGGCAAATTGGATACTCTGGGTGTTGTCTCGGACGGATCGTTGGTCTGTTCGGCAGCAGTGCTCGCATTCGCACTGTCAACTGACCATGCTATCAGGTGGCGCTACTACAGCAGACTCGACTGGAAGAAATCACAACCACGAGGTTGCTTTCTGATCCTTTTTCGGGATGAATGTTGGCGTTAAATGATCCATCACGACAATCACGACCATCAAGGTCAAAAACGTAAAAAGAGGACACAAAGCAAAGACGAAAGAGGTATCTAGAAAGAGGTATGGGTTGCGCGTGTCCGGGGTATATAGTGCAATATGCGAGTCAGTGGAGAACGTTATACTTAATTTGACTACCGCCGTGCCCACGCCCCCAAATCTCCATTCCGGATCATTCCATCGTCCGTTACGCTTAGGCGAAGAGTATCCCTGCGACACCGAGTACGACAGCCATCAGGCCAGGTACGGCTACGGTGGAGAGAGCTCCGGATGTCGTTGTCTTGGAGCTTGTGGATACTGAGGCATGAGATGAAGAAGTTGAGCTTGCATGTGCAGCACTCGATGCACCCTATTCGAGTGTTAGCAAACGATGACTCGCAGAATTGTAGCTGATCCAACAGCGCTATACTCACGACTGCTGCTACTGCTGCTGCTCCACTTGTGGCTGCGGTGGTGGTGGAGTTGGAGGCATCAATTTCGGAAAGGACGGTTGCGTTAAACTGGCCGCTCATTTCGGACATTCTGCAAGTTTGTTAACGTAGTCCAACAGAACATCCAACGGAAGGCTGTCTCACTGGAATTTAGCTGAGAAAGCCTCGTAGTTGTATTGTGGGTTGGTCGAATCCTTCAGAGACAATGATGTGAACTTGACAAAGTAGTAGTTACCTTTTACAGACAGCATCAGCATCATCGCATTCTGTACTGTTCAAAGACACCAAAGCTCACCACTCTCGCCGATAGTTGGGTTGACTGTAGCGCTCACACTGCTTGCTTTTGAAACGTCGACGCTGGCGGCGAGATTTTGGAGCGCGGTTTGTTTGTCCACAGATCCGACATAGAGGTCGATGGAGGATTGTCCGATTTCTGCAACAGTTGGTGAACTACCATCGTCGGCTGCAGATCTGATCAGTACACTATTTCATCCGTCCATATGAGGGTAGGCACCCACCCCAGGTGACAGTCAAAACCTGTCCACCAACGCCAACTGTAGATGCGGTAGGGCCGGTACAGTAGACCTTGGCCAGTGATGGTTGGAGCAGGAGAAGCAGGCTGAGGATGGCGGTAAGAGCGAACATTATTGTCTGTTTTATTTTTTTGGGGTATTGCTGAAGGTTGAGTGATCGATCCGAGTTGCGTTGAGACCTAGCGTTCTGAGGGTTTTCGCGGGGCTGAGGCTTGTATCAAACGAATGTGGTTGCTGGCGTGCTGAACGTGAGGTTGGCGTGTCAGTCGGAATCGAAATCGAGCGTCGAGCTGTTGTCGATGTTATAGTAGAAAAAGCAGTCGAAAAGGGGTCTTCAAAGTGATGAAAGTGAACATGCCCCCCACCTTGCCTTTTAAAGACTCGCCAGCTTCAAGGGGTCCACACGGAGTACCTTGGTCGTTAGTCCCGGTGGCGTTGCATACTGTCGGACAGGTAACATAGACAACCAAAGGGAAATAGTTGCCTTGTTGTTTGATCAAGCCGAGGTACCAAAGCCAAGGGCTCGTGCGTACAAAGACACAAACGGATGCGCCCCTGTTGTGTCACAAGAGACGTATCATATTCATTCCGGCATCCGCGGCCAAACATGCCACAGCTGGATTGGGAAGGAGTCCCGTCCATCATGTTGACGGACAACCAGACACAATGACGTTGAAAGACAAGGTGCATGGGATGGGTCTGCTAAAATTGAGAATGGTTTAATGGACGAGTAAAGAAATCACTCGCGCTCGGACCGCTCTCTCAGGGTTAAAAAAGTAACCATAAACATGTCAGGGTCTGAGCAGCTCGGGATTTGTCGGTGATACTGGGCGTGGCAAGTTGTCTCTGATGCGGGATCCCCACATTCGAGTCGGTCTATTCTTTTTTCTCTGCGCAGAGGTTGAAAAGATCTAATGACTTGTAAGAAGGCCAAGCTGATTGCGTTGATCACCAAAAAGTCACTCACCATGTCACTTCGAAAAGCCGCTACAAGCTCGGCCAACCTTCGCTCATTCGTCCGCTGTGCTTCAACTACCGCTGTAAGAAATGCGCCCGCACCAAAATCCATCGATGACTCGACTTCTGCTCTAGATTGTGAGCTTGGCGTTAACTTCTCCGCCTCAAGTTCATTGTGACTGACTCTTTGTTCAGATAAGATGCACCGGACTGGTGTTCGTCTTCCTCACCTGACCAATCAGCATCCGCGATCACAAACTGCAGAAGAGGCAGTAACCAATATTCTGTACAACACTCCACCACCAAGTACCGAGCCGTACAAACGGTGAGACATAATGCGCGGATCTCGCTGCAAATCTGATGAGCTATACAGGCATCTGCTCAACTGTTTGGTGCAAAACGAGCCAGGTGTACTGTCACGTGTATCTGGTATCCTGGCTGGAAGAGGCTTCAACATCGGTTAGTAGCTCGAGGTTGCTGAAGCCGTCTTTTCCGGGTAGCTTCGGTAGAGCAGTCAACCACGAGAAATTGCTGCTGATACGTGCGACAGACTCGCTCGTAGTGTGTCAGACCGAAATCCGAGACCTTTCGCGAATGTGCATTGTCCTGCGAGGCCAAGATGGTGTGATTGAGCAAGCACGGCGCCAACTGGAGGATCTCGTGAGTCGGGCTTGTCCTTTTATATGTGATCCCCATCGCAAATGTCCTATCGCCTTCGGGTGGACACCATCAGGATGATGCCCTTCATCCCGATTAAAAACCTCCAGTCCTTTTTCCTTATCATCACGAGATTTGTCTAACTTTCAAAGGTACCGGTGTGGGCAGTGTTAGACTATACTAGAACACCTACCATCGAGCGTGAACTTCTCCTTGCCAAAGTATCTATCCTCGGTCCCGAATTTGCGCAAGCACAACTCTCTCCCACAGGTAGCGATGCATCTGCCTCACTCGACGCTGCCATCGAGGCACAGGACCCTGCCAATCCTCCCGGATTCGTCGATGCGAGTGGCGACAAGGTCGCTCGCGAGCAAAGCCTAGCACGTACTTTTGAGTCGTCTGGCGCTGCACCGCTTTACCCTTCTCGCCGTGAAGGACCGGGTATGAGCGCTTCCGAGGTGTTGATTGCGAAGAATCTGCATCTAGGAGCAATCAAGACTCTTACAGACCAATTTGGAGGACGTGTGGTGGATGTTGGAGAGGACAGCGTGATTGTAGAGGTCACAGCTAAGGGAAGGCGTGTTGATGCGTTCTTGAACCTGATGCGTCCGTTTGGACTCCTAGAGGCAGCGAGATCTGGTGAGTCTACCTATTTGCAACTAGAGGAGCATGTCTAGGGCGAGTTTGAGGATGGACGGGAAATTGGCTGTATCTTGATGAGCAAGATAAGCAGAATTATCACTGACTTTCGTCGTTTAGGTGTTATGGTGCTACCAAGGACACCAATTCCAGACTACGGAGAAGAAGAGGCGGCTGTTGAGGAGGTCGGCGAAATCGACGCTAGCATGCTTCCTCCCGGATAAGAATACAGCGATGAATCTATTATCTAGCTTTTAACGGATCCCGTCATTCTGACAGCAGCGTGCCATTTCTTTGACTGATTACTTGAGACTCATCCTCCCTTGGCTTATCAAAATGAACAAAAAACGTGCTCGAGTGCTCAGACCTCCACTTTGGAGGTCCAAGCGTTTTCGTTGCTTTCTCCCTTCATTCCATCCTCAGAGCTCTCATCTTCAATTATTTTCCAACATGGACTCGCAATTGATCAGCAGCAGCGGAGGAACAAAGGTGGACGAGTTACCTTCGGAGGATGAAGCTGAGGACTTGAAAGCATCCAACAAAGTAAGTGAATCAGTATCAGTGACGCCTCCTCACCAATCAACTTGTACTGACTAAGATTAATCAAGCTCAAACTCGTCATTCAAGTGAGCAGCGTGTCATTCCATACGGTAGTGGGAGTGGCCCTGATGATCATATGCTCAGAGGACTAATGATGGGGAGAAGACAGAGTTCATCCTCAAGATGACTACGCCGTTCATTAAAGTCTTTGAGGCCTGGTCAAAACGGTTCCATGTTTCTCCACGTAGATATCTTCTCATCCCCTTGCACTCGTCAGCTAATCTGTCTCTCATCTCATCCTGGAATCTCATTGTTTACTTCACACACATCTTCTTCCGCTACCACTGCCCTCCATCTTCGATAGGTACGCAACGATTTCTGTTCCAAGGGGAAAAGGTGTTGGATCAGTCTACGCCAAAGATGATGGAATGGAAAGCTGGAAGGTCCTATGTGATAGACAATATGATCGGTCAGGTCTGTTAGATTTCATTCTTCAGCTGTAAATAAGCGCGATGAGCTGACAAGGTTCTCATAGGAGGGAGGATGAGTTTGCTGTCACTACGAGTATCGTAACACTGGCGTGTACATCTTAACAATCACACAACAATTCAAGACAAGAAAGTGGAGATGTCTGTGCAAGTGTAGTTAAGTTGCAGATCCAAGTGCCCTGAGGGTGTTCCAGACTATCAGTGTGATGTTTGAAAACAGCAAAAATTGGACATTAACATGTTTACCGTGTCATTAAAAGCAAGATGCAGTATCCGAAGCACGGTCGTTGCATGTCGTGCAGTTTAAAAACGCTACAGAGCAGATCTACGTGTTTGATCGCGACGCCATTTCCAGGCAGATTATAGAGGTCATCAAGTTGAGAGTCGAATAGAGGGAAGGACACGGGGTATACGAGGTGAAGAACGCCTGTCCAACTGTCAGCTGCTGAACTCGACTGGTATCCGCAAGGGTTAACTCACCAGGAAGTTTCAATCACCTCGCTAGACTGTACCTCTCCCTCCTGCACGTCCACCGCTGCAGCATCCACATGTGATGAAGTTCCAGATAGCAATGAGGACCATTGCGATACCACGCTACAGTCATTTGTTAGTACTAGCATTATGAACAGAGATGGCTGTGACGCACGAAGATTGCCATGATGAATTCGGCAATTGCCATGATCACGGCATTGATGGCCGAAGCAATAGCTGAGATGATGTTACCCATATTGTTTGTGTTGTGGGGTCTAGATAGAGATCAGCATGGTACTCTCAGAGTGAAAATGGGCAGTGGCGCGGGCAGCGGTATTACTGTGACGACAATGTAGAGATACCGCCTCTTCCTCGACACAACAACGACAAGCAATTAGTGACTCACGGTACTAAAGTGGTTGTTTACGAGGAGTTGTGGTTTGAATGGGAGAGAGAGAAGATTGAGAACAGATGTTTCCTTTTCAGTGGCGAGTTTCAATCTTAATTATATACATACTTTCAGAGTACTCCGACAGAACCATGAAAATCCTCCAAAAATTTGGAGTCTATGACGTATGTGACGTCAGCCGTTTTATCGTTTTCGAGGGAAACCCTGAATCCTCAAACACGCCCAGAGCCGACGCACCTGTGTTTTTTGCTTGGTACTATCCCACATACGTCATGCATCTATTGAATCGGATCTAGAGAGGACTTACAGCCCGAAAGAAGGTGACTAGCAGTGTCGGTTGTACGGCAGATTGGGGAGGGCTAGGAGGGAGGGGGCATAGAAGGGAGTGGGGGGTGGGGGGAGTCGCTAATAGTCCACTGCTGCATGTGGCTTTCAGGGAGCACCTCCTTGGTTAAATGAATGCGATAGATCTGTGCTCCTGACTGGGCACTGATACGGAGACCAATGATGTAAAGCCTCACCGCGCTGCATTGCTTGTGGGCGTTTAGCGTGTTTCTCCCCCTGCGTCACTGTTGGCAATACCTCCCCTCGGAAACTTATCTTACGTCCGATCAAGTGTGTCCGAAAAGCCCACCCGATGCTTCATTAGAGCTCTAAGCAAGAGACACTTGAATGGAATTAGTAGTGACAACTCTGCCACAAGGTCAGTATCGCCCGTCTATCATGAACTCTTCCAACGCCTCTCTCCACTCTTGGCTGGCGCGAACCGCCAGCTGGCTCAGCATTCCATTACGGCTGAGACAAGTTTGACGGAGAGCTCATAGTGCCTGTACACAATCAGCCCAACTTACGAAGCCTAAACCCAATGGGCTTTTGACGCGCACAATATCAATCGATGTATCACGCTGATCAGCCCTTCTTAGCCCCTCTTCTTTCTATACGCAAAGATATGCCAGAAGTGTGAAGGGAGAAGTAATGAAGGTTAACACGACGTATGCATACATGACTACGCTAGGCCCTATACAGGTCAGCGTAAGCGTCGATAGTCGCGTTGTCCGTGGGACTCACCGACGCTACCGCTTCAAGACTTCTGGTAGAGTAATGGGACCTTGAGCGGTCGCTGCTATTCCCGATGACAAGACTCCAACATATGGCATGAGGGAGTAATGTAGCGTCAGATTTGCACTGGGGACATCCCTATTTCTCCATCAACATGCCGTCCATTGTTCAGATCATGACATGCCGTCCATGGCTCGGGTCATAACATGCCTTCCAACTGAACTCACCGAAACGTTCCGGAGGGATTAGTCCACATATATTTGTTCTTGCCCTCCTCAACCCTGATATTTCCTCTTCCTTTCTTCCCCTTGCCCGCTGGGATCTTCTTCCCCACTGCTCGGATATCACGAATATCGGCACGCTGAACAATCCGGTCCCATAACACCACATCGTGCTGTTCTCGGACTGAGCCAGAGGACGGGTCATATTCCGGATACGAAGCTGTCATGTAAAGAAATAGTTGTTTGGTATTGTACGACTTGAGAAGAGGGTTGAGGTCGGTACGTATATCGAATCTGAGAGAAGCCAATTCTTCCTCCCTAGCACCCCATCGTCGCAGTCGACCTTTCTGTCTATTATCACCAGCGATCAGCGATTGGCTGACGCAGATAGCAGCACTGCTTCAGAGGAGATCACCCAGGGATGACACTCACAAGATAATGTCCTTCACATCGATGCGTCCAGCATCCACTTCGGGAAGGGAGAGGAAGGATGCGATGGAAATCAGGCCTAGGAGAATCATCACGTATGTCGTGGCGAGCGACGACAGGTGGTTCAACCGCTGAAAAGTCGAGTACATCTTGCCTGTGAGACCGTCAAGGCGGGTTGCTGGATCGAGCACTCAAGTATACTACTCGTTGAATATTCATGTACCCCAAACACCAGCTGTGATCCCTTCGACGGTAGAGATAAGCCCTCCAATTGGAGTCTCCCGAATAGCTCGTCAACGATAGGTACTCAGGTGGCAAGTCAAAAAGGTGATGGAAATGCAACGGCAAGGGAAGAGTACAGATTCGTGGCACATGGCTGTTTCTCACTTTCCGTTTCAACCTAATAAATCATAGACATGGTTTCTA
This sequence comes from Naematelia encephala, assembly GCA_002105065.1. Classification (NCBI taxonomy): domain Eukaryota; kingdom Fungi; phylum Basidiomycota; class Tremellomycetes; order Tremellales; family Naemateliaceae; genus Naematelia; species Naematelia encephala. Next base: position 104,150 of record MCFC01000019.1, read on the forward strand.
GTACCAACATCACCAGGACGACACAGACATCATCCCCATGATGTATCTGCATCGTCCTGCAATGCATGCATGGCTTCCAGCAACCGCTCCGAGCTGCGAATACGAAACGCAGGCCTAAACGCCCAAGAGCTCACTTTGGGCTAAAACGAACAAAAGTCGCGTGTAGAATATTCTGGGTGTGCCACGTGTTGTGCCACGTCGCACCTCGCTGGAACTTTGTAACAGTTCGTCCCCCTCTTCTACTCGCCTTTTCAAACATCCATCTCGTCTCGATATCGCTTTTGTATACATCGAGAAGCTTACAAAATGGCATACCCACGCCACACCATCCGACCTCGTCGGCGTTCAACACCTTCATCGCTCATGTCCAAGCTCACCCTCTTCGCGCTCGTTCTCGTCGCCGTCCTCTGCTTCATGCCGGTCAGTCACTCCGTCAAAGCCCAGGACGATAAGCCCGACTACGGTACAGTGATTGGTATTGACTTGGGTACCACATACTCTTGCGTTGCGTGAGTAATCCATTTACTGATCCACATCCCGACTTTTAATCCAAATTGGAGCAAGATCTGATGGTGATTTTAGGGTGCAACGCGGTGGCAAAGTCGAAATCATTGCCAACGACCAGGGCAACCGAATTACACCCTCATGGGTTGGCTTCACGGAAGAAGAGCGTTTGATTGGAGATGCAGCCAAAAATCAGGCTCCTCAAAACCCTTCCAATACCGTATTTGACGCTAAACGCTTGATCGGACGCACTTTCGACGACCCGGATGTTCAGAAAGATGTCAAGCACTGGCCATTCAAGCTCCAAAACAAGGGTGGCAAGCCGATCATTCAGGTTCACCACCGTCATGAGCTCAAGAACTTTGTGAGTTGTTCATCAAATATCGTAACTGTCAGCTGATATCTGTGCAGACTGCTGAGGAGATCTCTGCAATGGTGTTGACCAAGATGAAGGAGACCGCCGAGGCATACTTGGGTCACAAGGTCACTCACGCCGTTGTGACTGTTCCTGCCTGTGAGTCTTTGGTGTTCAACAGTCTCTCCGTTCCTGCTAATGTCGTTAGACTTTAACGACGCTCAGCGATCCGCTACCAAGGATGCCGGCACGATCGCCGGTCTCACCGTCTTGCGAATCGTGAACGAGCCTACCGCTGCCGCTATTGGTGAGTATCCTGTACCTCTGCTGTTTGATTCCTCTCTGACGACGTTAGCCTACGGTCTCGACCGGACTGGCAAGCCCGAATCCCAGATCATCGTCTATGACCTTGGAGGAGGAACTTTCGATGTCTCTCTCTTGTCCATCGAGGATGGAGTCTTTGAAGTTCTAGCAACCGCTGGTGACACTCACCTTGGTGGCGAAGATTTCGACAACCGAGTCATCGACTACATGGTCAAGCAGTACAAGCGCAAAACAGATGTCGATGTCAGCAAGAACCAGAGGGCAATGGGAAAACTAAAGCGCGAAGTTGAAAAAGCCAAGAGGACTCTTTCCAGTCAGATGTCGACCAAGATTGAAATCGAGTCTTTCGAGAACGGAAACGACTTCTCCGAGGTTAGTGTCGTCTCAACACATAAGAATGCTAGCTGATGTTTACAGACCCTAACCCGGGCCACATTCGAAGAGCTGAACATGGACCTGTTTAGGAAGACGATGAAGCCTGTCGAGCAGGTCTTGAAGGATGCAGGCGTAAAGAAGGATCAGATCGACGACGTGAATACCCTGAAAATTTGGTACAGACGAAAGCTGACCCCAACTAGATTGTCCTCGTCGGTGGCTCCACACGTATCCCCAAAGTTCAACAGCTCCTGAAGGAGTACTTCAATGGGAAAGAGCCTTCCAAGGGCATCAACCCGGACGAGGCCGTCGCATATGGCGCGGCTGTTCAGGGCGGTATCTTGTCTGGCGACGAAGGAGGCAACTCTGTTCTTCTCATCGACGTCTGCCCTCTTACTCTTGGTGAGTGCGAACAGCGGAATCCTGGTTTCTATAGCTAACGATGAACAGGTATTGAGACAACTGGCGGTGTCATGACAAAGGTAATTGGTCGAAACTCGATTGTCCCTACGAGGAAGGCGCAAATCTTTTCGACTGCTGTCGACAACCAGCCTACCGTCCGAATTCAGGTCTATGAGGGCGAGAGATCAATGACCAAGGACAACAACTTGCTTGGAGAATTTGATCTGACTAACATCCCCCCTGCGCCCCGAGGCGTTCCCCAGATTGAGGTCACATTTGAGCTTGATGGTAAGTGTTTGGTCTTTAGTGCAGAATCGTATTAATCGAAATCAGCGAGCGGAATCTTGAAGGTCAGCGCTGTCGACAAGGCAACTGGTAAATCCGCATCTATCACGATCACCAATGAGAAGAGGCGACTGGACAAAGATGAAATTGAGCGAATGATACTAGAGGCTGAAGAGTTTGCCGATGAGGACGCTGCGAACAGGAAGAAGGTCGAAGCGCAGAATTCTCTGCAAAGTGCGTAGCCCACACTGATCCTGTACAACAACTGATTGTATCTCAGACATGGTCTTCTCACTGAAGGCGCAAGTGAATGACGCCGAGGGAATGGGCGGTAAGATTACAGAGGATGACAAGGAGACGATTCTCGCGGCTGTGAAGGAGAAAGCAGACTGGTTGGACGATCACCCCGATGCCCAGGCGGAGGACTATGAGGACCAGCTTGCAGAACTGCAGGCGACCGTTGGCGTGAGTACACCCTCCTGTCACTGGCCGTAGTCGAACTGACCCGTTTCAGCCCATCACTATGAAGCTGTATGGCGCCGCAGGCGGTTCCGACGACGAAGTCCCTTTCAGCCACGATGAGCTGTAAAGGACATGTCATCCAATATATAGCATAGCATATCAATTTTGACTTCCAAGAATGTGGTAGACGATGATGCATTGCAATCAAGAGACGCTGCATTAGACATTACACGATTGAATCCGCATATGTGAATATATAAAGGGATAAGGGATTCGCCACGTGGTTTGACTTTCTGTTGACGCGTGCATTTTGTTCTTTGGTGACAACCAGAAAGTCTCCTCTCATATTCGACCGAGCTTGAACCTTGGGTCTCTCTTGCTCCTTCCTCTCTCTCACCCAGTCTCTCCCTCACCTTGGGAGATGTCAATTCTCACACCCTCCCGAGGTGACCTTCTTCTACCCCTACATAACCCTCTTTACGGTCCCTTGCAGCCTTCAGCCATGCCTCACCCTTCATCCGCGTCGCCCCACCTCTTCAGAACCGCACCGTATCCAGTATCGGAACGGATCGAAATGTCCCGTCGAGAGAATGTTGCAGATGATAGAAGCTCGGTGGTGTCGCAATGGGTCAAAGGGGTTGATTCCATGGCTCAACCAAGGGAGGCTCTAGCGGTGATGAATGTCAACATGGCCCCTTCAACTTCAACAACGCTTACAGCGAAACCCTCAAGCAAGCTTCCTTCCCTTACACGGCGCCCTTCTGCCAACATCCCCCGACCTGCACCGATCCCTGATGTCTTTGCACCTGCGTCCACCTCGAAAAACACCCTCGCTAATACCTCCCTCTTCTCCGGCAAGAGAAATCTTGACGCGCCTACGGCCACCGGTTCCAGCAAGCGTGCAAAGTTGATGACTGTGGATGAGAAAGCCGGAGCTTTGTCAAAGGCTCAGAAGATCGAAGAAGATCGATGGAAGGCCAAGTGGTTCAAGGTCTTCCCAGGGCTACATTTCTACTTTGATGTTGACGCCGAGGACCGGGTGCTGAAATCAAAACTCCTCAAGCTTGGAGCGGTAAGGCAGCCACTTCTTTTGAGAAGAGATCAAGCTGATACGTTTTACAGAGAGTCGACGCGTTCTTCTCGCAGAAATTGACCCATCTCATAATCAAAGGCGGTGATTCTCCACAGAAGCCCAAACCGATGACTGCTGCGAAGCGCGTCGAAGCTATGCAGGGATCACCAAAGAACCCATTCATTGATCATACTGGTCCTTCTAGTCTGGCGGAAAAGGCAGCACAAATGGATATCAGGGTGTGGACGATCAGAAGTGAGTGACTGGTGAAGCTTGACAGAAAAACCATGTTGACACGCCACAGAGCTCGAAGAAATGATGAGTCGTCTCGTTCCCTCTGAGCTTGTCGCCAACGACTCGCTACATACGCTTCTGGAAGACGAAAAGGTACACGGAACTCGGGAACGTGATATCAATGCGCCTCGTCCCGGTCATTATTACTTCGTCCCTGGAAACAAGTACCTTTTAGTGGAGGATGCGACGGGCAAAAACAAAGCCATCATGGTTAAGGAGTACCAGTACAGCCAGAAATCCGGGCCGGAGTATCCAGTCCTCTTCGAGACGTTCCTGCGGCCCTCCAGTCAAGCCCAATTGAATGTGCCCGTCGAAAAGATTCGCGATCGGGCATGGTCTCTATACGTGGAACGTGAACCATTCGAGAACGAAGAGCCTCCAGCTGAGCTTCGACGCTCCACGAGTCTGCGGTCTCTTCCCGATACACCCAGACTGCCTACGACTCAACCATACCAACACGCCTCGGGCAACTCTGTCACCATCACCTCGACCATCGCTTCAACGTCCAACGCCCAGCAATCTCCTGCGTTCGTTGCTGGGGTGCCACAACTCGGCACCAAAGACCGAGCGATCATGCAAATGTCCAAGCGGGTTCAGGTCCTCAAAGGCAACGCTCGCCTCGCGGCAGCACGACTTCAAGATACATCTAGACAATCCTCGGTCTCACACCGTCGTGCGACGTCTGACACGGCTCCGCCTCCACCAATCAAAACCTTCATGACTCAAGAGCAGGTTGTCAAGATGCTCCAACAAGCCAGAGGGCCTCATCCTGCCGAAGCTATAACCGCCGACGCCCGAAGACGGAATAGGCTCAAAGTAGAGGCCGGCCTCAAAGGAAAGGATCAGGATACAACTGCCGGTTATTGCGAGAACTGCCGTCTGAAATACAACGATCTCTCAGTAGTAAGTTTCAGTACTTTCTCGATCACGAGCTGGATGGCTGATTGGTACTTCTCAGCACATTGCATCGAAGAAGCACCGACGCTTCGCTACCAATACTGTCCATTTCGCAGACCTAGATGGACTCTTGGAAATGCTGCGGCGGCCACCGAACCCGGTCCTTGTCTCTACCGATTTCCCACCTTGTCACGAACATCACGACAAAGACGATTGGAAGTGTCAGAACTGTCGCGCACAGTGGTCAGAAGGCGAAAATGATACAACGCCTCGAGAAGAGCCGTTCAGCGAGCTCACAGAGGGCACTGAGGGGTTCTACGAGAGCGACGAGGCAAGAGATGAGGGAAGTGAGGAGAGTGGCGAATACGACGAAGAGTAGAGCAGAGTTCAAAAGGCGTACTTGTGTCTTTCTGTTAATATCCAATTATGCGAGCTTCCCTACAGCATCATCGCTTCACAGCTCCCTCATGTATTTATGTATGGCGATGGCTTTTAAAGGCGACCAACCGAAACAACGACTACAACCACCGTGAGAGAGCTGATTACCACCTCCACCGGGTAAGGTCTGTTTTGTCTCTCGAAGCACATCAGAGCCTCAATCACTCAGTCGAGTTGACCAAGGCTCCTATGACTGCAGGAGCCTCAAGCTCGCGATTGAAACTCGACAGGAAGCCAAGTCAGGATCTATGCTCCCCTCTGCATGACACTTCGCTGATCCCGTCAAGCCGAAACGTCTCGCCTAAGACCTAAACCATTCGTTTCTGTCAGAGCGGAGCCAAGTGAGCGAAGAACGAAATCATGATGGCTGACGACCAGTATCGGATGATGATTTCTCAGAGGTAGCAAAGGAAGAAGCAGATCGCTATGGACTGGCCCGAAAGCAACAAGCAGAACGGGAGAGAATAAAGGCGGAAAATAAACAGCGGAAGAAACAAGGCCTCCCCGCTCTTAAAGTCCCGTCAAGATTCAAAGATCCCAGTCTACGAAACCGATTCGAAGAATCCGATGATGAGGCTCCCTTAGCGGATGATAGTCGGGGTACAGACGGCCGCACACGATCATCGCCACAAGCAAAGCGATCGGACAAACGCAGCAATGATGAGCTTGAATATGAAGGGCGTAAGTCCGAAAAACAGAACTGTCTGATATATATTAGAGGTCATCCTACCCTTTAACCCACTGTATATCTTGTCAGGTGAGTTGAGTGACTGCTTACAAACCCAGCCTGCCTGATACGCTACAGGCCTGCCAGATCCTGAGAAATGCAGCAACGCCGCCTCCCGTGCGAAGCTGGACTTTTTGAATCGTCATAGCGGTCTCTCATCGCGTAGTTCATCTACTCCGGAGGACGAAGTGAGCGTACAAGCCAAACCGATAGAGTCCAAAGAAAGGGGAAATGATATCTCTACACTCACCGCTCCTGGGAAACTTGAGGGACTCTCACAAGATGAACAAGAGCCACCGGCGGAGATGGACGACCCCGAGGAAGCCGTCTACGATGAAGAAGAGGAGATATTTGTGCCATGGAATGCACCAACTAAAGTTGAATCGGAAACAGAAGATGGAGAAGAGCCTGGTCGGATCGACGAAGACGGGTTCTATTCTGAAGACGAGCTATTTGCGAGTGAGACGCTTGCATCTGTACTCGTTTAATGTTGACAACGTAGGACCCCACCATAAAGATGGCGAGCCATCGCAGCAACTGAATTCATTACCCTACGGAAGTGCAGAAATAGCACCATACCGACCAAGCTTCCAGGTATCTGAAGCTCAAGCTGCTATTGGCGCATTGAGCCTGGATCCGAATAGTCCTGATATTGCTGTACCCTCGCCCATCAACCGATTCTTGAAAGAATACCAGAAATTAGGAACTCAGTTCTTCTACAATAAATACCAAGAACGGACTGGCGGCGTGCTCGGCGACGAAATGGGGTTAGTCATAAAGAACTCTCCAATGCTATGGCTGATAAGTACAACACAGTCTCGGCAAAACGATCCAAGTCATCGCATTTGTGAGCAGCGCACGTCGATTCACCGGGTCCAACTAACCACTATAGCTATCCGCCATTATGCGAAAAACGGGTACCTCAGAAGACTACCAGCGTCGGAAAAAGGAAATTCGCAGAGGAGGTACAGATTTGCCGCCTCGCCACTGGCCAACTGCGCTGATTGTGTGCCCGAGCTCGCTTGTTCGTAACGTACGTATTTATCGTGCCCCCTAATACTCTCGCTGACAGTATGTAGTGGTCGCGAGAGCTCGATACTGTGAGCATGCCTTCCTGGATTGTCTCTGACCTTGACAGTGGGGATATTTTGAGTACCAAATCTCGCGAACAAGCAATTGGGAAGAGGTCCGAACGTCTTTTCTGCGAGGATATCTTGATTTGAGTAAGCACGTAACTGTTGAGATAGACACAGCCTCACTTTGAAAGTCCTGGTATCTTACGACACCTGCCGGATAACAGCGGAGCACCTAAAAGATCTCCCCTTTTCGTGCGTGACCCCGATAACGCTCTTTCCTGGCTAACAGGAGAAGTGTGGTGATAGCCGATGAAGCTCATAGAATCAAAGAACCTCGAGCAGCTGGCACGCTAGCACTAAAGAAGATCAAATGTAGTAGCTGCTTCGCTCTCACAGGAACTCTAGTCCAGAATCGTATGGAAGAAATGTGGAGTGTATTAGACTTTGTGAGTGGAATTTCCAGCCAAGTTAACTCTCCCAGGTGCACAGAGGATGGGCCGGGACTCTCAAGCAGTGGCGCGATTTTGCTGTAAACCCTATCAAGAAGGGCCATCGGCATGAGGGATCTGCGCGAGAGGTTGTTGAGGGCATTGTGCGTGTATAAGCGACTTTCCTGCTCATCTCACACGCTTATGTACCACAGATGCGGCTGGGAGTTATGTACGATAAGGTATTGCCTCACTTCTATCTGCGAAGGGATAAACGCTTGATAGCACACGAGGTAAGCTAAAGAATCTCATTGTAGCTGATCCACGCAGCTACCGCCAAAACGCGATATGGTTGTCTTTTGTCCTTTGGCAGCTCGTCAAGTTATGGCATACCAAGCTTTGATCGATTCCGAAGGTAAGAGCGCGAATGCATCGAGTAGTAGAGTCTGTGCGCTAAGCTTCTAGATGTCCAATTCATCCTGAAGAGGAATGACGATTGCGAGTGCGGTTCAGGACAGAAGTAAGCGCTACTGCATTGCATTTCAATGGTCGCTTATAATCAGGCGCCTCGCATGTTGCCACTCTACTAACGAACACGGCGAGACTTTGCCCGAGCTCATCTTGAAGAAGTGCGTGTACCCTTGAGAACCACGCGCCTGACAAGCAGTATGAATGCATTACAAAAAGTGGCCAATGTAGGACATTTTCATTGCATGGTGATTCGTGCTGATTGTCATCTCAGCACTGCGGTCTGCTCTATCATGGTGAGAAAAGAAGATTTATAGTCCATACCGCGCTAATCATTCCAATCAGCAAAAGACGATAGCCAACATACAGTAGGGTGTCCTTACCAATCGCGCCATCGCTGACGGCCCCTAGATGGAGGTGAACCGCAAAATCTTCAAGATTTGCGTGGGTTACTCTGTCAATAGCGTCTACGCGGCTGATAACTCAGACCGGAGAGGACTACGATGGCAAACGACACAATGTCGTGGAGGCGTCTCTGTGAGTCCTTCGTTGTCGGAATTGGGCTAAAACTACCAGAGATCCTGCTAATTGCGGCAAATGGGTTGTCAGTACCGCCAGATTCGGAGTGGTTCACTGATTTCTCGCCAGCTTCTGGCAAAATTGTTGAAACAGTGGAGAGACGAGGATAGTGAAAACAAAGGTCAGAGCGGCCATGATAGGAGTATTTAATTCTGACACAGGCAGTATTGATCTTCTCAAACTCCGTCCGCCTCCTGAAGATGATCGCCGAGTTCATCTCCACGTCTTGTAAGAGCTATTTCTCTTGCAAATCTAATGCCGCAGTCTCCGGGTTCTCCTTCGAGATGCTCACCGGCGAGGTCAGCGAGAAGGAGAAGATGGAAATGGTGGACAACTTTCAAGATATGGAGAAGGACCATTACATCCTGCTAATCAGCACGCTCGCGGGCGGGGTCGGCCTCAATCTTACTGCTGTATGTTGAGTCAACAGTGGACTGCATCGCTGATCGAATCAGGCCAACAAGGTTGTTATTTTCGACCCAGACTGGAGTGAGCTGCACAACAGGAACCCACTGATCAATAGATCCGGCCAATGATTTACAAGCCATGGACAGAGCTGTTAGAATTGGTCAGAAGAGGGTCGTGTAGGTTTGATGCTTCTTGCGGATACTGACTCGCAGTGATGTATACAGACTTATCGGCCAGGGAACGTTGGAGGAGTTGAAATATGAGAGGCAGAGTCAGCTTCTTCCTTGTCCTGATGCAGTGGAGAGGACTAATTGGGTTGCAGTTCACAAGCAGCAACGGGCGCATCAGTTAAACCAAGGCACCTTTGAGCGGCGAATTCACCAAGGGTACGACGGTGCCCGAGATGTAGAGGGGCAAGGCGAGCTGTTTGGCACTCACAATATCTTCAAATTCAACCCAAATGGATTCGTCTCGGGCAATGTGAGCAGTAGAAACTACCTCGGCTGATGTTCAGCTCGAGCGAGTTCGCTTGGCGGAAGACCAGTTCGTTCAGGATGTCATCGAGGCGGAGTTCGATTCGGACGATGAAGATGCCTATGATTCCGAAGTGAGGGGGAAGGCATTAGTCAAACAGTTCAGGCTGACGCCTGCAGGGTGAGGCTGGCAGAAAAATGAGGGAAGAAAGGAGGCGTCGGCAACAGCGTCAAGCTCAACAAATGGCCTTGAAGCGGCGCGAACAGCAGTATCTGAAGGATGCTCTAGGCGACGAGACACCTAATGGTGAGTACAGCGTGGTTTCCCCAAGAGGTATCTGACCTTCTTTCAGACCAAAACAAAGGCGAAGATATATTGAAATCGCTTGGAGTCACAAGTGGGTCTCCGAAAGGAGTCCTACTGCAGTGCTGATTCGCTCCCCCTAGCCCATGATCACAGCGGCGCCTTTCGTGACAGTCCTGAAGAACGCAAGATATATGAAATTGGTCTCAAGGTGAGGATACAATTTTCTAAGGATGGCTCATTCCGTAGTTGCTTCGAGACAACCCAGACTTGGCGCGAACGATGAAGGCAAACGATCTCGGTAAGCTCGCCAAGACCACAATGAACAGGACAGAGCGGCCTACTCAGAGCAAACTCAAGAGAAAGGCGACAGATCCAGACGAGGAGCCATGGAGAGAGCGCTTGTTGGCGCGGTCATCCCGTCCTGCGGGGAAACGAAATCTGGCAGAATTAAGTGACGGCGATTGAATGACAAGAATGGAGTTCATGTTGCATCTAAAACAGGCGGAATTCTATGCCCGGTGCCCACTCTACCTAGTGTCTATTAGCCCATGTATGAGGCGACCTCTCCTTATAGTGGTCGCTTTTTGAACATTCTTTCGGCGATATCTTCGCCATCAATGTGTCGCCGCACGTTCTCGCTTCGTAGGACTCCATCTGGATCGACACGTTGCAGTACTCGGCGGTAATCCTGGAATTTAGGATAGAGATGCTCAACGTCCTTCGGTCGAAGGGCGTGCTGCTTTGCCCAGTGCGGCCGACCGCCATGAGATGCAAGAAGTGATGCGAACTTTTCGTGGAATCTGCGATATGGAACGGGAAGTCCGTATGGTCTGCACAGTGATCTGTAAGCGGCAACGCAGTGTACCCAGAGATGCGACTCACCGGTATGAAACCACTCCGATCCAGGTAGTCTCCCGACCGTAGCTCGGGCTTAGCCAGATGTCATCGGCGCAGGACCAGCGAATCTCGATGGGAAAGTGAATCCTCAACCCGCCGGAGTCACCTGCCTCCCGATTGAGCCACTCGCGCATTTCGATCAGGCAGGCCTTGGCGTTATCTGACGGGATGGCCCATTCCAGGGCGTACTGTGGGAACTGGAACGATTGGTGAGATACCGAGCCGGCGGAACGACGGTCACTTACTAGGCAATCAAAGTTGAGGACTTTATATCCGTCATCGACCACGACGCTGTCCTCCTTGGACAACCACCACGCCCAGCGCCCCACAAATGGTGTGAGTGATGGGAATATGCGAGAAACAAAAAGGAAGAATTGGGTAACGTGGAAACCTAAAAAGTGCGCAATGAGGGATGCAGAGGGTTGCGCAGGCTGGCATAGTGTCAGCTCGCCGCTTTAGTTATATAAGCTGATTGATCGACTTACAGCATACGTCCGATTTGCGCGTCCGACTACCATGCCCTTACCATCTGGGTACCACCAGACTCGGACATGCTCTGCGCTGTGCTTGATCGTATCCAGGTTATCGAGCACATCATCCACACCTCTCGCCTCCTTAGTTTCTCTCAGCCGGAAGGCTTCTTCGATTTCGATTTCGATCTCAAGCATCATACCAGTTGCACCTAGTCCACAGAGACTCGCTTTGAACAGGTCGGGATCTTCCTCGGGGCTGACTCGAACGACCGGTACACCTGGCAGTGGGAGGGCTAGGGTGAGCGATCGGACGTGTTGCGACAGGACGGGGAATGTTACACCAGAGCCGTGTGAGGCGGTTGAGATGAGACCGCCGATTGTCTGATCAGAGATCGACCCAATATTTGGGAGAGCCAGTGGTGGATCGGATCGGGCGAGAGCGGCATGAATGGCATGTAGTGTTGTTCCAGCATAAAATGTCGCAGATCGTTTCTCGTGGTCAACTCGGACCTGACCTTTGAGTCCCTCCATCAAGACCAACCAACCCTTTGTACATGCTAGATCGGACGGAGAATGACCTACGCCGACTGGATGCAAGGTCGCACCCTCTCTCCGAGCCAGTTCAATGGCCTGCCTACATTGCAGCACGGTCGTCGGCGCAAAAACACGCTGTGGACGACATTCAAACGTTTTTGCCCAATTGGCGAATGTAGCTCGTGGCGATCGGGAGGGTACTGCGATCGGTGCGAGGGCAGCCTGAAGTTGTTGGGTCGATGTATTTGATAGATCGCCCATGGCCTAGCAAGACCTTTTGTTCTTTGGGACGGCGAACGCTGCGAGAAAGAGTTTGAAGAGCAAAGACAATGCCAAGAGCCAAGATGCCACTTGAAGATGACCAAGCGATCGGCACGTGTGGCGACCGAACTTTTCGGGCGATGCGAAAAATCCCCTTTTCTGGTTGTTTTTGCCGTGTCCCCCGTTTTTGTTTATCAACACACTCAGTCTCTTGGAGCCCGCGCAACTATCCCACAGCTAGCAACGGCTACAAGGGGGGGGGGGGGAAGGGATGTGAGGTGTGGATGTTAGGAGGGATATGGGGATGAAGGGATGTAGGGGGATAATGATAACGCGAGTCGCTGAGACGTCTTTTGTCGATTAAGGTTCCACGAGTTTTTATATGGTAAAGCCCGATCGATGGCCGCTGTTGCCCAAGGCTTTTTCGATTTCAAAAAGATTCCCACTAGGACGCGCTACATGGCGTCATCTTCTCGACCTGTTTGCATGTCTTGTCCACTTCTACAACTCTTCCCAGACCCATCGTCCTCGCTTCTCACCCAACCACTGGTCGCAGCCTTCAGCAGGAGGTCGCTCAAGGTCTTCAGCTCTCAGATAGCTTCGTCGAGATTCTCTCTTTGCTTCGGTCGACACGCCCAGTGCTCTGCAGATTATCAGCATGGCAAATCTGTGCACTGACTCACTCATCCCGCGACCGTAGGAGGGCCTTATCTACCTGAGCTTCTGATGTGTACGACATCATGAGATGGGGAGGACCAAGTGGGAGCTCGGGCTCGGTATCGAAAGCCCTGTACTGTCAGGGAAAATCATCCGGAAAAAAAGGACAGGACTTGCCATGTATGAATCGTCTTGCCGTATGTGCGATGCAATTCGAGCATGGCCGGACGTTCTGCAAGGGCATCGACCTGATCTATGAAGCGTTACTCGCATCGCGAAGCCGGTTGTAGCTGGTTCTGCTGGCTCACTTGGCACAAGAGACTTGGTGCCTAGCTGAAGCATGCCGGAGTCTACCTCGTATTTATGGCTGTGCCAATACTGCCCGTCAGCAATTTGTGATGCCGTCAGATACCTTTCTCTCTTCGGTCGGCAGCCTCTCAAAGGTGTCTTCCGGTATCACGTATTCAATACCTACACATGTCAGCTCTTTCGTAGCGATGACTGACCAATTAAGCGTGCGTCTGAACGATCAGAGTCGTAAATGATGCATTGATGTAGGTCTTTGCGGAGATGGGTGCAAAAATGATGCGCTCGTACCGCCCGAGAGGGTTCGACTGCATAAGTATGCAGGCCGCAGAGATGCTGGTGAATCTGGTTGACAGGTTGGAAGCTGGTATCAGACGGTGAGCGGGCGCATGGCTGGTGCTCTCACCTCATAATGCTGGCGCCCACGGCTTCGAAGGCCGAGGTGTGATAAGCTGCATGCTGGATCTCTGTGACAGCATCATCTGTATGAGAGGACATATTGGAATCACTAAGAGGTGATAGACACGAAACTCTAAAAATGTCAAGGATGCGGCTGTAGGACAAAACATTGACGTCACACGGGGTAGATATCCCCGGCGGCCTCTTGGAATAACTTATGGGATTTTTGACTATGAATGCTAAATGTCTAATTGCATGCTGATTATCAGGTACCTAACACGAACAGATGCACCATCAAGTAGGCAGAAAGTGTGACCTAGGATTGGGTCTCAGCATGTGGTCGGAAGCAGACAATAAATGCACTTACGCCTGTCGATACATGTCATCGTCCGACCGCTAGTGTTGTCAGCACCATGAGGGTCGACTACCGAACAAAACGCTCACCCGAAATACAATGATCCCAGCAAAAATCGCTGCAGTCAAGACCAGAGCGTCATACATGAACCAGAACATCGCCCAGGCTGCCAAAAGTCAGCAATTACGCTTCGGGAAACCTCGACACAAACCACTTGTAGGCCAGCCGAGCAGTTCTGAAAACTGGGCGCAGTCGCTTGTATTCCGTTTGTCGAACAGGCGTTCATCCACATAATCCCATACAACATAGAAGAGATTCATCATGCCGACAAAGAGGACTATGTCGAATCAGTTGATTCGTAAGAGAGCGCAGATGCGACACACCATAAAAACGAAGAGTCTGCAAGCACATCAGTAGGCGATAAACGACGTAAGGGGAGTAGTACGGACACTGCCATGATCTCCAAACCAAAATCCGACGAGGACGCCTTCACATACGATGATGCTACCGAAAGCGCTTGTGATATTAGCCAGCCATTGAAAATTGGATGAACAACTAACATCCAGTGGTCTGCTCGCAAAACGGGAGCGAGTAATCCGAAGTGAATAACTAGGGCCGCGATCTTGGAAGCAACAATGTCGACTGCCATAAATCATCCCATCGTCACTTCTTCACTCACAACTGCAGAACTACGTCGTCAACGTCCGATCATCCACTGGATAACTCACGATGAATACCCATCCTACTACGCTTGATCCAATGTATCCCGCTGCCAAGGTCGCCACCGCTGACGTAGACCAGAAGAGTTGGGTGTAGGTAGGCATTGCGTATGGATCTCTCGGTATGCGAGGGTAGGTTCGCATAAGGCCCATAACATGCGTTGCACCCCCGTCATTTGGATCAATGCAGACCGAGACGACTTGACCACCACACAGAAGGCCAACAGTGAGATGACAGAGTTCATGTGTCCCGACCACAAAAAGCTAATGTCCTTCTGTCAGCTAGGTGAAAATTGCTGTGAATGCCCGAGGATCAACCTTGAGACCAGCGATCACATCCCGAAGGATTGGCACATTCCACATGATGAGAATCGCCAGAAACATAACACATGCGGCTATGATGGTGTTGGTCTCTATGATGGATCAGGACAGCGCAACTCGAAAGTCGTGTACGCACGAAAGTTGTTAGGAGTGGTATCCTGGCGGGAGACAAAGACGTGAAGATTCCTATGTTGAGCTGCGGATAGCACCGAATCCAGAGTGGCGTGCATATCTGGCGCCATTTCGTCGAGTGGTATAGGAGCCGAGGTAAGAGCGAGTCGCAAAAAGTTTGGGTCAGGAATGCTGCCTGCCAAAACCGGTCAGGTTTTCCTTTGCAATGGGTCGAGACAGGTACTAGTTACTACGAACAAAGAGGGACCATTAAATGATTGGATGAGCCTGAGAATGTACTGGTGGCTATGAGCAGGTCAAATATGGATAAAGGTGTTGATCAGAGAAGGTTGTAAGCATGTTGAGTGATGTTCTACGACATGATGGGTAAAGGAGGTCCGAGCGACGTCAAAATCCGCAAGCCACGTCTTCAAGTCGTCTGGCTATAGACATGACAGCCTACATGTGACTAATAATGGACTTGTCAAGGGCAAGTACATTGCTTAGTGGTCTGTCTCACTCTTGGTGTATGCTATATGCTGGGAACCAAACAAATAGCATAGAAGGACAGGGTTACAGCGCGCCTAATTGAGAAAACGCCGTATATTTCCGTACGCTCCCGACGTCGAGTCCAAGTCACAGCTACGACATACATTACGAGGTCACAATTGAGAGTTGTGTGGATACAAGCACTCGTCCTATTCACAATGTCCAGTGCCCCCTCAGTGTCAACCTCTCCTTTGCCTCTGACCGCGCCTATTCCAAGTGAGGATGTGATCGCACGAAAGGTGCGTCTTCTACCATATTATACGATGTAGACCGCTGAACTCCATCGATAGTTTGACAATTGCGTGAGTATGCCTTCCATGCCGGAAACTTTGTTTCGAGCAGCCTTTCACATTGCGGTGTAGACCTCCCGCTGAGAATCACCAGGTTGCCGATCTCATTGTCAATGCTGGCCTCGGCTTCGGCGTAGGTATCGTCGCCTCAGTCTTGATTTTCCGGCGTGAGTCCCTTTCCTGCATGGTCCAGCGTGGAACTCGAGATCGTCAGCCTGAGAGCAAGACTGATGAAGCTTCAGGCCGAGGTTGGCCGGTCGCTCTCTCTACCGGGTCAGTTGCCTCTCTCTCCTGGCTGAAAAGATGAGAAAATTGACTTCTTCGAAACAGGTTTGGAGCCGGTGTCGCGTACTCAAATGTGAGTATCTGCATGCTCTCCAGCCCGTCTTTTTATACTGACAGCGATGTAGTGCAACTACTCCTTGAACCCACATGTCCTTCCCGGGACCAAGATCTTCCCTTCGTCTCGATCATGAACGTAGCGGATGTGTTTGCTTCACTGCACTATGCAACGCACGATAGAAGCAAAGACCATTCCACCGAGGGAGGCATGAGGGCCTAGATGCAACACCATTTACCAACGGAATCTCGCATGGTGAAAGCCAGTTTGAGGGTTTCTTGGCTTGATGTTCTGTGCAGAGCTTGAAAGGAGTTGTTGCCTGCCGTCTCGATTCGTTCCCACCAGTTACATCTGCTTTTCCGATTTGGTATTTCTTTGGCCCCAACGCATGGCCAGCTCCAGTTGCCACGAACGCTGTGTCTTGCGCAAGTGGCCGGGGTGGGCGGGACACACGTCGATGCTTCTTGGTCAATCAGCGGAACACACCAGTGCTGGCAGTGATCGCGTAGCTTTCTCACGGTTGTACGTATGCCTAGGGGGCTACGATTTCCTCTTCTCCTTCTTCTTCCCTCTTGCTCTCTTCTCGTCTACTCTTTCTTGCTTTGCCTACGTCTTCATCGTCTGAGCGCGTGGCTACAGGCCTTTTATGTGCACTTCGAGCTTACGAGAAACGTAATCACTCGCTCATTCACGCCGTCAAGTCTGACTGTGCTGTCTTACTATCACCTAATTTCTTGCTTGTATCACTCTTTAACCACCGGCTTCTGAACGCTTGAAGACTGCTGCCTTCTGATCAACTATAGTGTAGCTAGGAGACGCTTGAGTCATCAAAGATCTTACTGTAAGTTTGGACTGACTGGCAGGTGGTGATTGCTGACATTGAGCTAACTTTGCCTTTCGTTGCTCACCAGAATTAATTTATTTCTTGCTTTCTTGCGTCTTGAGTTGGAACGGCCCGTCTATTGCAAGGTTTGTGGTGCTTCCTAATCGTTCCCAGTCAGCTAATAGGACTAAGCATGAGCGGCTTTCCGCCTTTCCCCCCTGCTGGCCGTGCATACTCCCCTAGTCAGCCCGTCTATCCATCAACCGCTCCCACCGGACCACCACGCGATTACCAGCCTTACGCATATGCCCCTCCCAGCTACCGCCCTTTCGACCCTTACCTTGCCACTGCGCCTCGGCCGGTCTATTCGTACGAACAACCCCGTCAACCCTACGAGAATGACAGCTATGACCCTTATCAGCCTGCTAATCAAGAACCCCCGACTATGCTGTTTCGCCCCCCGCCGCCTTTCGGAGTGTCCCCTCCAAATCCTCCCATCACTCGGCCTCCTGCATCTCGCGCTAGCTCCCCACCGAGGCGAGCACAATCAACACCACGTATCGAGGCTACCAGGACGCCCGAAGTGCCAGAACTCACTCTGCTCACTCCAATGACTACTATGCAAGAGGCGGAACCACCCACCATCATCTACTCACTGCCACCAAGTCATCTTCCGCTCACAAAGTATGTCGCTGTCAACGGTGAGGATGCTATGAATCTTCACCGACACTTCTGCCGCACTGCGACGTCCGTCTGGTACGCCGATGGCTCATGTCGGGCAGGTGAAGGTTGGTGTGCCGCTGTAGAATGGATCATTGACAGTTCTCAATCCGGAAATAAGATGAGGGGCTGTGTTGGAGAGGGAG
Source organism: Naematelia encephala (assembly GCA_002105065.1). Taxonomy (NCBI): domain Eukaryota; kingdom Fungi; phylum Basidiomycota; class Tremellomycetes; order Tremellales; family Naemateliaceae; genus Naematelia; species Naematelia encephala. The sequence goes on from MCFC01000019.1 coordinate 121,925, forward strand.
ACTCCCTAGATGCGGAACTAGGCGGTCTATGCAAGGCAATAGAGGGCTTTCAAGAGTCACTCCGGCAAGCCACAAGGGACGGCAAGCAGGTGTCCCCTGAGCTGATCGTCTTCTGCGAGTCTCAAGCCGCCATTGCCAGCATCGACACCTCGTCTCGCCCCGAATCACTCCGTTTCGACGATTTATGGCGTGAAATCTGCCTTGACAATCTGAATGCTCACCTCACTCTCGTCTGGATCCCTAGGGGCAGCGAGCTAGAAGGACCAGTCTTGGCCGACAAGATAGCTACTGTCGGGGCTAGCAACAGCTATTTGAAGAAGATGAAAGAAAGAGCGCTACCAGAAAATTATCGTCGGCCAGGCGGCGGCGAGCCTGCCCCGCCGGCAAGCTCGCAGGGAGGACCTTGGCAACGCGGTGATGCAGATCCATCACGCCGTAAGCTTCCATTCGATCGACCTCAACCTCCCAGTATCCCCACAATTAAGGCGGACGATATGTCGGGATCGTCGCATGAAAACCAGGTATCGGAAACTAAAGAAAGCTCAATCTTTGTTACCCAGTGAGTGGTGTCGCTTCTGGAGAGTAATATGACCGGCTGAGACGGTGTAGTTTTGACATGAACATCTCCGCACGAGACATCGGAATCCTCTTTGCTCAATTCGGAGACATGTGAGCCAGTGGCAGTGATTGAGCTGACGTCAGTGGCGGTGTTGACATATACCATATATCTGCCGAACATCCGAGATTTGCAGTAGTCACGTATAAACAGTCAACTGCTGTCAGCCGCGCGATCAAAGACCTCAACGGTCGACTGATAAATCTCGACACACCGTTTGGTCGAGAGAACGTGGCAGATTTGGCGGCGTGGCAGGGCTGTTCATCACCTTTACTGGTCGTCGCGTCTGAGCCTGGACGTCTGATCCCCAATCCAGTCGCCGCGATGTTCGATGGCCTGCCCGATTGGGCGTTTGGCACTGGCGATCAGAAAAACGAGGACGCGGATAGGCTTGAGGTCGACGCCCAGATGGGTTCGACTCCGGAGAGTGCGGGGCGCAAGCGGGAACGTGAGCTAGCAAACGAGGCTACATTAGAATCGTGAGTACTCTCCTTTCTGAATACTGACGATAGCTCGCCTGCCGCCTCTAGTCCCCACTCACCGTCACCTCGCAAACGCACGAGATTGGATCTGCCAGAAGTCCAATCCGAGGTGGACCATTCTGGGAATAAGGAGAATCAGCACGCCAACGGCCACGAGCACAAGCAAACCAGCAATCAATCCGTCTTCCGCAGCCCCGAATCAATTGGGAACAACACGGCTGACCCTTTGCCTGCCTCCCAACCGCAACTCACAGTTCCCTTGCAACCAATTGAAAAGCTCCCCGGCCCAGCTTTGCCTCCATTGCCTCCATTCGCCCCAACACTCACATTGGAATCTCCTGCAACGCCTGTTGTTGGCAACGCTCTGACCATTGATTCACACAGCAATCATTCAGTGGAAAAGGATTCGGTTATCTTACCTCCTACGCCGAAGACTGCTGAACGTCCGAAAGCTGAAGACGAGCCAAAGAGAACGACTCCTCAGCTAAATGAAGCTGCTTCCAAAGTGGCACTCACCAACTCTGCCGCTTCGCCTCAAGAATATCCCATCAAGATTGGCGCGAAATCCCTTTTACAGCTGACCAATCTGGTGCGAGGCTCATTCGGCAAGGTGGAATTGTCAAACTGGATTGCTCATGCGTGCTTCATTGCAACCGACCTTGACCAAGCGCGGCGATTACTGAAGGACGACCTCTATGCTACCGATAGTGCATTTATCACAGGTCGCGATCTGGAACAAGTTCTCATGCAGCGGGGATTCTCGTCGCAGAAGATCAATACCTTTGTCACTAAAGTTTTGAATGTCTTGGATGGCATTGCAGCTGCCGAGGAGACGGACGGAGGTGCCAAAGAAGAGGACAGCTCTGTGGAGGAGCTGGAGAAAGCATTGCATGGAGAACTTGACAGATATCCTGATCAGACCAAGGAAGCTGTAGCTAGTGCCGCTAAGCTTCTCGAGTATCTCATCCGCGGTAAGCAGATGCAGGAAGACAAGCGACTCGAGCTGGAACGGCGTGTAAAAGTGCTGGAGGGTATGGTGAAGAAGGGGGATGTGGTATCCAAGGTGGTGAACTACTTGTTGACTGAGGACAGATGACATGTCCTACGAGCAGGCAGATGAGATGCATCTGTGCTCGTCTAGATGTGCTGTTCCACGAGGTGTGTAGATTAAACCGAGTATCGGAAGTTTCCCAGGCACCGTTGAGTTTCGGATTTCAGTTGCATTCTGCTCTGCTCGTATTGTGTATATTGTGTTGGCCCTTCTATCGTTCTCGGAGAGCTGGACACTCTGTCCACGTCGCGCGGTAACCCGCATCGGTCCAAGCCAGCATGAGTCTCCTCAATAGGTTACCAATAGTACCGCTGCGTCTCATATCGTACCACCTCTATGCCTCTCTGTCACATTCTGCCTACCGTACTTATGCGACCTATGCCGATCAATCCAGTCCGAAGAAAGCCTACTCTCACACCCTTCTTCTCCCGAAGACATCTATGCCTATCAAGCATAAGGACCCTGGGATTGCAGAGAAGCGGTGGAGGGCTAGGACGACCGACGAGCTCTACAGCAAACAGGTCAGACCCTCGCCCGAGCACGCTGACCTTGCGTAGGCCAAAGACAATCCTGAACGGACCTTTATTCTGCATGATGGACCTCCTTATGCTAACGGAAATCTGCATATGGGTATGTTGTGACTACTTCCGCAAGCCCTAGAGCGGCGACAGCGCTGAACTCTCAGGACATGCTTTGAACCGCGTCCTGAAAGATATAATCATACGCTACAAAGTCTTAAGGGGCCATAAAGTACAGTAAGCTCTAGCTAGGAATCCCGGTTCATTACTTTGTAGCTATGTTCCTGGATGGGACTGTCATGGTTTACCCATCGAACAAAAAGCCTTGGCTACCTTAGGAGTAAGGCCATTACCCTGTTCTCGAGCTCATTATAGGTCTCACATACGACTCTGGACCCAGTACGGATACGACAAGTTGCTAGAGATACAGCGCTGGAGGCTATTGAAGTTCAAAAAGCTGAGATGCGGGATATAGGTGCTATGGCGGATTGGGACGGACCAGGCGGGACATACAGAACTCTAGGTGAGGAATCTTCCGCACTGTGCTGATATAGATCACGACTACGAAATCCGTCAGCTCCGATTATTCAGCAGTATGGTAGGAAAAGGTATGTCATAGTTGTGTATCATATTAACATCAGGTCTGATCACACACCGCTTGCGCCCCACTTATTATTCACCATCATCTCGAACAGCTCTTGCTGAGGCTGAGCTTTCTTACAAGGATCACGAATCGCGCTCGGTGTATGTGGCGTTTCCAGTGGAGGAGTCGGACATGTCAGAGTCTCTCAAAACAGCGTACCGGCAGACCAGTGGCGAAGGGCTTTCACTGGCTATCTGGACCACCACACCATGGAGTCTGCCCGGGAACGAGGTAGGCGAAAGCGGTCGAGTTATACTGACAGCTAGGGGGTGGCTGTTCACCAAGACTTAGATTACCTACTAGTGTCTCACAGAGGGCGTATACTCGTTATTCAAGCGGATAGGTTGCAGCCCTTACAGGATGTCCTGGGAGAGCTACCTATTCTCAAATCGCTTTCCGGTGTGTAAGCGGAAATATTTTGCTTACTATAGGTGCTGGCCTAATTGGGACCCGTTATACCCATCTTTTCCACCCTTCGGATCTGTTGGCACCAAGACCAACAGTTTTTCACTCCGGTCATGTGACAACGGAGTCTGGGACTGGTTTAGTCCACTCTGCACCGGCCCACGGGCAGGAGGACTATCAAGCCTTCTCAGCTGCTGGCATTCCATCGGAATTGAGGTGCCCTATTGACGACGACGGACGATTCACGTCTAAGTTGTTGGATTGGTGTGACGGTGCGGGTGCGCTAGTTGGACGCGAGGTCCTCGGGGACGGCACGGATATCATGGTCGATCTCCTGAACGAGCATCATTATCTCTTGGCGGAGCAGACCATACAGCATCGATACCCACATGACTGGAAGACGAAGAAGCCGATCATAGTGAGGTGTGTACCCTATATTTCAGCACTGACTGCAGAGCAACGCCTCAATGGTTTGCAGATGTTGAGACCATCAAGCCTGCGGCAATTCAAGCAATCAAAGAGACCAAATTCTATCCTTCAAACTGTTAGTACATCTAACGTCCGGTTGTTAACGTCAGCTCGACACCGTCTGGAGAGTCACATTACCTCTCGGGCTGAATGGTGCATCTCCCGGCAGCGAAGTTGGGGCGTCCCTATACCCGCCCTCTACAATGTCGCAGGTGATCCATTAATGACCGAGGACTCCCTTGATCATATCATCTCCGTTCTTGAGGAAAAAGGCACAGATCATTGGTGGAGTGGTCCCATCGAGGATTTCATCCCTTTGTCGCATCAAGATCAGACCTTGAGAAAAGGCACAGATACTCTGGATGTTTGGTTCGACAGTGGATCCTCCTGGACTCTCCTACCAGCCGTAGCAGACGTATACTTGGAGGGATCAGATCAACATCGAGGATGGTTCCAGTCGTCTCTTCTAACTCACGTGGCGACGGACATGTCGGCGCCTTTCAGGAATGTCATTACGCACGGCTTTATCACCGATGAGCAAGGTCAGAAAATGAGCAAATCATCTGGAAATGGACTCTCCCCTATGGATATCATTCATGGAAATGTAAGCTGCTATCTTGTCCTGCTGATCAACAGGGCCGCCCAAGCCTGGGCGCGGACGCCCTCCGAGTGTGGGCTGCATCGGTCGAATATCAACGCGACGTATCCATTGGACCGTCTGCTCTTGCTCAGGCCTCTGAAGCTCTCCGAAAGCTGCGGAATACTGCTCGATTCCTGATTGCCAATGCTCCCGACGACATTGGTTTGGAGGAAGTTAATCTCAGTTTGGTAAATTCACAAGCAAGCAAAGCTTACTCAGATCGATCGCTACGTGCTGCACGAACTGTCGTGTCTCGAGAAGTCATCAATTGAGGCGTACGACGATTTCGCCTTTCACCGAGGTATGTTGCTTGCTACTTGTGCGACTGACGTGTAGTACTACTAACAGCGCACTCTTTCGCGTCGAACACACTCTCCTCGTTTTATTTTGAAGTCATTAAGGACACATTGTATTGCAATGCGGCGGATGATCCAGCGAGACGAGCCATAATTGCCACTCTGCAACACGTGAATGATGATCTGACGTCGGCTGACGAGCAGGTATTGCGCACATTCACCAAAATCATTGCTCCCATTGCTCCCCACCTGGCAGAAGAGTTGTACGAGACGGCGGGCCGTGGGACCAGGTCTTCAGTCTTTCTCGACCAGTGGAATCCAGACGTGAGCTCCCACTTGTAACAAACTCATTTTAGGTTACTTGGTTGGATTCCAACCTGAAAATTGCAATGGATCAAATCCTTACTTTGCGCGTGGAGTCCCAGCGCTTGGTGGAAGCAGCCCGACAGGATAAGTATGACTCGTCAAACTTTGCAACTGACACAACAGAAATATCAAAACCGCTGCCGAGGCGGATCTCTGGGTCGACGGTGAATCAAAGATTGTCGAAATGCGTGAGTCTTGACTGGGAGTTTCATTCTCGCTAAAGATGGTCATTAGTTTTGAATGTTCCCAATTTTACAGGGTCGTCAATCGTACGTCTGCCCACGTCTCCACCGCAGCCTGCATGGTCCTACAAGAAGGTTCTAGCCATAGGTGAGTGAGTCCACTCAATGCGGCACTGATTTGGAAAGGGGAAGGAAGCGTCTCCTTGCAGCTTGTACCCGCTCAACTTCAGCAATGCCCTCGATGCTGGCTGTACACGGCGCCATTGATAGACTCACTCTGTCCGCGATGCACTGCGGTCGTCGGACTAGGCTAGACTTCCGATGTCCTTTCAGTAATGAGGAGCATGACGAGGTCCTGAGGGATGCATTCCTTATCGTAACATGGCCTTCGTACTGGCTGCAAGATCTCATTGATATCGTCTGAGATATTTGATCAAAGGACGCGAGAAAGGGTGTTCAAAGACAAACTTGCTACGTCTTTGCCGACCATGGCCGTTTGGGCATTACCATTCCAATGAATGTGCCTCGGGCTAACCTTTACGTCATCCCCCCGCTGAGGGGACGGCTACCGGAGAATGGTTGCGGACGATTACGAGATGACGAGTTTCTTTGCAGACAGAAGATGGGAGGCCCATGACGAATGCCTGCTTAAGTCGTCATACCTGTTGGAACAAAGATCGCTTCAAGTAGAGATTCGACAACCGTGAGACGCGAGCAAGCAGATTCCAGCGAAGCATGCAGGGAGGGAGTCTGGTGCCTGACATGGACCTAGCCCCCGGTCAGGCGGATCAGGAGTATGACGCCCGGAAGTTTTCTCAGGGTCTCTATGGAATTCAGGGGAATTCAGGGGAATTCAGGGTTTTTATGATTCCAGCAAAGCCTGACTGGCAATCACCGCGCGAAAAACTAAAACATCGCATCATCACATGTAGAATCGATCACTCGCTTTTCGCTCTGGTATCCCCTAGATTGTCTTTCATAAAGGTCACTCTTCGCCTCCCCCATCTACTCTTCACAGGCGATTCTCCCAGCTTGACCCTCATCCCTCATGCCCCTAGGGAGTCCCGGCTCTTCTCTTTAAAGCTCGGTCAGAGCTCCACCTATGCTCAACTAGTTTCATGACATCCTCATCCAGCCACTCGGATTATGGCGTACATCCCGATGGCGAGTATGATGGCGAGCATGATGGCCAGGTCGATGGCGAGCATGATGGCGAGGTTGACGGCGAGGTTGACGGCGAGGTTGACGGTGAGATTGACGGTAAAGTCGATGGCGAAGATTCGTCACGTAGGCATAGGTCGCTCAAAAGTGTTGATAGCGCTGTCGATGGCGAGAGCACGTCCCACAGAGATCGTCCAACAAAGAAACAACGACAACGCTCGCATTCTTCACCAGAGCTCTTTTCCCCGTCCGACATAAATACACGGACGTCGCAAGCCGTTCCTCTCTTTCGATCTCCTACTACGAGCTACACTCCCCACGGTACTTCTCAGGCTCCTCTCCCATCCGGGTCCGCAGGAGGTACCTCAACACGGGCGTCTCATGGGGAGGATTCTCTGACACTGCGAAGGAGGGAAGCCAACCGTCTGGCGGCCCAACGATTCAGGAGCAGGAAAAAGGGGTATCAGGACAGTCTGGAAGAACGCGTGCGTCAGCTTGAGGAAGAGAGAGATGCATTGCTGGGTCGCCTTGGAGAACCGCCAATTGGAGCGTCTTCTCTGGGTCCACGACCAGAAGAAGACAGTCGCGGGATTACACCGTTTTCTGTGGCAGGGACCAGCGCTCTCCTTCGAGCCTCGCCTCGCCAGAGCAGTTTTTCAAGCCATTCGACATCACCAGAGCGGCGAGAATCAGTTTTGACCTTGGATCTCGAAATTCGACTCGCTGCGCTAGAATCAGCCAATCGTAAACTTCAGGATGAAGCAAAGAACGCAAGCGAGGAGAACGAGAGGCTTCGATTCGAATTAGACCGATGGGTGCACTGGGAGAGAGATACGAGGGAGGGGAGATCAAGATGGGCGAGTGATTCTCGGCAAGAAGCCAAAGTGCGCGGTCTCATCCCATACGGCAGCTGTAGTCTGACGAATCTTAGTCACACGACGGGCCATCAAGTGCATTGCCACCACCAGATCCATATCTATCCTCTTCGCGGCTTCCATTTGCAAAGGTTCAAGAAGCTCGACCTCCGACTCATCACGCACCCTCATTCTCTCAAGTCCCCTTTGAAGCTGCTGAACGAGTTCCGATCCGATTACCGCCACTGAGATTAGCCCCTCCTCCTTCTCCAATTTCTGATGGCGTCCCACATCGTCGAACGTCGCTTAGTTTGACCCTACCAAGGCCCCCCGAGCTCGACCATCATTCCTCAACGCCACAGGATCATGCCCGCTATTATCAGCGGGGGAAAAAGGAAGACGGCGGCTCAAACCGATGATTCACGGAGCATTGCAGTCTTGGATCGGGAAATCTGACATAGTGCTAGTGTAACTCCTTTCCTTCGTCTCGGCTCTCAATTAGTACCATTTATGACAGTAGAGAACCAGGCAACAATAAAATGGCTTAAATCACTATGCATTTCCAGCACATAGTCACAGAATGCCACTACGTATTCTTTGTCGTTCATCGTGAATGGCTATGGCAAAGATACAGCTGCCAATGACAGGCTTATAGAAGCAGCATCTTTGCCATTGTTCTGAGGGTCGCTAGGCTCAGCTATACCGAGGATCCCACCGCCGAAAACTAACCTGCTGCCAACCCCTTGGATTGTATAGGCTTGCCAAACCTCTTTAACCATGACTAGCGCGCCTACGACCTCCTGGGATGAACTCGTTTTGAGTATCTCAATCTGTGCATGCCTGTGATCGTCCATGGATCTTGCTGCGGTAGAAAACCACAAGAGAGCAGAGAGATGTAAGCTCCTCCTTGTGCTCACCTTCAATACATTTACAAGATCATATTAGGGGCGAAAGGCGAGAGCATTGGAGAAGGCACTTTTGCCAATGTTTACAAGGGTAACTAACTCACGCCGCATTCATTCGGGTAGCTCGCTCACCGATCCTCAGGTCATGAAAAAGCGACTCGACGACAGGGTATGAGAATTGGCTTGGCCTTTTACTACTCATCAGCTGATACAATGGACCTAGTCGCAATCAAACGCATCAAGATCAGTAACATGAAGGACGGACTCGACATGACAGCGTTGCGCGAAGTCAAGTTTCTTCAAGAGCTGCATCATCCGAATATCATCGAAGTGAGCATTGTTTGGCTTTGCGCTTACTGCCCAGCTTCTAGATGTCTTCTCAACAGGTCAAAATATAAACTTGGTATTGGAATTTCTCGTGACCGACCTCGAAGCCATCATACGCGATCCCGCGCTCATAATCCAAAACGCCGATATAAAAAGCTGGATGGCCATGTCTTTACGAGGTCTCGAATATATTCATAGGAATGGCGTCCTTCACAGGGTATGGCATGATAGGTTTTGCTGTACTGACGCCGGTAGGATTTAAAGCCAAATAACCTGCTCATTGCTGCAGATGGACAACTCAAAGTAGCAGACTTTGGATTAGCGAGGGAGTTTGCAGAGGCTGGCGAGCGTATGACAGTGCAAGTGATTACTCGGTACGTATCATGTCTGCTCCTCGCTAACTTTCAGATGGTATCGGCCGCCAGAGCTCTTTTGGGGAGCTCGACATTACTCAACTGCTGTTGACATGTGGTCAATGGGCATGATATTTATCGAGCTCATCCTCCGAGTGCCATATACCGCAGGTGAGAGCGATATTGATCAACTTCGAAAGACATTTCATGCTTTCGGATCGCCCTCCGAAGACGAATGGCCCGTAAGTATGAAATCGTTTCGCGGCTGAATGTTTAGGGTTACAGACAGCTGCCCGATTTTCACGATATGTCGGGATATCCACGTAGGGATTGGACTTTGGACATCAAGACAATCGGTAGAGAAGGTCAGGATCTTGCTCAGGCGATACTCCAATTAGATCCAGTCAGGCGGATTTCGGCATGCCATGTGAGAGCACTGTATATCAAAGCTGACCCATAGGCTCTACATCATCGTTTTTTCTCTTGCGAGCCCCGACCGACGAGACCAACAGACCTGCCTAAGCCACTCAAACCTCTCAAACCCCGCAAGCTTGCTCCAGATGAGGTTGAAGGAAAGCCTCTGCTCTCATCCAACGGGTATAAGCGAAGAGCTGAATCACCAAGTCTCACTACGGGACCCAGCAAGGTGGCTCGCCGGCTATTCTGAGCTCTCTGAACAATGTTGTAACCCTATGCATTTTTCATTTTTCGAGACTAGTATGCTCAACAATGCCGGTCCCGCTGCGAGGTGTTTGGCATGGAAACAGCAGCTACACAACCGTGAGAAAGTTGTGCCGGGGACGCGGGGGTCGGCCAAGCTCTCTTCTTCTCTCAATGGGTTGCCCGTTTCTCGTTTCGCTTTTTCGTCTTGGGCCATCATCCATCATCCATCGTCAATCATGGCCATCTTCAATCGCAAATCCAAGGACAAGCAAGCGGATCCCGACGTTCCCCCTACCAAGAAGGAAAAAGTCAAGTTTTCCAAACGGCCTGCCAGTGAGTTGTTGTGATGAGATTCTTTGTTTTCCTTCCCACTGAAGCTATCCCCCAGATACCGCCTTTAAGCAGCAAAGACTCAAGGCATGGCAGCCCATCCTAACTCCCAAAGCCGTTCTGCCTACACTGTTCATTATTGGCCTCATCTTTGCACCCATAGGAGCACTGATTGTCTGGGGAGCCGGAAAAGTTACTACGATCACCCTGGACTATACACAATGCGACAGCGATGCCCCAACCGATGGCACTTTGGCACCCATGTCTAGCTACTATTGTAAGTTATCTACCCTGCATGAGACTTATGTAAGATGCACTCAAGAGAGGAGCGGATGTGCGACAATCAGCCATCGCTAGTCCAACATGGTCATTCAGTAATGATTCTTCGCGTGCTGTTGGGGAAGAAGCGCAGTGTGAGATCGAGTTCGAAGTCCCCTATGCACTTGGTAAATTGCCCAGCTGTGTCTCAGTGGCGGTCTTCTCCCTGCTAACACCCACAGGTCCCGGCGTCTTCCTATACTACAAGCTCACAAATTAGTTGGTCCCCGTGTCACGATCTTGCTGAGCAATCAGCTATCAGAATCACCGCCGTTACGTCCAGAGCCTAGACACAAGCCAGTTAACAGGGCACTACCGTTCAACGTGAGATATCGCCTCTTGGTTTGCTAATATGTCTAGCTCCGATGTAGATAGTGGTGACTGCAAACCCATCACCTCAGCGGACGGTAAACCTTACTATCCTTGTGGCCTGATCGCCAACAGTCTTTTCAATGGTGGGAATTAGGGGACCTGTTTCACAAGAACTGACTTCAAAGTAGATACCTTCTCATCTGTTGTATTGCTCAATCCTACCAGTGCGTTCGGGTCACCTTATCCAATCGCAAGCTGATGTTATCAGACGGCGCAGAAAATCAGACATACAACTTCACCGAGAAGGGCATTGCTTGGTCAGGAATTGCTAAGAACTATGTAGTCACTCCAGACTATTCCTCTCCAAGCGACGTGCTTCCGCCACCGAATTGGGCCCGACGGTATCCGAATAATTACACGGAATTCCCCAACCTGCGGGATGACGAGCACTTCCAAGTATGGATGCGAGTGGCCGCGCTGCCTACGTTCCGCAAATTGTGGGCTCGGAATGATAATGAAATCATGAGCAGCGGCCGTTACCGGGTGGTGGTGTATATGAGTTGGTCCGCCATTAGACAATCTTTGCTCTGCTGAGAAGCTGTTAGATTATCCCGTCAAGAACTTCACTGGGACAAAGTCGATTGTGATTTCAACTGTATCCTGGATCGGCGGCAGACAACCTTTCCTGGGATGGGCGTACATCGCTGCTTCGATTCTATGTGTGCTGTTAGCCCTTGCCGGCCTCATTCGACACTTGGTCAAGCCAAGAAAGCTGGGGGATATGAGCCGTGCGTCTAAATCGCTTTCTAATCAGTGGAGCTAGCTGATGAGCTTCAGTGCTATCGTGGAACCAGGCCACACAGGGGGCCGATGACTTCAACAATCAGACGCAGTCCAGCGTTCAAGATTTGACACAGTCCTTGAGCAGCTTAGATGGCGAGCGGGTATCTTGTAGACTGGAATGCACATGCCTGAGAGCTGATGCAGCTTACGAAGCCGGACGCGAGAGGCGCTTCACAAGTGGCATATGGCCCCTTGTTTGGAGTGGAAGACACGCTGTTTGAGATCTTCCCTACAGTCAAAATAATATGGCCTGTCTATGCAAGAGACACACAGCATGTTCGGCGACGCCAGTAACGGATCTCCATGTAGTGAGATGTAGGGGGAATCGGACCCTCCGTATGCCATTTGAGAACATGCCTGTCGTCGCTGTGTGCCCTCCCGGTTTCGCATAAGAGAGACTTCAATGTTTCGTCTACGCAGAACTGATAGCTTGTCGGCAAACCCTTCAACAACGACGAGAGTGACCCAGGATTTACTCGCTACCTTCCTCAGAAATCGAAGAGCAGGACAATTTGGCAAGGAAAACATCTGGCATCTCTATGGTCAATACCACATGGATACACTCCAACCAACACCTTCCCCTTCGCCTCGCATTGCATGCCACCATTTTGGCGGCACAACAAGAACGTCACCTGGCTCAAGAACAGCTTCAAGGCTGTGAGGCCACACATATTTAGCGTACTCAGGATGTGCCTTTTGTAAGTCTTCGCCAGAGACGTTCGATCGTAAAACAGGTACTGTCGAAGTATTCGTCATATACCTCTGCGCCAGGGTATCATTCTCCTCTGAGGAGTCGGCCCCAGCGTACGCTTGCATATGCTCCGAGCACGATGGCGGAGCGAGCCATACCCGTTTACGGCCCAGTAATTGAGCATAGCAGTTGAAATAGGGATCCTATCTTATCAGCACTGAATCGCCTAGACTCACTGTGTGGGCTGGGCTGACGATTTCTCCTCCTCCACTGCCGATCCATACATTGATCTCGATGCCGTTCTCCGTGCACGGAGGAACATAATCTGGTGCATAGAACGGCGCGCGTGGGCAGACCAGACGTAGTCAGGAAGAACGATATCTCTTTCAAGCTGAGGAAATTGATTGAATAACGGGTATTGAGCAAGATACAGGGGCGGTCCATCAAGTTTTGTTGGTGATGACACTTGATAGCCAGCTCGATGCAGGAAATCTCGTAAGGGTAGAATGGTCTGCCCCCAATTTTCATCGTCGTAGGAGGTGCCTACCTCAACGGGGACAACCCGACCCTCGCCGACTTGATCAAAGAGGTAATCTGCGGACGTCCATCGATCGAGCGCTGGCCATCGAGGCATAGGCGAGTCTCTGGAGCTGATGTACCCGCGCAAGATGAAAGGTCGATCGCTAAACTTCTCGACGTATTCAGGAAGGCTGGGTGGTTCGTTGAGAGTAGGAATCTCGCTCGCCGCGTAGGAGATCTTTTGCCTTGCACTAACATCAAGTCTACGCCTCTTGTTCGGTCTCTGCTCAGTGCTTGCGATACGAGGTAAGGCAAGGCGCTGGACTAATGAAATCAAAGCTTGAACCCAATCCATACGGCGATGACCGAGCGCTCCTGCGATGATGATCGTCCTATCAAGCCTCTCAACAGCATTGATTGCCCATGCCGCGGTGGGGACCTGGTTGGAAAGAACCACAACATCGAAGATGACTTGGAGTATGGACGAGTCGGTATAGAGGCGCAGCCATTTGCGGTCCACAGCATGAAATGGGAGGGCGTTGACCGAATCATCCGCGAGACTGAAGAGCGACTGCAGAACGACTCGAGCGCGCAAGCCGACCTTTTCGTTCACCGAAGAGCTTTGTGCAATGGAGCTGATTGTTTGAATAGACTCGCGTAGAAGACATATCGTGGTATAACCACAGGACGCTAGATCTGACATTTCATTAGTCGCGGAAAGACAAGGCGCAAGCTGAAGACACGCACCCTTGCCATTGGATCCTGGGACCTCTGAGAGGTCCTGTTCGAGTTGATGTGTGATCTGGTGCACTAAAGCGAAGAGTTCTGGAGAAGACCTCCAAGTCGAAGGCATAAAGAGCACTGCCCGGCAGAGAGAGAAGAAGAGACAAATCAGACTTTAGCACGCAAGCATTCTAAATTGCGATAATCACCGGCTATATAGGATATAAGAATCCGGCACATCTCGACCATGGGCGGTGATGTATCTTGGTATTCTAATGGCATTTGCGACTAGGAAGGTGGAAGAGACGCAGCACATTTCCGCCCAGGTGTGACTGTTAGCGGCATGTCTTCGCAATGAGACACAGCAGTGCCAGTCACCGAATAATCTTGTCATCGTATCGCTACGTTTGAGTCACGTGCAGACGAGTGTAAAAGGTGCATCCCTTGCCGAACGAGTCGAGATCAGCGAGACCATGCTCTAGACCCGCATCAGTGAGCTGATACTAATGTGCATGCTTGTTATCATTGGTATCTTTAACCCGCAAAGAGCCGAATGATCAGATACAAGGTCGAGCATATGAATCTAAACATAGCCATGCCTGCAACAAAGACTACATCTCAAGTGAGCTCCAGCTGTCGGGACATCGCGCGAGCTGCTCACTTAAAATGATTAGCATGTAGATAGCCGTCCGACTGGAGCCATCGCCACTGAAGGTGCCTGCGTTGTTGCCAGAAAGAATGACGCTTGCTAGGAGGCCATTGCTGAGCGACCACAATAACAGCAGCTGAATGTTAACAATGCTGATTGACTACGCTCACATTTGTTCTAAAATTGGCCTGGAAGCAAACATCAGCCAGAGGCACACAGGCGCGATCTGCCAATACTGACATAGATGTCCTTTTGCTGTTGCTCGGACATCTCTTTCTTGGGACGGGGCTCATCTTCGTCAACATGAGCTCTCTTTAATCGGATATTGTCCAGCGCGTCTTGATAAGCAATGTCGATATCCTGTTGTGCCGATACGAGCTCGACTTCAACATGTTTACCGACACCTTGCACTGCGCCTAGGTCGACAGCCTGTACTGCATCTGCACCCTTAGTACCCCAGGACAAGTCATGGCTGTAATCTTTGAGCACAATAGCTATTGACTCATCGTGCCACTCACAGATTAGAGTAGGCATACTAAATCGTCAGCTACTGTCGACTGTGGAGTACTGAGACACTCACGACGTTGAGCTGTATTAGCGTGATTTGTCAGCAATATCAAGCTAAAATAAGCCAACGGTAGCGAGCATACAACATTGATGTAGGCTAAGCCAAACTCAGTACAGTTCACAACTAGCAACATCACTTACTCGGCGAGAACAAAATGTATTGCCCAAAGCACGTAATGAGATGCCTGCTATCAGCTGTCACTCCGAAACCTATATCCTACCATGGATCAAGCGCGAGGATGCTTGAAACAATGAAAACTCCATAAGTGGAGATTACGGAAACAACCATCCGGGCGAAGATTGGGCTCCCGAAGTTCTTGATAGCTTGGACGGTACATAGAACAGCACAAACGAGCATGCTGCATTAGTCAGTAGCGCCTATACCACTTCAGATTAAGGTACTAAGTTGTTAGGAGGGCAAAGAAGTAGATGGTCAGTTTGTATTTCCAAGGTGAGCTGAACAGGTCAACGGTGCCCGCCACTCTTAGTGACTTACCCTTGGGGTCTGTTGCCCATCCCGAATATGAAACAGCTGACGAGCGCCCCGAGGTACCCATACTGATGGAAGAGCGATTAGTAACATTGCTTAGTGGCGAATCATATCCTTACCTGCGCCACCCGGTTGAGGACGTCAATATGCGGGATATTGAAAGCACTGCCTTCCAAGGCGTTGGTTAGAATAACCTGAAGATGTTAACACGATATCGGCCGTGGATACTCACGAAGAAAATGTAAAAGTTGGCCAGCGAGAACCAGGTAAATAGCAGATTGAGCGCGTTATAGACCGACTCAAGCATGAGCATGAGCTTGCGCAACTGGCTGTGGTCCGATCGCCAGATTTGCGCCACATGAATGAGCGAGTAGACCTGGAAGGAGCGTCAGCATGAGCGGACTAAAACTAGAAAGAAACTAGCAGCAGCGAAGAATGAGCCGTTCAGCCACCTGAAGGAATCAGCGAGATCTGATAGCAAAAGAAGGGGCGTGTACCGTCGTCGTTGAGCAATAAACTCGGGTATAGTATCGGGGCAATCGGTTTCTCCTACTGCTGATTTGACAAATTTAAGTACCCAATTCGCCCTCGCTTTGGCGCTGTTTACACAAATTCAGCAGGGATTCCACCGTCGAGAAAGACTAACACAATTTCAAAGCACAGGATGCGGTCCTCTGCAAGATACTGCGATACATCAGAAGGTCCAACAGGGAGTGCCTCACCCTAAGGAGTTAGCTCATCCACCTATACTAAAAAAAACTCTCACATGTTTGCTGTGAAGGTATCCGCTTTGCCTGTATGTAACTGCTCTCCCTGGAAGTATGAAGCCAGTGGACCAGTACCGTCTGCGTTATTCTGAAGTGCAATCCACTGCGATGCTCAGCATAATATCAACTATTGATACTGACTCTGTAGGCGGAGAATGCCCCAGGCAAAACTGTACAATAGCCAAAGAGGCTTTCCATCGGTTTATCAAGAATATTCGACATTTTGTACTCGAAACACTGAGCGGCAACTGCAACATGAAGTGAGTGGAAGAGACTCGCCGCAGCTCACCAAGAGGATTAAGCAAGCCCCGCCAGGTCTTCCCTTTGAACGTTGCAATCTCTCCGCAGGCTCCACCAACCTTTGAATTCAAGTCGAATGCTTTCCACAAGTAGTATAGTGACTTTGTTTCCGGGCGAGTACCAACATCGAGAAGAATGCAAATGTTGGGCTGATATAGATTAGCTATTACCGCAGCGCCCTCATAGCTTACTGAAAGGAGAGGCGCAAAGGCATTGAAAAACCACCGATGAGAGTTGATCTTCTTCGCCTATCGATCAGCGCCGGCCCGCACATGGCTTACATTCTTCTCTTTCAAGCAGAAAATAATTTGGCAAGGCACGATGCCTTTGTCGGGATATTTGAAATGCAAGTCGCCATCAAGTGCAAAGCTCGTGGTGTACTCAAAGACGTGAGCGGTAACAGGGCGTTCTTTAACCATATTGGTCATTGCACCTGGGTCCCATTAGTTCTCACCAAAGACTCGTTGCTTACCTTCCTGATAGACTCCCAGTGCGGCCAGACAATCAAGCACCCGGGGATTGACAGCTTTTCTGCCGTCCGCGACGATGCAAACCACGACCTGCAACACTAAGCCCTCGCTTCATGATAATGCTTACCTTCTGCCAGCCGTCTTTGCCCCAGACCCTAGAGTTTTTACGGCCACATAAGTGGGCAATGTTCTTCATGACTCCGTACAAAGTTCGGCAGAAAAGCTCCGCATTTTCGTTGTACATCGTGATGACAATGAGCAGCTCCGTTTGTCTTGGTGGGTCGCACATATTCTGTCGTAGACGGTGTCCGGAGCGTGGCAGGTCATCTGGATCCGTCGTGACTGCCGTGTATCTGCCCTGGTCAGTGATTGAAATCTGTGACACTCCCAACGCACCGCGTGGACTTCTGTTCTTCAACACCCTTGACTGGGAGATACTGAGCGAGACGGGTTGGGATGGGCATGTCAACCGCAAAGAAGCCATTCTCGTCGAGCGTGGCTGTTTGCTTGATGCGCCGATGACCAGCAGCATTGTGAGTTCGTCGCCCGACGCGACCCGTCGGGGCTGGTCCAAAGTGCTGAGTCGAAGCTGACAGAAGATCGCTCGGCTGTCCGTGCGTCAAGTCCCCACGGGTATCCGCCGTTGGTCCACGAATATGAATAGACGGCAAGTTGATTGATGACTCTCGATAAGACACTGGGAGGGACAGGTCTCCCATCTCGAGAGGTAGCCCAAATCTCGATAAGCGGTCATTCCATTGGCCATCTGGGGCATGATCGACCGCTAGATGTGGATTTTCATGATCATCATGGGAGAGGAGGAACTTTTCAGCGTCTTCCTGTCCCATTTCCCACGTATCCTCCGACGAGTACTTCTCCACGTGACGTGTAGCGTCGATGGGAGGGGAATGACGCACTGACACAGTGTAAGGATCCCGCAAGCCGGTCGCCAAACGGATGGTGTTAGATTGCGACAACTGTATACCAAGATCTGGATGATTGGGGTCCAAAGGCGGCAAATAAGCAGGCAGAGGCGAAGCGTAATCCGCATGTGTATTGTCAGATTCCCCATCTTGGCCATCACGCGTGCGAGCTAACGCCGCTTCGAAGAATGGTAGCCGGGATTGGGGGAGAGGATTCTGGGTGACTCTAGCGGATGAGGAGAGAGGCAAGGGTGCAATATCTGCTGAGGGCGAGTTTCGCTCTTCCGTTGCCCTTTGTGTTGCAAAATATGCGGGACCGGAAGGTCCATATTGCGCAGAGCGCCGTTGGGCAGAGGCGTCTTGGAGGACGGCGTATGGAGGCGCAGGACTGGAATCACGAGACCGAAACGGGGCTACAGTTTCTCCTATTGGTAGTAAGGTCGTATCCACACGATGCTGTCGAGGTAGGGGTCGTCGTTGGGAAGAACTCATGCTCAATAGTATACACAGGAGGAAGAATGCGCGCAGTCGAAATGGTGAAAACAGCTAGCCATGTTTATGTGCGAAATCAGTCGCGCGCATAACCATCAGGCGCGTCACATTCCTGGCAGGCCTATCTCCCCTTCCGTCTCTGTGCCTGGCCGTAGTGGAGGAGGTCCATGCGATCTTTCTTTCCTCCGCCATCATATGTACTCGTTTGTGTCCTCTCATCCTCAGGTCTCATTGCATCTCGCCATATTCAAGATGTCAACATCAGCTCCTACTACACAGATGATTCTTCCTCCAGCTCCAAGAGGCTCTCATCCAGTCAGCTTTCAATTATGGCGCTCGGATGGAGTGCTGCTCCCTATCCAGACGTCACACGATCACTCAGAGTCTCTTCTACTAGGGAAAGACTCCCACGGTAACCAACTAGTATCATTTGGCGGTGATCCTTCGTCTGAAAGCGTTAACCAAGCCTCGGCGAACGAGACAAGACGAAGACGACACTTTCCCGATGGGGCTGGAGGAAGGATCGTCAAGGAGACCGCGTGGAGCATAGGCGAGAATGGTGTGATGTGGATCGAACCAGAGGGCACCAGCTTCTCTGATTATGATGTGTGAGTGATCCCTGTGCAAGGGGTACCCCTACCTGACTTGTCGCTCCAGGTCTATACCTCCCTTTTCGAGGTGTACGTCACTAGAATTCGAAAGCACTGCCTGACCTGCACCAGTGCTCTCTGCTACCAGAGACTTCTTATCGTCCAGGAGAGAGGCATTTCAATTTCGCCGAACGAAGCGGCTGTTTGACATTGTCAATCTCGCATCCTCTCAAGATTCGCTTCGAGCTGACTTTCGGCTAGATGCGTTATGCTCTCGGCCTTCGCGCAGATTTCCCTGGTCCACATTGGTCTGGGTGTAGGGGTCAAGACGCAAATGACAATGTAAAGGAAATTCCTTCAGAGAGTGGAGAAGTCTGCGTTCTCCTCACGCGACCGGTGGACAGTATCCGGGGCTTTCTAGCTCTGGCAAGACGCGAGGCAGAGGCAGGATGGTACGTACGTCTTGCAGCAATGAGAAAAGACTTCTGATGCCACGAACCTCATAGGGATTTTGAGCCGGCCTTGAAATTGACGCGCAAGTGTTCCATGCTTAAAATGTTTCCTGACCAATATAAGGTATCGTTGCTGCGTTCATGGCGTTCATCAAACATCACGAAGTGATCACCGATCCCCACTTGGTCGCCGGTTTTTCAGAAGCCACCCTTATCGCACGAGGAGCCCCCGAGGCACTCATATGTGCTAAAGATTTCGAAGATACGATTTGTGATGGCAACAAATGGAATCGGGCAAGTTGGATCCTTTGGGGCGGGGTCTATCAAGGCCCCGAGAGGGGCGGAACGGAGAGTGAGGCGCGATGGGGCTACATCCCAACAAGGGAAGAGAGCACCACGGGGGGATTTGAGGACGATGGTGGGTGGAAGGTTGATCCTGGTAAGAATCTCCGCTTCCGATGTCGCTGCTCACTCGACGCAAGTTGATGACAATGGTCCGGAACCGGTAACTGAGCAACAAGGTAAAGCTCTTCGTGTGTCTGCGTTACTGAGAACATATCTATAATTAGCTTGGTCTGCGATTGCTCCTCTCATAGCACCTGTCCAACAGTCTCAAATCGCACTGCTCGAATACATACCATTCGCTCGACGGCGAATCTCGCGAATTCTAGAGCTTCCCACAGAACGATCACCGACATTCGGAACGACTCTTTGGCCCATCTTGACGGTACCCGCGCCTTGGACCTCCTCTGAGAAGTGGCGTGTCCATCATGCTGGTAATACAGCCTTGGAGGATCTCGACAACAAAGTGAATTCACCCAAACTAGACTTGGAGAAGGAAGTTCCCACCATTCCCGAACCAAACGAAATTGTTCTCTGGGTCGAGGCACAAGCTGTCAACCCGGATTTGGTCGGCATGGCTCTGCGTGGACGCTGGGCAATGATGGGGACGGAAGACCGCACGGCTTCCTGGTGGTGTTTCAAGCCCAAAGACTGTACGGCAGTAGCAATGTAAACACATATGAGCTGATCCTTCTCAGTCGTGCTCCCCGCATTCTGGCAAGCAAGCGACGATCATAGTGAAGAGGGAAATGGTGAATCGGACTAAAGGCATGTGATAAAACAATAATATGGCAGACATGATGCATAACGAGTACATAGAGAGTGGGTGAGGGTCTCGTGTCTAGTCTCTTTAAAATAACGTTTACGATGTGTTATGACCCTACACAAACTATACTCCAGTTATTCAGGGTCACAACACGAGGATATCTTGGTAGAGAATAGGTCTATTACCTAATGACTCTACCTACCTCAATAGAGATTCAGTATGGGCTCTGTCTACCTTGGAAGGGACTCTGTAGAGGAAGCATAGGGACTCTGTAGATGAAACCTAGAAATCAGACAAATCTCTAGACAAGGTATATATGTAGTTCATTATTTTTGTTCTTGGTCCTTCTTCCAAGGATCAATATATTATTCAGGCTAAATGTGAAGACCCAACCACTCGATAACTGGCTACACTCATTCGACCGATTTGTTATGAATAATTGTATTGTATGTAATTAGGGTTCTCAGAACGCTTCTCAGAGCACTTCTCAGAACGCTTCTCAGAGGCTTCTAAAAACGCTCCTCAGAGTGCTTCTAAGAGCATCTCTCAGAGCGTTGCCCTGAGAGCTGAATCCCGTTAACAAGGTATAAGTCCGCGCCGATCGGCAGAGGCATCGTGGCAGGAAGGGTCCGAAACAGCTCTGCTGGGGATTTCCAAAGGTTATCGATTATAAGCAAACTTCGGTAACCTTGGTATACGATGGGTGTCGATGAGCAACCTGGGGACTTAATTTAGTAGCCAGTTGCCTGCGTCGATCGGGTTTGGTCTTTCGATGTTTCCTAGGACTTCATATACTCGGACTACGGTTACTAAGATACTAAGATACGACAACAATCAAGAATCGCTGGGGAACCCCTTCTCCAGCGATACCGATATATATATATTAAGCATTCCTTCACTTCAGCAACGATTGCCCACCATTAACAATCTTTGCTTTGTCTCAGCCATGTTTTCCGTTACTTGCCTTTGCTCTGTTACTTATTGTCTTCCACAAAGAGTAACCGTCCCCGTTCCCTTACTTCTTCCGTCGTATCCTCTTCATGCATGTTACCCGTATCGGCTTAGCATGTAGAGATGGCTGGTCGACGTCTCGATGTACCTTCCTCTTACGGTTCCTGTTTACTGGACGATTACCTCTTGTGGGTCATCATAAGCATCGATGTCCAATCCTTAGCAATCTTTGCTCAGGTTTGTCGGCAGTTGTCATGGCTGATGGTCGATCTTGTTTTCCTCTTTGATCGATGCCCGCTACCTTGGTGAGAGCATCCCTCCTCTTCTTTATACTCCCGTCTTACTTCTCCTCGGTCTAGAATCACCTAGGCCTGTCATGAGACTAGTTCGGGATACCAATCCATCAATAGGGGGATCCTTTGTGGTCCCAGTTGGTTCTAGTCCCTGTCCGGTGTTTGCTCTCATCGACCCTCGTTTGGAATGCAAGCAATGTTTGCTATAGATGTCTAATCGTGGGACATCGTGTCCAATTGATACCGTCGTTTGTTGGTCTTTGCTCATTCATGACAGACACTGTATGTCCAGGTGATACAAAGTGTTACACTTGGTAAAGCAGAGAGTGGCAAACTCTAGTCCCAGAGGATGACAAAGACGTATAGGCCAAGTCAAGCTGGTGACAGATGGACAATGGTGTAAAGTGCCTCAGCACATGTAGCTTGCAGCAATAGTCACTTTTAGAAGAGTAACCTATGATATTTCATTGACAAAGGAAGAGGGAGAAGACACTCTTGCCCTCAGCCTTCGTCTTATATAGTACTAACTAATGCCCTGGATCCTAGCATGCTGAATAAGCGCTTATCAATCATGCTTATAAATCACTGGTTCCTACAGGCTTTGCTTACTAATCTATGGGAGAGCCCGTAAATCCTACAAGAAGCTTACTCAGCTATGAGAATGCTGACTAATACTTGTATAAGCTGATAGTGTGGATTAGGGTGGCAAGGGATAGTAGTAGCAGGTACTCCACACAAAGAGTAAAGGCAGCAAAAGATTAGCTTCACCTGATTGGGAGGGGTAGGCAATGAAGACGTTGCAAGCAAGATGTTTTGTTCTGAGTCAGATGGGGTGCTTGCTTGTAGAGGTAGTCGGCAACGTGGTTGAAGTTCTCAATGTGGCTTGTCAATCTCGGTTGGGAATAGCCAATTTAGATCAATACATAACGTGGTTCTAGTTGCTGTTGTCTGTTTACCATACTTGTTGCATACTTGCTTTGCTACCCAGGAAGCAAATGATCTGCAATGATTTTCATGGACTTTGTGTATATGTTTCCTTCATATTTGTGAAAGCTCAGCTTGTGGCGCACTTGCTTGCCTATATGCTTTTCTTAAAATATTCGTCTTCGCTGAGACAATCAAAAGCGAAGTTTCAAGAGTATCAATGGCACAAAAGCATGATTTAAAAAAGCAATATATGAATTGTTGCTATTATGGATCTGGGGTGATGGCTCACTGGCCTGCTTGATACCACCTCCCTGCCTCAAGTACCATAGTAGAGGAGCAAAATGTGAATGGAAACCACCATTGACAGGGACTTGTCCAAAGTCAGTCACAAGGGACCTGAGCCTAAGTAGTCTGCAGAAGTCTACCAGCTTGGACTACTTGACAAGTGTAGTTTGTGAGACTTATGTATTGGTGGGCAGCAAATGGGGAGTCAACGAGAGTGAGAAAGGCACAAAGAACAATGATGAAGACACTGCTTTGAGAGACCATGGTAAGTGTCACGTTGCGTTGCCTTGCCTTCGGTGAATAGACCGTCAACCCAACTAGATAGACTGGGGAATAGACAAGATGGACTAATGAGCAGACGAGATGGGATAAGTAAGGAAGGAAAGAAGGAAAGGGGAGGGGGGGTTTGGGATCAAATGACTCTTTGACTGAGTAGACAATGAAAGCTGATTAGAGTAAACAAGGATGGGATTCCCAGAGGGATACATTGTATAGCTCCAAGAAGACCAAAAGCAAGACAAGGACGTGTTCTTGAGTATGAAATGACTAGAATGACTCAATTGAGAGATCACCAGGGATCTCTCTTACAACTGATAGCTAACTAGATATCTACAAGTCATTGACTTGATCAACCAGCCACCGTCTCAATAGACAAGACCATATGGCACCCAAGCCCGAAGTGGCCGAACACTTGGTTGTCATGCAGTCCGGCATGACAGTAAGTTGGAAAGACAATTAACATAAATCCAATCCTGAAAATGTTATCCTTTCATATCTTCATGTTGTAATAAAACCACACTGATGAATTCCACAAAAAGGCATCCGTGTTGTTGTGAAGACCCAACCACTCAATAACCGACTACACTCATTTGACCGATTACATACCGATATCTTCGGACAACACACACAGACTTGTGACCGACATTCATTACCTTCGTAGGATTAGTTCGTTACATTCGTAGGACTAGTCAGTATATAAACCCTTCCGTAGTCCTCTCTGATCCATAAGGATCTAAAATCATATGTTACTTTGACCATCATCCACTTGTCCATCGAATGGCTATAATCTCTGATTATAGCCGAGAAACTACTTCTTCAACTGTATTGTCGGGGTCTTCACCGATTAACGCAGACATCGTCCGCGACTAGTGTTCCATCACTTAAAGTCGTTCCCCAAAACACCGACCTATCTCCCAATCGGCGTCCTTCGGGAGTCGGGTCGTAACAGTTGTAGACGTCCACGTCAAGCCGGTCCATGTCAAAGTGAGCCAACAGCAAGTGATTCCATGCGGTGTGAGTCAACATATTTGGTCTCATGACCAAACTGACTGAGTGACGACAACTACTGCAGGTGGATGTATTCCATTGCTATGCACAAAAGCAATATGCAAATAATTAATCAATACTGCTTGTTGGGTCAAGTAGCTATGAGTCATAAAAAATCAATGATGTTCACGCAGTTGATTGATGCGCCATATCACCAAAGGCATATATAGGCAGAGCGATTTGACACTCTGGGACGGTACATCAATAGCAAATGACTTTTGCTGGAGTACATACTTTGTCCCTGAGAGTGGCACGCTGTGTGTGCCGTGAGTAGATTCTCCATTATGACCATCAGAAATGCATATCTTCTTAGTCTTCAAATGTATTGCTTCAAATATGACAGAGTTCGATAGTGATACAAGTAACTAAATAGTTGGCCTGCAAAATCAGGCAAATTATATAC
The DNA here is from genome assembly GCA_002105065.1 of Naematelia encephala. Taxonomy (NCBI): domain Eukaryota; kingdom Fungi; phylum Basidiomycota; class Tremellomycetes; order Tremellales; family Naemateliaceae; genus Naematelia; species Naematelia encephala. The sequence continues at coordinate 146,584 of MCFC01000019.1, forward strand.
TGAAATTGCAAAATACTCAATCTTCCTCCTACCTCTGTGTCATGACAGACTGCATGACAACCACGTGTTCGGCCATCTTGGGCTTGGGCGCCATATGGTCTTGTCTATTGAGACGGTGGCTGGTTGATCAAGTCGATGACTTGTAGATATTTAGTTAGCTATCAATTGTAAGAGAGATCCCCAGTGATCTCTCAATTGAGTCATTCTAGTCATTTCATACTCAAGAACATGTCCCTGTCTTGCTTTTGGTCATCTTGGAGCTATACAACGTATCCCTCTAAGACCCCCTTTCCTTGTTTACTCTGATCAGCTCCCGTCATCTACTCAGTTGACGAGTGTCATGAATGAGCAAAGACCAACAAACGACGGTATCAATTGGACACGATGTCCCACGATTAGACATCTATAGCAAACATTGCTTGCATTCCAAACGAGGGTCGATGAGAGCAAACACCGGACAGGGACTAGAACCAACTGGGACCACAAAGGATCCCCCTATTGATGGATTGGTATCCCGAACTAGTCTCATGACAGGCCTAGGTGATTCTAGACCGAGGAGAAGTAAGACGGGAGTATAAAGAAGAGGAGGGATGCTCTCACCAAGGTAGCGGGCATCGATCAAAGAGGAAAACAAGATCGACCATCAGCCATGACAACTGCCGACAAACCTGAGCAAAGATTGCTAAGGATTGGACATCGATGCTTATGATGACCCACAAGAGGTAATCGTCCAGTAAACAGGAACCGTAAGAGGAAGGTACATCGAGACGTCGACCAGCCATCTCTACATGCTAAGCCGATACGGGTAACATGCATGAAGAGGATACGACGGAAGAAGTAAGGGAACGGGGACGGTTACTCTTTGTGGAAGACAATAAGTAACAGAGCAAAGGCAAGTAACGGAAAACATGGCTGAGACAAAGCAAAGATTGTTAATGGTGGGCAATCGTTGCTGAAGTGAAGGAATGCTTAATATATATATATCGGTATCGCTGGAGAAGGGGTTCCCCAGCGATTCTTGATTGTTGTCGTATCTTAGTATCTTAGTAACCGTAGTCCGAGTATATGAAGTCCTAGGAAACATCGAAAGACCAAACCCGATCGACGCAGGCAACTGGCTACTAAATTAAGTCCCCAGGTTGCTCATCGACACCCATCGTATACCAAGGTTACCGAAGTTTGCTTATAATCGATAACCTTTGGAAATCCCCAGCAGAGCTGTTTCGGACCCTTCCGCGCCGATCGGCAGAGGCATCGTGACAACGAGCCATTTGATCCCAACCGCCCATTTCTTTCTTTCTTTCCTTACATATTTTCTCTCGTCTATCCACTAGTTCATTTCGCCTATTCCCTAGTCTATTCAGTTGTGTTGACGGTCTATTCACCAAAGGCAGGACAAAGCAATGTGACAACACCAGAGACAGGGTAGACAAGAAAGGTTTACAAGGCTTGAGCTATGGCTGTAACTTGTGAACTTGTGAACTGATCCAACAGTGATGGGGTTATAGCCCTGAACAACTTGGCCAGATAGGAATGGGGCATGGGATGGTGGTGGCAAGGGAGAGACGAGTGGTAGCAACCATGGGCTTGCCACTTCTTGAGGCCTCAAGTGGTTTAATGTTACGACCCGACTCCCAAAGGACGACGATTGGGAGATAGGTTGGTGTTTTGGGGAACGACTTTAAGTGAAGGAACACTAGTCGCGGACGATGTCTGCGTTAATTGGTGAAGACCCCAACAATACAGTTGAAGAAGTAGTTTCTTGGCTATAATCAGAGATTATAGCCATTCGATGGAAAAGTGGATGATGGTCAAAGTAACATATGATTTTAGATCCTTACGGATCAGAGAGGACTACGGAACGATTTATATACTGACTAGTCCTACAAATGTAACGAACTAATCCTACAAAGGTAATGAATGTCGGTCACAAGTCTGTGTGTGTTTCCCAAAGATATCGGTGTGTTAATCGGTCAAATGAGTGTAGTCGGTTATTGAGTGGTTGGGTCTTTACAGGTCATGTGAAGTAACTATTGATAATTTGATCCTTGGGAAATAGGACATCTACAAGCTGGGTCTTTATACTTGTCAGTCAGGCAGTCTATCCTCTCAGAGCTACTCTGAGAGATACTCTGAGAGGTACTCTGAGAGACAATCTGATTACGTCACTATTCTATGTATAACATCGAGTCATAACATAGACTGTCAATACAACTGAGTAGACGAGGGAGTGGACGAAGTGAACTAGTAAATAGATGAGAGAGAGAATATGTAAGGGAGGAAAGAAAGAAAGAAAGAAAGAAAGAAAAGGATGGCCAGGATCCAATGACTCGTCGACTGAGTAGACAACGGGAGCCGAATAGAGTAAACAAAGATGGGGATTTTAGAGGGATACGTGATATTAAGATGACCGAAAGCAAGACAAGGTCGTAACAGTCAAAGTGACATATGATTTTAGATCCTTGCGGATCAGAGAGGGCTATGGAAGGGTTTATATACTGACTAGTCCTTCAAATATAATGAACTGATCCTATGAAGGTAATGAATGTTGGCACAGTTTGTGCGTGTTGTCCAAAGATATTGATGTGTAATCAGTTGGATGAGTGAAGTCGGAGATCGAGTGGTTAGGTCTTCAGAGAACGCCCAAGCAACTTCTCTGATAATGGGGTATCCCTTTATGCTGCCGGATTGCGACCGTACATTCAGCAACCTTTGATTGTTACAGATGAACTGCAACCTCAATTGTCACTGACCAATTTGCATAGATCTCCCCTTGTCATCCTTCACGTCCCGCATGTAGTGACTCGCTCTATCCAGCCTAATCTTTCCGTTAGGACTTAACCATGGCAGTATGAGTTCTAAAGATGCCTGGTTGATGTTTCGTTTGCCCTTCCTCTTGTGGTCTTTCAGGTATATAGATCGATTCCGGTTGTGGGTTACCATAAGCCTCGATGTCTCATAACCAGCAAACTTTGGCAACATTTCAAAAAAGCGGATTGACATAAGCAAACACTGGACATGGACTAGACGCATTCAGGTTATGGATCCAGTCAGGCGAACTTGGACAAGTTTGAGCTCATGTTCTATAACACTTATACCTGCGTAGTCGGGTAGCCGATGCGATAACACTATTCAGAAAGCAGTTGGTCAATAGCCGGATATTGACTCGGAAAATATATCTAGTGTTTGCTACAGGCATGTTACAGGTGTCACCGAGATCGAACATCACTTCACGTATCATCGCTTGGGCATTTTCCCCCTCCATCAACTACAATCACCGTTGGACGAACCCAAACAAAGGCCATCGTTTCCGAGATTGCTGGATGCAGATATGAACACCTCGGCTTGTGATTGCCAGGAGTGAGTCGATCCGCCATTTGATTTTGGGATTGATCCATAGCAGCTCCACAATTTATTTATCCGGCATTTGCTTAGGGCCAGGAGTCGCTGTGAGACTTGCAATCCCTCGCTTTTCCGAGCTCACTGAACTCCATCCTTAAGATTCCAGCCTTCATCTTCATAGCGCTCCTGCTTTACCCACGCTGGGTAATCCCGTTATCTCATTACTTCATTGGCTGACATTGCGAGCAGATTCAAGGCTTCCAGGATGATGTGCTCCAGCTCTTCCCAGACTTGAGGTGGACACTAAGCGATTATGCGATCGATGTCATATGGGGTGTAGCCGGTGCGATCTTCGCTCTGGTTGGCGGTATCACAGCTGCTGCCCCTTCGATGAAACATCAAGCCGTGGCGGCATCGGAAATGAGATGTCTCGTGATCATAGGAAACATCATGTTGGCGGAGGGAATCATCTTGTCTGCGTTTGTGAGTGGAATACAAAGTCGTCCGACGTGTTTGATCGAGTGTCACAGGCGCCCATTCAGGCAATTCGCGACTTCATCCGTGATTTGGATCCCAGTAACTTCGTTTGGATCCCTAGGCGGGAATCTGCATGGAATCACGCGTCGGTCTGGGTCCAGACGTTCAAGTTTGTGTTGCTGTTGATGCTTGCGATTTTCTGGTTCGCAGCTTGGACAATTCGGGGGGTCTGGAACGTGATCATGGGGTTATCGAATTGGGTCTGCCGTCCGATGAGAAGACCAGCGTCGTGAAGAGCTCTTACCGATCTAATACACTCCGTTGTCGAGCCCAGCCAAACCTACGGTCACTACCCTTCCTTCCCTTTCTATTATTTACAGCCTCGATGTCACGACACGCTGTACCCGAGTGACTGAATGATACAGACTCGAGTCTCACTGCATATCACAGTCACCCGCTCAAGCCTTTCTCGCCACAGCCTTCTGCGTCTTTAACGCCTCCATGCCGGATTCGACAAAATCATAATCGGCATCTATGGTGTAACAACCGGGCAGAGCACTCGTTTTTCCATCCAACTCAGATTTCGAGGGTGTCGATGCCATCGCCGGTCAGTCTGGGCTATTGCCACTTTCACGTTGACACGTCCTCAACATGTTGGAATGACTATGGGGCTACCAGAATATGTATAGAACGTGGAAATATGACATCCGTCGAGACAAGGAGCACGCCATGCCAAGCACATCCACCCTTGCACTGGATGACAACTTGACAAAATTGCATACCATGAATCGGAGATGAGCCGTGTAATGTCTGTCAGCAAATGCATGTATACTCGTTGACCCAAACTACAAAGGTCACCAACTCCCATTCCATTACACAGAAGGATTGCGTTACGAGGGCGTCTCTCGATCAATCGATGTCTTCTTACTCATGTACAGTGTATTTTGCTTAGTTTCCTGGGACCTCGGTTGCCGAGAACGTTGAGTCACGGGGGGAAACCGTGTCTCGAAATTAGTGGCCGGACCATCGCCCAGCGAGACGCTTGATCCATTTGAGGTCTGTGTCGATGATGTCGAGACAAGGGAGTCGAGAGAGAGCATCGAGGAGGACTTTGAATCGACGTCGAGCCGGTCTTGGCCAGTGTAACCAACGTCAAGAGGGAAACCAAGTCCTAATCCTTCCGTTACGTGCTTCCCACCGTTGGGGATCTCAGCAGTCGATTCGGCCACTTCGAATGAGGCTTGCTTTCGCCTCCCGGGCTTAGTGCGGCGAACCTCAGACTCGCCATTCGCGGCCTCTCCGAACTGATCCGACGATGGGGTAAGCGAGACGAAGTTCTCCCGGTGTTCAGACTCGAAGTGAGGGCTGTGCACGCCTAGAGGCATATTTGCAGGAGGTGGAGATCGTGGCACTCGATGGGAAGACATGGAAAGGTGCAGGGTACGAACAATACCTGCACAGTCTTAGTGCACGCTTTTTTAGGCTTTTGACAAGCGCTCACCGTATGCGATCAAATCAAGAATGATACACAAGACAAACGGAGCGGCCAAAGTCATAGCGATGAGGCGGCAAAAGAACGGCACCTTGCGGATTATAATCAGCTCTGCATTCGAATTGAGCAGTAGGACACCTCACGTAACGAAGAACGCCAGGAAGATCGTTCTCGTAGCGTCTAACGGCTAGATGGATGAAAGCCATCCAATAAGCGAGGTGGTCCAGGACTGGTTGGGATAGTCGTAGTAGTGGGTGAATGGCCGGCAATGACTCTGATATTGTCTGGGTCTGGGTCAAGTTGAGTGCCGCAGGCGTCATGGTCAAGTAAGGAAAGGGCAGACGTTCAGGTGACTGATTGACACCACTATAGCAGAGCTATGAGTCACTGTACATGATGATACTAGTATGATGCCCATATGGACTCACAGCATCCAAGATATGCTGTCGAGGAATAGAACGGTGCAACTTCGGGACCGAGTGTAGCAGCTTTAATGAGCAGCCGCTGAACACCGCATGGTTCCAGTACGTTCGCTCGATCCGACTGCTACCTCAGACTCCAGCACGAAAAGATTACGAAGCCAAAGTCAACGAAGCAGTGGGCGGGCGGCGGGAGCTACGAGTAGCGAGCAACTAGCAGCCGATACAGTGGAGAGCGCGGAAGGAAGAATGGGTTACAAGTGTGTATTTGACGCAGGGTGTCGCTATCTCTGTTCTAACGTGCAATGTAGGAGAGCAACTTGAGGGAAGAGTGTCTCGAGAGCTGAGAGTCTTGGTCCTTTATATATGGTGTAACGTTGGACGATGGAAACACAGAGAGCGAGGGGATCAAAGGTGTGAATGCAATTGCGACTGACCAAGGCAAGGCCGGAATCGTGAGCCACGTGTAATCCCGTGGTCTCTTAGTCTCTTCTCTTGCCCGTTACAAAGGCGTCCAATACAGCCGCGTAAGGGGAGTAGCTCCAGCATGGGCTATATGGCTTTATGCATCATGAGCGGCTGTTGCTTGAACGGCCCGGAAACAACGTGTATGCTCTCATGGCAGGACGGCATCAGACCGTGGGTCCCACGCAGTCCCTTCCAAGCCTTGCTCAGCTTCGAGCGGATGTTCAGCTCGAGCTTGCTCCAACAGATTTGACAGGCTTGTGTTCTGAGCTATCGCTCTCTGCAAATGGCATTAGATGTGCGATTGATCCTTTTGTGTCAAACGTACCCCTAAACACGATCTGTAGGCCTTCCAGGCTGCTCCGCAAGCCCTTTCGTATTCGGCAGCTTTAATCTGTGCTCTTGTCTGACCAGTTGTATCTACAGGAACTGCATCCCGAGTCTGGGATCCGTGGTCAAAGTCCGGAGATAGAGATCCGTCGACTGCGACAGGAGAATGAACGTCCAGACGTGGATTCGTTATGCGGGAAGGGAAAGCGGCTGACCACGAAGTGACCAATTGAGCACGAACGGGAGGAGGTGGCCGCCCATTCGCTGGGTAGTCGGGTGGGGCAGAAATTACTGGTGATGACGATCCAGACGGCGAAGAAAATTTCGACTCTACTGGCTTGCCTGAAAAGAGGCGAGCGGAAGGATTTTGCGCAGCATCGAGGGCAGGTTGAAGGTAGCCTTCAAACCAAGAATTGAAGCAAGCATCATACCGCTGCTTGAGTGGTGTACACTCTGGGGACAGCGACCTGGCTCGTTGTTAGATACGTTGGTCGTTTGCAAGTTTGACTCACTCCATGCTGACACACTGTGGGGTTCCAAAAACAAGACCAGAGTAATCAATAATCAAAACTACAACAGCATTTTGGGTGGCGAACCGGAGCTAAACGGCGTCCGGCCTCGCGATGGTCATGATAGTAAACGTCCTTGACAAGCGTCAAGTAGGTGACATAAAATGTACATATCGCGTTTCAGTCAATGACTGTCAAGCACAAGCAGTCCATCTCCAGCCACCATCGCCCGATCTCGGGCCCAAGCAGCGTTGGTAGTCCACCGAATCTACGCATGCAGCAGTCTTAGTGGACCGATGGACGAGGACGATCTGATCGCTTGTTGATAAGATCACGCAGCCACGGCTCTATCCGGTAACCCAAACTCTCAAGCTCTTCAACAACCAGTCTCCACCGCCGATCCTTACGTTCTACACACGTTTCCAGCAGTCTTGCATAAACTCGATAGGAAGGTGTGATTCCCTGAGCTTTCATCTTCTCCAGGTAATAGAAGGCATCCTCATAATTGACTTCGCCAAGCGAAAGCCGGATCATCAGGTCGTAAGTATCAACGTTGGGCGCTACAACGCCACCAGATATCTCTGAGAAGACTGTTTCGCCCAACTGACGGTACCCACCATCGACACAACAGCGTAAGACGGTGTTAAATGTGTCGACATCGGGTTTGAGCCCAAAATCGCTAACCGCTATCTGCGTAGCGCGAGCCCTCTTGATGTCGCCGAGATTCGCGCTCGCCTTGATCACCGCATTCAAAGCCGATATATCAACCAATGTTCCTTGTCGATGCATGTCTTCGAGCGCAAAGAACGCTTGATCGATCGTGTCGGGCGAGTGGAGGCGTGAGATGATCGGTGCCGCAGTGCCCATGGTCGGAGATATGCCTGCAGAGCGCAAGGAAGATAGAACACGAAACGCATCTGGCAACTGACCAGCATTGACATATGCCTCCAGCAGGGGAGCAAGATGGTGTTCTCCAGCGACCACAGATATCGAGGGGAGCACTTCGAGTGCGCTTACAGCCATATCGGGCCGTCCCCAGCGACCTGCAACGCCGAGGACGGTCAATATTATACCCTCATCTGGTGTAAAGGATTTCGTCCTCGTAGCGCGCCGCCAGGCAATTTCTACACCTTCGAGCTTCCGGAGTCAGCAGCGAAGGATGACGCCTGATTCAACTCACATATTGATTTTCGGCGCTGGCGATGAGGATCTGGACCCAAGAAAGCACTTCAACTACTCTTCCTCCCTCAGCATGTTGTTCTAACCATCGAGCGAGCTGCAGACCAAGACGAGGGCATGCCCATTCACAAGCCAGCCGGATCGCGTGTTTCGAAACATATTCGCTCGGAGCGACATGACTCTCGATCATACGAGATATTGTGACGTATAGGTGCTCTAAGTGTTCGGTTTTGATGGCCTGTCGACATATCTCCTCCCATACATCCGCAGAAACTTGAGGCAAAGCGTCAATTTCGATAGATAGTGCCGGTCGGATTTCCGGGAAGATCGATGCAAGCTGTGTGTGAGCGATCGTTTTGCCAAGTGGTACCTACCTTAAACAGAGGTGGTAATTGTTCCGCTCCAAGGGCCACACTACCAGAAGCAGCGTCCCGCAGAGTACCAAGCAGAATTCGCCATATCAAGACTTTTTGGTCACCAGATATGACACTGAGCCTTCGCCGAGAAGCGTAGTCAGCTAAGCAGTCGAGTATCCGAATATAAGCTGTCTTGGTGGGACGCCTAGCTTCCACGCGAAAGGACTGCAGAGTGTCTAGCAACTCGCCGAGGGAGGCGGACGAAGGGCGTTCTGTACCAGCATCAGCTTGCTGGATATACTTGGCCGGTTCAAGGATATACACTGACGACTAAAACCTGAGGAGGAACCAGGTCGATCTACGGGAGGAAACGAGGAAGCGTATCGACATTTTGTCCAATTTTCAAGCGGCACGGGACATTTGATGGCCACAGAGGCTCGCGCAGCTGCCCGAGAGGCCGTACGAGCGATCATGGGATGGGATATTGAGCGAGTGGTTGGGCTGAACTCGTCTGGACGCGAAAACATACGAGTAGTAAAGTCGAGTGCATGACGTGGCACCCGGGACTATCGGTATCAACTTGATGCAAGAGTGAGACGACTTGGTCACTCGAGAAGAGACTTTGCATTGTTTATCACGAGAACTCTCGTTGTCGTTCCCTTCTTTGAGACTCGTCAGAGGGCGACAGTAGCTCCTCTTTGTAGTAGAACGAGAGGCCAACCACATACCTACGTTGCTACACAATACTTCCACAGATACTCTCATCGTCCTAAGACCTCTTGATCGACATGACGAGTCCCCCGTCCGTCACACTCACCGCTCCGCAATCACCGACTCGGGCTCGTTCCGTCTCTCAGCCCATTCGCGAAGGTGCAGCAGTCGAGTATGTTGGATACGCGCCATCCGCGCATCTGAAGCCCGCACGGTCGACCGTTCTCAGGTCACAATCATCTCACATCATTCAGCGGGCTGCGGCGGGTGTGAGCACACCTCATGATGCGTCGTCACCTCAGAATACCAACAACAATCGTGCAATCAAGGGGAGGGCCCGCAGCTCTAGTTTAGTGACTGTTACAGAAGTTGGTGGCGACGAGCCGGAGAATGTGGTCGATAGGCTCGGCGTCGGGACGAACGAGAATGCTGCGTGGGTCAACGCTCCAGGTTTGTTTCCCATTACGGCCTCGTCCTAGCCCTAGCTGATTTTGTCCTGACAGGAGCATGGCTCATCCATCCTGTTCTCATTTTCCTGTCGAAAGTATTGATCGATGCCATTCCTGGAATGACTCAGGACGTTAGCTGGACCATTGTCAATTTGGGATACATGGCTGTGAGTCTTTTGCAGTGGCGTCAAGCTGACCAACAGCTGTCCTTTTTGATGTTTCACCATGTCACTGGGGCTCCCTTTGAGTCTACGTGAGCGTGACTGGGGATTCTGTGCATCCGCTGACTGCCATTGAACAGCATGACAAGTGGTGGAGCCTACGATGAATTGACTCTGTGGGAGCAAATTGATGCTGGAGCCCAATATACTCCAGCAAAGAAATGGTTGACGAGTGTTCCGATTGGACTGTAAGGCTCTACTCACACGGCAAAACTAACCTGCAAGCTTCCTCATTTCAACTCACTATACACGTTACGACTATATTCTGTTTGCCCTCAATTTCGCTGCCCTTGTTTTCGTCCTCTTTCCCAAGCTGCCTGGAGTGAGTAACTTTGTCACTCATTCCTCCGATGCTGACCGTTCTATCTACCAGCTCCATCGGCTCCGTTTCCACTTCCTACCTGCAACCACAAACACAGATGTCGCCCCGACTCCCATATCCAGCCGGCCGCCCTCCCCACCTCGTGTCGATCAAGGATCACCACGTTGACCCCACATGATATCTCATAGATGGACGGGGGCAATGTACATGCACGCATATGGCACACATTCATAGGTCACACTCTCATATGACACACATTACAATTGACGAATGACGAATAAGTCCAAGTGCAGATACATCGGCGCATACACTGTAAATGTAGCTTCAATACAGGCCTACTCCAATGCGTCGATCGCCGCATCTACGTCCTGCTCCTGCTGCAAAGGTTTCGAGTCTTTGTTTGACGATCTGGTATAGCCTTCCGAGTCATCGAGGACCTGGCCTCCGCCAAGCGAATCTTTGAGACCTTCTACCTCCTCTATGAGTTCCTGTCAGTGGATGCTTAATGTCTCGGGTATGGAACGTGCCTTTGGAAACCTGACCTGTAGCTTCACTGTCTGCTGCAATCCGGTCCTCCTTGGCGGTATCAAGGTTGGTCTCGGGCGCATCCGCCTCGAGCTTGCTGACAAAAGCCTCGTCGGAAGACATGATAATCCCGATGCAAGTAAGGATCAGAGAAAGATGTGAACTAGACGATGTCTGTGTGGATGTATTTGTAAGAAACCGGTAGGGGGCTCATCAGGTTGGCCGATAAATGTATATATATATAAATGTCCCAGTGCGAGTGACGTATGTTGTCCGGGTATGACAGGTCCAGATCGCGGTTTGAGCCACAGTCACTCGATCGTCGATCATCAACAACATACAGCCACAGTACAAAGCTTACACGGGGGCCCCACCCGTCAGTGCGAATCGCTAATCATCGGCACAGATCGAGGCATATCAACTGGCCAGCTATGTACTCGAGTAGCAGTTGCGAGATTTATCCCAGAGCATGGCTATACTTTGCATTGTTACAACCAGCAACAGCCCAGTATCAACAGCAGCTTTTTCAGTTGATCTTACACAGAGACGCTGTCCATCCTCATCATCTTAACCCCGCCCAGCCGTTTTTCTGATGAGTCTCTGCTTTTCCGCTTTGGGTAGCTTGCTCTTCCGTCGTTCCCGCTGCTCTTCTTTTACCGCTTTCTTTCGCTCCTACAAGTCACGTATCAGCATAACTTTTTGCCGATCTCAAGCACTGCGCTAACCTTCTTTAATTCCTTGTCTTCGTGACGGAAGCCGCGTGACCGTCTGTTTGCCAAGTCAGATCCCGATTCGTCGTTGCCAGAGTCATCCGAATCATCAGAATCGCCATTAGGTTCCGCATCACCAGTGGGTGAGGAGTTATCGGTTGTGGTCGTAGCGTCCGCTTGTGCAAGTTTGGGTCGAAGAGCGAGACCTTGCATTTGGGCGTAAATGAGCTGATGTGCATTGCCTGATTGCAATAAGTCCACATCTCGCTCTGGATCGGCCACCTCTCCAAGATGGCGTGGAATAAAGGATGTCATGAAGACGGTGTCATCCTCCAATTGATTTTCAGGCTCAACAGCTCGCGAGAGCCATTCGTACAGTATTTGGGACATTCGTTTCTCGCCTTCTTCGCCAAGCTCTTGCTCACGAGAGAGTCCTATGTCGTCGAGTGTAACGAAATCCCATGTTCGCCGCAGACTGAGAAGCCCGATATCCCCGCGTGATAACCTCGTGAAATAATCGTGAACGTTATGTATGTCCTTTCTCAGGAAGTCGAAAGAACGAGGGTGATCGTGTTCCACAGACTGGGATACATCAATGATGCAGATATGTGAATCGTGAAGCCTGCTATGTGAGCACTGAGCAGTGGGCTTCAGGCTTACAATATATTATACTCGCTCAGATCGGCGTGCACGAGCTTGCAATGCTTGAACATGCGGCGCATAATGACAATCAATTCGGAATACAGCCTCGCTACATCTTCCTGGCTCAGTTCAGCGTCCTTGAGTCGAGGTGATGCGCTGCCATTAGCTCATATTATTGGGGACCACACCTTTCGCCAGTTGCCAGGAATTCCATCACCAGGACATTCTCCTTCTGCTCGATAGCTATTGGCACCCTTATGCCACCTTGATGTAAGCGTCGTAGATTTCGCAACTCCTTTTCGGCCCAAACTCGGACCATTTTGCGAGGATTTTTGGAAGATGTGTACTCTCCTTTGAAACGATGTTCTCCTTCGATATATGATTTTCGTGATCGAAATGCCAGGATTGATGTACGATATATCTTCACGGCTAGAGCGGAAGGGCTGGCTGAGTCCGTGGATAAGGCAGGTCTCCCCGAGTAGTAGACATTGGCCTGTGTAAGCTGCGTTTTAACAATCGGCTTACCTCTTTTCCTGTGCTGATGCAGTATTCAATATCGTCTATGATACCCCGTCTCTTCAAAGAGCCGAGGACTAGACGAGTCCGCGCGTCCAGTACTTGGTCAAGCGTCGCACGATCGCTCTTGTCCTTGCCAACACCCACTACTTTTGGATTTACGGCGACACCGGTGTTCAAAGCTAGTCTCACTCTTCCGGTAGGTGAAAGAGTCGGCTTGGCTCGCTGGACATTGCGAGCCGGTAATGGCGGGCGGCTTGATCCCGACGGCCCTGCAGCTATTTCGGAAGATGGTCGAATGCCGGTATATACTGCGGAATGCTGCTGCCGAGCTCGGTTATATTGCTTAGTGAAATCTACCAGATCAGCTGCAGACGACAAACCTCCGCACCTCCTTGAGCTAATTCCCAATCCTCATTCTCTACCATCCATTCGTCATCATCGAAATCTCCCTCTCCTCGCCCAGAGTCCGGTGATAGGTAGCTGTCAGAAGCCTGATGCTTGGAAGGACCAAGATCATCTCCTGACCAGTCAACCGAGCTGCCATCGTCGGAGTCTTCTTCGGTACTAGAACCGCTTGGGATTGAGGAGACATTATTCAGGATGTCATGCTCAGCGCTGTTGAAGCCAGGGTCGGGAGTTTGATCAATGTATGCCGACCCATGAGGGCGAGTGCTATGCGGGATAGTGGAGTTATCGGCCATTCGTTGGTAGCTCTAGCAGGAAACAGACAAACCAAGTAAAGGACCAAGATCACCAAAAAAAGTTGTTGATTGGCCACGCGAGAGCCACGCGTGAGCCACGAACAGGCACGGATCACAGGGTGGCGAATGTTATGATGTCAGCGGAGCTCCCAACCTGGGTCATGGGTTTGGCAAGTCTCACCTTCTTCCCCCTCTTTCTCCCCTTCTTCCCCTTTCTCCCTCCTCTCATCGTCTTCATCGCTTCTTTTCTTTTTCACACCTTCATCCAAGTTACCAGTAGTATCACCATGTCTCCTCTCCCAGAGATCTTCTTTGAGGTTGCGCGGAACCCAATTCTCGCCGGTAAGCGCAACATCACCCCTTCCTTGATGTCTGCCTGCTTACCGTGTTGTAGTGGGTCTTCCAATTGGCCTCGGTGCCATCAGCGGAATCATCACTGGCCAGACTTCTCGAAGCAACTGGTTTACAGTGAGCCAAGAAATTCCCCGGATTCTAATTCCAGCTAGACTGATCCGTTTAGACCATGTCGCCGCCTCCTGGTAACCCTCCCAAGGAAGTCTTTGGTCCGGTAAGGCGTTCTACCCACGTCATCCTGTGCCGCTCCGTATCTAATGAAAAACAGGTATGGACTGTCTTGTACGGCTTGATGGGCTATGCCTCCCATCTGACTGTTCGAGCATTTGACTCAGCTATCACCCCGCAGGGCACGTGAGTATGAATCTACTATGACTTTTCTCTCGCTAATATACAGTACAGTGCTCAAGCCGATCAAGCTCTTCAATTGTACTACGGGCAATTGGCTCTGAATATGCTATGGACGCCTCTCTTCTTTGGTGGTGCGCGAGCTGTTGGCTGTAGAGTAAACCTGCTAATCCTGGACAGCTAAACAGAAGGAGATTGCGCTGGGCAACATCTTGGCCTTGACTGGAACTGTTCTGGCAATGACAGTAGGTTTGATTTTTCTGCCTCTGCCTTTTAATCTAGCTGATTCTCTACTCCAGGTCAAGATGCACGATCTAGCAACGCCATTCAGCACCACTTGGTTCTTAGCGCCATACTGTGCCTGGCTCGGATACGGTAAGCTCTCTGACCTGCCCGTAGACGGATGCTAACTCGAATCAAGCTACTTATTTGAACGCGGGATTCGTGTGGCTGAACAAGTGAGTCACAAGTTAAGGCTCAGGTACTGATTTCCACAGGGACAGGAGACAGTAGAGGTATCGAGCTGCTGGCAACACGTAGGCGAGGGATGTGAATGCACAGTCCGTAGATATGGTATCTTGATGTATGAATTGACCAGTCCAATCAAACTCGTGTGAATCATACAGACACAGCCAGAGTGAGCGAGACGAGATTGAAAAGGGAAGGGGCAGATCCGGATAAAAAGTGCTGGCTGATGGAAATAGAATGATGTATATGCATATGTGTACAGACGCTATGGAGCATCCTGCTTGAGTCGCTTGACGTCGTGGTCTTCGTCACCCTCTGCGCTTCTCTTGCTACCCACTGAGCCTTCATTTGCTGTGATGCCGTTCTCCGATGTGTCATTGGGATGAGACATGATCTCTGTGGCTCCACTTTGTTTTGCCACCAACACTTCTCTCCTCTGTTGGTTTTTTACCGCCACCATGGCCCGGAAATCATCCTGAGCTCGAGCTGGACCACCTGGCTGCGAGAGTGTGACTGGCAAGGACTTGTCAATAGCGGGGGCCTGACGCCCTTTACCAATGGCTCGCCTTGGAGGTCGAGGCGCAAATGATAAGGATGACCGGGGGACTAAATTGTCTGTCGAAGTTGACGCTTCTGTAGTAGCCTCTTGACGGAGCGGCGGGGCGACCCCGCCGAGTTCAGTAACGACTATGGAGGCCCCATTAAAAACGAAACCATCGGGTCGCATCAGAAGACGGCCTGCATCCTTCACTTCAGCTTGTGAACGGAAAGGACACTCACGGCTGCTGACTCAAGCTCGGCCACTGCCTCACGCTTCTTCTCGAATACTTCTAGACGTTTTACAGGGACGAGCTTTTCTAATTCCTGCTGTAAGATCCCTTCTTGTGTGCCATTTGGTAGGCGATGTAGGCGAACAGATCGGGCACGCTTCTCCGCGGTAGCTGCGCGTGATTCATCCGGTGCGATTCCACTACTGGCTTAGTTGACTTCCACCAATCTAACTTACTTATCTGTAGACTTCTTGTTGGCAATATTTAGATCAGGAAATTGCACTTGAAGACGCTTATTCCGGAAGCGTGATCCGTCAAGGGTCAAGCTCGCTTTTGCGCTGGCCTAGACTTGCTCAGCACTTGAAACCAGCGACAAGACTTACTTCATTCTCCATTTCAACAAAAGCAAACCCTTTGCAAGCTTGTTTTACCTCGTCCCAGCCAAGTTTAACCTTGACGACAGTGCCATACTGCGCTTCAGTTTCGAAACTGATAGGACTCACAGGCTCAAACAACTCGCGAACGTCTTGCTCTTTGGTCGAAGATTTGAGGCCACTGACAAACAGTTTGTTGTTGGACGCATCGGTTCTGGTCTTTTTCACGGTGGGATTAGATATACGAACACTAAGCCTGAAGCCCTCCATTTGCAGTCCGTCGAGCACAAGCGCTTCTTGAGCGGTACGCTTCCATCAGCACTGCACTCGTTGTGGGACGCACTGGAGAATCCATAGTTATGTAGCAGAATCGTCGTCGCTCATTGTACTTCTTGCTTGGCCAACGGGTCTGTAGGATGTTTCCGTACTAAACGTCAGTGGATCCCTGCAGATCGCTTACTTGGGAGAACAAGGCACGCAAGCCTTCGTCATCCATACTTTGAGGGAAATTAGTGACGTAGAGATTTGAGCGCCATAGCATCGTGATTCCAATTTCATGTCCTTGGAGCTTTTTTCGATCTTTGGCAAGCGCTGTAGGGACCGAATCGACTCTCTGGAATTCAACAAGGGCGGAACTGGATTCTGGCAAAACAGTCGTCTCTCGAATGGGGCCAGACTTTTTATCAGATGGATCAAGACGATAGACCTACTTCAGAGAAAAATGCCTCCAGTTGGGGGACGTCGACATTCGCGGAAAGTCCAGAGACCAAGACTGTAGTGTTTTCACGGTCCCTGGATGTCAGCAAGGCCCAACAACGAAAATGTACCTCTTGAGCAGCGGTCCGTCATCACCATGTGGCTTTACAGTCTCTGTCACATGCGTAGTATCCTCGGTCACTGGCACCGCCTCTGCAGCAACGTCCACTGGGAGTGCCGAAGACTGTGAGGGAAGCGCTTGGACGAAAGATTGAAACTGATCTGATTGCTCTTGCGCGGCCTTCTCTCGACGACGCAAGACTTTTTCTTCTTCTTTCTTAATCCTCAGAGTGACCTCTTGAATATTTGCCACGGTACCATGTATATTCTCATGCCGAATGAAGGCCTCGTACACCGCTTCCGGCCAATCGAGATCGGACCGTTGAATAGCTTTCGAATAGATATCGCCAGCCTGAGCGACATTTCCGCGGCGGCTGATGTCAGCATAAAGTCTGGGAAGAGACGAACCTCTCGACACTGGCCAAAAGGATGACATATTGGTAGGAAGACGATCGGGATTTGTTTGGCTGTTTGACAATCTCCAAAGCTTGGCTCAGCAGATGTTGAGCCCGAGTTTCAGCCCACTCCAGCAGGAATTTCTCAAGCTTCAACGACGGGTCGCCCGCTCGATCCACTGAAAATCAGCGAAGCCGGCAGCAGATCTTACAAGTCAGTATCTCTTCAAAAGCTCGGGTGCAAGTATTGAGGACGGGATGGGTACCCTCTATGGGAGTAAGCAATGTGTGGCAGCGGAGTACACACCTCCTTCATCCCCGACACCATATCGACGATTGTCGGATGCTGCTTTGTAGAGGAATAGCTCAACTAGGTTTGCCATAGGCGCACGAGGTGCGGTGAAGACACCCAAGGCCAAGCTGCGCTCAAACGCAGCATCTAATTCGTCAGGGGTTCGCTCCTGTCTAGTTAGGTTACATTTACCACCATATCACTCACCAACTGTGAGAGGAATTCGATCCAAAGAGAAGCACTCCCCGGGCACGCCCGTATCGCACGGCTACCAACCTCGCTAGCCTCTTGTTCGGTGCTGTTTCCCTTCTATTGTTGTCAGCGTGGCGGTCACAATCCACGCACCATCCATTGCTGATAGCGCAACCAAACGCCCGCCTCAGCGTCTTTGTATGCCTTGAGGGATTCCTCCGCTACCCGCAAATCCTCTTCTTTAGCCGTTCTTTGATCATCATCCACATGCTCTTTTCCCTTCTTGCTCTTTTTTCTGCCGCTCTCGGTTCTGACCGCAAGAGATGCCACTGCAGCTGCTCGGGTTACGTCGGCAGCTGCTGCTGCTTTGGCATACACACTTATAGCTCGCTCGAAAACGGCTCTGGCCAAGATTGGATCGGTGGTCCCGTTAGTTTTTGCTCGAAGGTCGGTCTCCCAGCCAATGTATACGCCAAAGATCTGGCCTTGCGTGATCACGTCTGAAGCGTATGTCTGGATTCAGCGAGGCGCTTTATCCTACACCCACAATTTCCTGCTCGAAATCTGCCCTATGCTTTCCATAGCGTTTTTCAGTCTCATACTTGAACTTCGCTGGCTGCGACGATTCTGTAGCATTCACGAGGCGCTCTTCGTACTGCTTGGGAGCCCATTCACCAACGAAAGTGGAGTATGAGCTAAGGGTTTGATCGATGGCTACTGTCAGCGCTGAGCGATTGCCCTTGACCTACTGGCATGCGGAATATTGAGTCGCTCTATGTAGAGCGAGTGTATTCGCTCGATCTGTTCGTCTCTACCGGTCAGAGCCATAGAGTGTTATGGCACTCACCGGCTAGACTCGTCCCGCAACTGCAAAAGTCCAATTTCCCAGTCCAAAGCTAGCTGCCAGAGCAAATGACTCTCACTCAGGAGGCCTTCACCGCGTATCACCACCCCTCTAATCATCTCCCGGACCGTGTCCTCGACCAAGATCTCAGCCAGATCGCTTTCTACTTGATTCGGGGGGTGGCTTCGGTAGTCGAGGCCTGTAGAGGGCCCGAGGAGGAGCAAAGCAGAACGAACTGGACATGCCGAAGCAGAATGGCGAGAGCTAGCTTGTCAACAGCCACAACAGAAGGCTACTGACAGAGATAATCCCGCTCTGCTTGTTCAAACTTTTCCATTACGTCTAGAAAGGAGTCCACGGGTAGTGGTTGAGGCGAGGTTGAGATGAGCAGGTCAAGGTATTTGAGCCATTCGTCTACCATCAGCTTGGATTATAGTCCTACATACCTTCGTTGAGCATGACCAAGGTTGTTAGCCGTTGGAAAGTCTCGATAGCGGCGGTGGACATGCCGAGGGTCTGCAAGAGAAGCACTTGACGCTTCAGTAAAAGTACATTCTCTGGGTGCTGATCGAGCGACGCCAACACTTCGTCCAGCTCGACGAGAGCAGTCTCAGTCGCATCGTCGGACGGTGCTGCTTCTTTTGAGTCTTGCTCGACCTCCATCTTGTGGGTGAAAAGATACGGTTGGCAAGAAACCCGAGAAACACTAGGCGTACTCAAGAGCCAAATGGCCGGCTAGTCTTAGCCAGGTGGCCGAGTGGTATCAGATTCACCAGGCCACCTGTTTTTTTTTTCTTTCTGGTTATCCTCAACGTCACATTATGCAGTCTCTACAGCCATCTCAGTACTCTCAGTGATCTCATTATTCGATCATCTCAATCATATCCCTCTCCCCTCGGATTAACACCATGCAGATGTCTCTGACACCTCGAGCGACGTTACTGGATCTCCCTGCAGAGGTGAGCTTTGTACGGTTGCATCGCATTAAACTCATCTTTTCAGCTTATTCTTCATATTCACCTCATTGCTTTGAATCCGCACTTTGCACTTGTAGCTCAGAAGGTTCACCATGTCCTCCGAGATCCTTCTCCTAGGTATGCCGCAGCGTATCTTCTGTCTCTCTACTCGTATTACGGACCGGACGATCTACTGGTGCGGTGTCTGCGCCACCCAGTCTGCAATGTGGAGGTAGCACGCGAGATCAGACGTGTATGGGATATGAAAAGGAGTTGCGTCCCACGCGCAAGAGAAAACACACCGAACGTCAACGAAGATGAGGGAAGCCAATCACCAGATCCCAGCATCGATGCTCCTCCGCCATTGTCATTGGGGTGTGCCGAACTCCCTCGGCGTCTCTTCCGACCGGGCGTAATCAACTCGGAGCCTATCCACCCTGTACTGCGCTTTTTGTTTACAACTTACACGCCATCTGCCAACTCGCACAAGGGCTACCCACTCTGTCGCGCCGTTCTCACTGCCAACTATCCTCTTATTGCGTTTCTTCTAGACCATGGCGCAGATCCCATGATTAAAGACTGCCTTGCAGTAGAGATCGCAATCTCAAAGCGGGACCTCAAAGCCGTCGTGATGCTCATCGAGCGCTCAACACAAGAAAGCGAGGGAGACCAACTTCAGTGTCGGAGAGCAGTGAATTTGGCGGCAAGGAGTAAACATCTGGGGAAGCGACCGCGGCTTATGGATCGGATACACGTCCCTCCTCGTCTAGTCGAGGTGGCTATGAGAAAGGGTGCAGAGGAGATTGTGCGGTATTTCGTGCATGAGAAAGGTGAGTTACCGATATGCACAATTTAACCTCTGTTTAGGGTTGATGCCTGGGCTAAGCAGCATCATGAAACTTGGCAAAGCGGCCAGGCATGGGCAGGCGAACGTACTCCCGGAAGATAGTAAATATCTCCCGCATGCGATCTCGTGATCCACAGGCAGCCGACAATGTGTTACACCGGCTGACATAGCTAATCACTGATAAGCCTTATGATTGGACCAGCTGCGTTGCATCAGACCTGAGACTGGGGCGCAACGAGGCGTTCTGTTCCGCTCAACTGACCTGTACTACGCACTAATCTCCAATTCTGGCATCCGTCGTCCTAAGTCGGCCTGCCCGAGGTCATGCACACCATGGACTATTTTATCTCCATAACTCACGAAGCTGTTGCACCTTATTCATGCTAGCGCTACAAAAATAACAGGGAGCAATCAGATGCTGATAAGATTAAGAAACTGATCCTCGACTGAGGTACCAATTCCCCCCGATGGGTCGGAGAGGAATGAGACGATGGGGGCAATAACTCTCCCTTTTCTTTGCATCTCATTCATCCTCTTCCTCTTCCTCGTCCTCCTCTTGGATGGCCGGCGCACCCCTCGTCCTCTCTCGCAATCCCGTCCTCTTGACTCCGTTTGCTCCCCCGGCAATATTGTGTGCAGGGTTTCCCGTGGACTTCAGACCCGTCCTCACGTTGTGCGTTTTCACCAGATCTCGCTCCTCGTCACTGCCATTTCGCCGCCGACCAGCGGTACCCAGTAACGACGCCTTGCGTCGTCCTCTGATACCATGACCAGAGTCAACCGCTCGGCCTGCCCATTTATCCATGGCACCCTTCCCTTCTACGCCGGTACTGGATGCTTGACCAAGCCCGCCTGCGTATCGTTCCTCCTCCTCATCGATCCACTGTTCGTCCCCATTCTGGAAAACATTCCGCGTCGGCTTGCCGGGTTTTGCTCCGACAAGAGGCGAGCGCGTACGGTGCATCTTTTGTGCAAGCGAAGTGCCATGGCTGCTGGAGCGTCGATCGCCGGAACGCCGCCGTCGATTGGACCGGTATGAAGCATCATCGCGACTGTCGTAATCCGATTCTCCCATCTCATCCATCCTCGTGCGCTCCCTCTCTAGCGAGCTCGCTCTAGATGAGTTGTTGGACCGCGTGCTACTCGCCACACTACTCGAACGTAACACTTGCGTTTCCTGTATGACTCGGATATGTCGTACCCGCGTAGACGCTGAGCCAGCTGTTGGTCGTCGGTGGTAACTGTGTAGCGGTGAAGCAGGAGCCGGCCCCCGCAAGCGCGACGAGTGGTCTGACTGAAGCGTGGGCGATTTTACAGATTGGGATGAGTGCCGTTGTGCTGAAAGAGCAGACGAGGGCCGCGACGGGTATTCGCGGTCTGACGTCGGCGTCTGCGATCCATGGGAACGAGAACTTGCACGACGTCGAAGTCCAAGGTCATTTGAGTGCAAGGAAGCCACCGAGCTGTGCCGTGAATTGACGGAACTGCTTCGATGCGAGTATAACTGTGGTCTGACACCCTCGAGGCTCGTCCGTCGCGATGACACCGCCGGCTGCGCAAGACGATTCACGTGCGGCGTCCTCGCGGATATGCCGCGAGACAACACAACAGTTGGCGTTGCCCTGACCTCGCCACTGAATGGAGAATTGCCAATGTCGCGCTTCCTCCGCCGCCGATCCTCGTTAAAAAGGTGCCGAAATGTCGTCCAAAGGCTATCTTTCTTGGACGCCTTATCCTTCTGGACCTTGACAGACCCTTCGGCAGCAAACTTGACTGCGGTCGAGTCAGCTTCAGCGGGGACCGTGAGATTCGACAACGGGGGCTTGTTCAGGGTGTTGACGTCGACTGTTTCCACCGGCGGTGGACTTTGAACTGTGGGAGCCGGGGATGATCGCGAAACAGGTGACAGTGTGATATCCGGATCGCTGGGCTGCAAAGCCTTCTTTGGCGGGGGCTTGACCAGCTTGGTCGGAGATAAGCTCCGTTGGTCGGGCAGCTGCTCCCCAGCTGAATCTGTAGTCGGTACAGGCTGCTTGTCCTTCTCGTCTGTCTTCCTGCCAGTCAAGGCAGATGTGGCACGCTGAAGCATGCTCATAGATGGCGACCTTGCCTTCGCAATGCGCTCTTGAGGCGAAGCCTCGGGCGAACCCAGGGCCTCGGTATGCACCAAGACTGCAGCCTCTCTGGGAGGTGTCTGTGGGGGCTTCAGACCTGTGTCGCTTGTCGCCGGTTTGGAAGGAACTGCTTTTGCACCCAGCGAACTGGGATTGTCAGGCGTCGTACGCAGACTAGATGCCGGTACTGCTTCTGGGCTTGCATTGACTGGCTTATTCGAAGAGCCCACTGGAGCTCCGAGATCCATAACGGAGAAGCTGGGCGTGATAGGTATGCTCGTGTCCTCGCCAAACGTAACGTTGGTTTGTTTGAGCTCAGGACTCGGATCTCGACTGTTCTCGATACTGCGCGCTTTGCGCCGCTCTTCGCGTTGATAAGCCGCGGCCCGTTCCCTTCGTCGAGCGGCGGATGCGTCACGCGCTCTGATAGCCTCGTCGGTCTCGCCGCGCTCAAGTTGCTTGCTACGCAGTATCCACCACGTTGCCGCCGATGAATCACACGCATTGTTGGTCACAGAGTGCATGAGCTGACCTGTGTCGAACCCGAGATGCGCGAGGGAATCGAGAAGCGCTCTCTCGGATACTGTGGAAAACAGCTCGGGACGGGTAGCATCAAGCTGGAGGAGGTAATTTTCCGGAGGATACGTCTGCCAATTCCCAGTCGTTGAGTGGTGCGACAATTTGCGTTCCAGCGAGAGAGTCGATGAGACTGAGCGACGCTTTGTTCTTGACGGTGTTCGACTGTGTTGAGCCAGCGGCAGATGCAGTGAGTGGTCGTCCAAAGGAGCTAAGTCAACCTGTCCGAATGCGCTCTCTGCCAACGCCTCCCTCTCTGCCAACGCTTCCTCGTCCACTTCAGTCTGGCCTGCAAGGGTTGACGGCACCGCTACACGTGCCTTGACACTTCCTGCTACGGATCCAGGACTTTCATTGCCCGAACGTTTGATGGTTACCTGACTTCCATTTTGATGCGAGAGCTCCAATGCACGTTCCGTCGCACTGAATTCACCGCTATGCACCCTTTTGATAGGCTCCTCCTCCTCGGCCGTTGTACGGCTGGTTGTCTCGCTATCGGCTTTGCTGTGCTCTGAATCAACGAACTCGAAGCTCGTCTCGGAGGGCTCGGACTCGTTCTGAGGCTCTGCGTTGATTTCGTGCAAAGAAAGAGGTGATTGAGTGGAAGATGTGCGCTTGAATTGTAAGGATGACGACCCGGGGTTGCCGACTTTAAATGTATCCGAGAAGTAGGCATCTCTGCCCTCGGGGTGTGGCGAGGCCGGTCTGGGGGACGGAGGAACAGATTGTGATGATGGTGCGTGATCGACCAGGGTCATCTTGAACCAAGGATGGGTTAAGATGCCCTCGATCGTCAGGCGCTGCCCCGGGTCTTGGCGCAGAATTGCGCGGATCAGGCTGCGCGCCTCTGCAAGATATCAGTACGAATCGCGGCTGCTCTATCCACATACCCTCGCTCAACCACTCCGGTTCCTCGTACTCGCCCTTCATTATGAGGTCTTTCATGACGCGCTCATCATCGTCATCGAACGGTAAGCCACCACACAGAAGCATGTAGAGTATGATGCCTAGTGACCATACATCGGTCTCTTCGCCGAGATATTTGCGACCAGCCAGCATCTCGGGGCTAGCATATCCTGAGAGACTTTGTCAATTTAAACTGATGGTACGTGGACGAGAAACTAACCAGTAGTGCCGCAAAATGTTTCCAAACTGACCTCAGTCAGCTTGCCGTTTAAAAATGGTCAGCTCCAACTCACAGCTTTCCCTTTTGGTTTTCCCTCGCAAACCCTAAGTCGGCCAGCTTGACGTGAAGCTCTCCATCCAGCAGCACATTCTCCAGCTTTAGGTCCCGATGCACTACGCCTTGTCGATGCATCCACCCAACCGCAACCGTCAGCTCCCCAAACAAGCGCCGAGCTTCGCCTTCAAGCAGTCGACCACGCTCAACCAGATAATCAAACAATTCCCCACCGCTACACAATTCTGAAACGAGCCATACATGTGTCTCTGTTGCGACAATTTCATGCAATTGAACGATATGTGGATGGTGTAAGCGGCGGTGGTGGTGGATCTCGCGCGTCAGGTGGGGTGTGACGGATTTGGGGATCTTCTTGATAGCACATCTAGTACCGAATAGGCGATGGGTAGCAAGGTGCACCGATCCGTAGGTACCTACAGCGTCAAGGGGTGTTTGAGCCAAGACATGGAAAAACATACCTTCGCCGATGATACGACCAAGAGTGTATCCGCTGACAATCTTGAGCTTCTCGCTTCCTAATTCCTTGCCCAGCTCCTGGTACGCATTCACAAGCTGTGCTTCGTGAGCAACAACCGACATCACACAACAAACTACTCACGTGAGCTTGCTTGTTGTTATTTGACCCAGCGACGAAGGAGTGGTTTTGCCCACCCCGTACTCGGCTTGCCATGTCTCTCTACCTGTTGGGAGTGATCGCTACGCTTTGCTAGACCAATAACGCAGCAACATGCACCGATGCCCAAGGGCAGCAGCCAGCGTGAGAATACGGTCGAGCAGTTCCAGCGACGATAAAGGGGGAGAGGTACCAACTCCCCGAGGAAAGCATCAATCGTGCTGTGCCACCAGATGATACGATCAATCCGACAGAGAACAGACGGTGACAGAGTCGGAGCTGGAGAGGCGTGATCTATTAAGGTTCGTACCGCGAGTCCGATGGGGAGATGGAGTGAAGGGCGGAAGCGTGTGGATGATGGGGGAGCGCGCCGTCGCGATTACAGAGCAAGATATAGGACGACCACCACGCCTAGAATCGGAGCTTGATCTCTGGCAAATGACAAGAGGGCCTGACTGAGTCTGCTAGAGCCGAGTTCGGGGTCGCTCGTCGGGTTACAATCAGGATATAAGGATTTGGATGGGATGACCGCTTAATTTGTATTGTCGAAATGGCGGAATACAAAAAATAACAAAGAATGGGAATAGGAGATTAGGAAAAACGGAATGTCGGAATAGCGTGCCTAATTCAGGTTCATAGATCTTGGTGTAGGTGTGGATTGGCCATCATTCAGTCTTTGAGTGACACAAGCTGCGCGGTTTCTCGAGAGACAACGACATTGGAACCGCTTGAAAGTAGGCAGCGATTGAGAATATG
The DNA here is from genome assembly GCA_002105065.1 of Naematelia encephala. Classification (NCBI taxonomy): domain Eukaryota; kingdom Fungi; phylum Basidiomycota; class Tremellomycetes; order Tremellales; family Naemateliaceae; genus Naematelia; species Naematelia encephala. The sequence continues at coordinate 171,869 of MCFC01000019.1, forward strand.
CTGCATGGACAGCCTTACATGGGACAACTCATGGATCAACCTGGCGAGATTGCTCCAATATGGACATGGCTATATCGCAGCGTCGTTGCTATGCGTTGGGTCTCAAGGGTCTGCGACCACGCCGAGGTGGCTGGGGCACTCGCTAACAGAGAGTGGGCCCTCGCCATGCCATCGGCCACCGGGGTGAATAGCATATCATCCTCCGATATGTGTCTGCCTCGAGCATCACGCCGCTTGCTGGTCGTGCGCAGGAGCTTGCCCTGTCAGTCTGGTGGAACGATGTCCATGAAAGACAATGCCTGGCCCAACAGATACAAGGACTGGCTTGCTACTTGCTGTGGCGTGTCTTTCTTATCCGAGGACCCAATTATCGTTTCGTGAGGATATCACAAGAAAGACTAGCTGATGCTACTCGGCCGATTAATTTATCCGAGGTTGTCGGTATGGACCGACGTCCTCCCGTTCACTGACAGGTCCCCGGTATATAAGCATTGGTACTGCATGCATAGTCTGTTTCTTGTCACGCGCGCAATAGGATGGTAGCAAAACTCTCTGCCAATGGATCTGCCCAGCTACAGGCAACGCTGGACGAGCTCACTCAAGTTCTGCCGTGCGCGTATCTGTCTCTCGCGACCCCCGAGGGTATCCTGTTTGATGGGACGAGCGGAGTCTTTGATAAGCTTGAACAGTCAGCATCGCCTCGTCCGGCATCACAGGATGATGTGATTTGGTTCGCCTCGACGACGAAATTACTGACCGCCGTCTGTACGTCCCCTAGCCCCTTGAGACTGCGTGCAATTTGCTGAGCACCAAACCTCAGGTTATCTGAAGCTGGTGGATCAAGGCAAATTGACTTTGGATACCAATCTAGCAGCGCTCTATCCGCCCTTGGGACGGGCCGCTGCTCAGAGGTTCCTGGGGCTTGATGAAAATGACAAACCGATATTCGAACCCAACAGCGAGCCACTCACCTTACGGATGATGCTCAACCAGACCAGTGGGTTTGGTATGGAATTTGGAGAGGTTGTGCCACTGTGGAAGAAAGTCACGGACAAGGGCAAAGGATTTGTGAACTCGTGTAAAGTAGTATGTTTGCCTCGGTCTAAGTCTCTGCTAGGCTCGCTGACCTTGTTGTCGTCGATCCCTGCTCACTCTCATTCCCAATGCGCGCCGTCACGCTTGTGTACTTCCTTGAGTAGGAGAACCTGGTCCACACACCAATCGTCAACGTTCCCGGCACGAAGTTCGAGTACGGCAACTCGGCTGAATGGCTTGCCTTGATCCTACCCACCATCGCGGGAGTGTCCACGGAGGATTATCTGCAGGAGTATGTATGCAAGCCGTTGGGCATGAAGAGTACCACATACTATCCTTTCAGTGAAGACTTCAAGGACCGCCTTATGCCGCTGCGATATGGCCTAAATGCGGAAAAGGGCGATCCCGGCTCGATCCAATGGGAGGTATTGGATGGACAACTGGATTTGCTTACGCTGCCTCGAACGTGAGTCGGCAGTGAGATTCCAAACCTCCGGTAGACCTTGTTGACGAGAAATGATATTAGTCGAGAAGCGATCGAATATCCTGCAGGCGGAGGTGGCATCTACTCCAAAACGTCCGACTATGTCCTTCTTCTACGACATCTCCTGACGCACTACCTGTCTTTGCGTCCTGATTCCCATGTACCGGCACCGACCTCTCCCATCCTCTCCTCATCTTCTGTGATGTCACTCTTCACGCCTACATTGCCAGCATCGGCATATCAGAGCTTACTTGACATGTACAACCCATATCTCTCACTCGATGCTCCCGGCCAAATCCCGTTGGAGATAGGCGAGGCAGATTGGTCTACCGCCATGGCCATCTACCAACCGCGCGATCGGCGGCCACGCGGAGGGTTTGGCAGGAAGGCTGGCAGCGTGGGTTGGGGTGGTGCGGCGGGGACAGAGTATTTTATGGATCCCGAAACGGAAATCGCGGTCAGTTGGTCCATTGAAATGGCCGAGTACAGCTCATTCAAAAACAGTGTGTTTTCTCTACGCAAATGTTGCCCGGCAGAAATCGATTCGTGGCCGAAGCAAAGGAGAAAATCGAAAAGGCTGTATATGGCGCTCTTGCTGCATGAATTTCATGGACGTTTGTAGTCGCAGGAGTCAAAAAGGAATGTGGAATATGCATTTGGGTGGTCTAATTGCAATGCAAGTGGGTAAAAAGTGAGCTTGAGTACATAGCGTATAACAGAATCTCGAAGGAAATAACAGCACAATGTCGATCAGCTACTCTCTAATCTTGTTCTTCTTGACACGTTTGGCATCTTTGCCCTGTTTGTCCCCACTTTCTCGTCGTTTCCCCTTGTCCCTCTTGTGACTCTCCTGGGCCTGATCACCTTCCGCAGTATCTGCCTTTGCGGCCTTGACGCTGATAGTAGTCGACAGTCTCGATCTCACTTCTGGAGGTGCTTTCGCCAGAGCCGCCACTTGGGTCTGCGCAGATGAGAAGTCCGCCGAAGTATCAATAGCAAACCTACAAGTTATAAGTACAAGCAGGCTTGTATATCTCGGAAGAAGCGACTCACTGAGACATGTCAACCGAGTCGAGCAATTCCCTCTGGACTGCTCTGGCTCGCTGGACCTCAACATCGACATCTCCTCCATCGCCTTGCTCCCTTCCATATCGTAATTCCTGCTCCACAGTCTCTTCAATTGGTTTGAAGCTGTTCGCGCTGCCCAAGGGTACTTTAACCTGCTCTACCGGGATTTCGGTTTCCATTCCTTGTCTCCTCACATCCTGCAGGGTCTTCACCACTTTGCGCATGATTTTGCCGAAAAGCGCGAGCGTTTGCGTTGAGGTCAACACGAGCTCGTCTTCAAGTGCCTCGACTGTTTTACGCTGTAAACCAAGCGCCAGCAAGATCGCTTGTTGTGCTGCAGAGAGCGTGCATTCCGCACCAAGCCGGCGCGAGAAGAACAAGGTGGCGATAGTTGGGACAAGGTCCAGAATGACGTGATAGTCTATCATGGACTCCGCGTACGATTCCAAGCGCTTCATATCGAATGGCGAGATAAGTGAATCTAGCTCCCCGGCTGTAAGAGGAAGAGATGTCGCAGCCAAAGTCGACTGAGAAGGCGTCGAAGTGGATTCAATTATGGAGAGGGAGGTGGATGAGTCAAATTTGCCAAAGGCATCGTACGAGAGCAGCGACATGAAGCGTCGTCGGAAATCTGTTGGGGTCAGCTGTGATCACCAGGTGCGATATTTGCAATTAACCTTGCGAGAAGGCACTTAGCCACTGATTTGCCTGCGCAATATTGCTCGCCAGTCCTCTGAGCATCACAAAGCTGTATTCTCCAGTAAGATCATTCTCCTTCTGGCTTGCATACAGCGGCACAAAGCCCGCTCGCTTCCAGAAGCGGAGAAGCTCTTTGGTTAAACCAAAGGAGACTCCGAGGTAGTCTAAATTCTCAGGTTTGCGTTCGGATAGGCGCTGGAGGAGAGGCGGCATTCGGTCGACAGACCGGATTCCGATCTGGTCAGTCTGCAGAGATGCGTCCTAGATTTTTCTTTATTAGCCAAATGTCTGAGACTGCTTTTTGAACGTACGCGAGCGATTTTGGACGTGTCTTCAAATGAGTCGCCTAAGTTGGCAGAAATATCCTCAAGATTGAGTAGATCCCCACTGTAAAAGGACTGCAACGCTTCGAGGGCTCGTGAGCCGTAACCCATCTATTTGGATGAGCTCCACAACAGCGCTAACACAATTGCCTCACTCGTGCATAGTCAGGATGCGTTGCTATACGCACTATCCGTGCGCCTGAAAGCATCGCAAAATCTGCGTCCTGGAACTGCTCTGACATTAGCGAGGCGTGATTGCATGATGCACACTGGTGACTTGCCTGCTGCGAGACAATCCACGGGATCAAGTCCCCTGAACTGCCCTTGCCCGAGTGGCTCATCTCTTTGAGGACCGCCTCTCGTGATATGTTGCCTTCCAAAGCGACTTGAAGCACAACAAGCGGATCTGGTAAGCTGTTGTCATCCTCCTTGATAGGTGGAAGAAGGACGAATAGGTGATGCGCAGGAGCATCAGACAGCATTTGCAGATCGTTTGGCGAATTTTTGTAGTGACTCGCCACATAGAGCGCCATCATCCGCTGCAGGAATACCTCTGATGCGGGATGATATGAGAACAACGTATCGCGATTGACGTAAAAGAGTTCGCATTGGGAGGGATGCGGGCAGCCCTGGACGGCTTTCGATACTATGGTCGCGTCGAGACAGAGAAGGTTATTCAGCCACTTCTCAACTTGATCGCCAGGACTATATCGAATGGGCTCTTCAAGTTTAATCTCTCGCAATGAACGAACAAGACCAGCACCAGACCGACCTGCGGAGGACGCTTTGGAGGGACCTGCCACTGAAGTCGCAGCCGATGGATCCGACCCGTTCGTAACAGATGGACGGGTCTGCTCACGAAGCTGTTGGATAAGCTTGATCGAAAGTGATCGCCCCGTGCCCTCATAACCATTGATTGTTGATGCCATAAAGACAAGGTATGGCCCGATGAGCTTCCGTACGAGAGGCAAAGGGATGGCGGCGGCTTCGTCGATGATGACCAGCTCTGCCTGCCCAAGCACATGCGAATCTTCGGGAGATATGTACTATAGGCTGTCAGCTTTTGAATATCGCTTCGTCGTGTTTGGGAATAGCAAGAGCGTACCTGTATTGTCTGACGGTGCCCGCGGAAGACGTTCACTCGCACAATGGCTCTTTTGAAGTCTGGATTTGTGCTTTGCACCACGTCGTAATCAATATGCTCCTCGTATCCCAGCGCATCAAGAGCTTTGAACACGAACTCGAACAACGTCTTAAGATTCGCGGGATCCGGCGACGTGACAAATATGTTTGAATAGTCATGAGCTAGAGCAGCTCCAATAGCGAGACCAAGCGCAGCAGATTTTCCTCGACCTCGAGCGGCAGTGAGGGCGACGGTAGAAGAAAGGGTCTTCTCCGAGATGGCTTCAACGAAGGAAAGTAGGGCTTTGGCCTGATTTTCGATAAGCTTGATTCGAGGGTTAAGATTGATCCTCTCACCTGATCAACTGTCTTTGCCAGCTTCGCTAGAGCGCCAATGATCTCGACTCCCTCCAGACTCCCCTTCATGTCTGAAAGCTCCTCTGCTTTCCGCTTCCGGCCTCGGTCATCCTCATCACCTTTGCCCAATATTATGTCCTTGCCTTTTGAAAGTGGCAACACGTTCAGCTCGTCATCCAATACCAAACAGTCCGGACATGATCCGAGCGACAGGATAAAACGCTCGTTGAATCTGGGCTGGACGAACTGATGGGCATCCGTTCTATACCGGGCGTGGACATCCTGGTGTCGAGTCAGCCCTAGCTCTCTATCCGTCTTCGACGAGCTCACCATGGCCATTGCGTACAGTTGCTTCAAGCTCGACATTGTCTTGAGCAGAAGTACCACTATACCACCTCCTTCCACAGTCTCGATTGTCCTCGCTAGCAGGTTGGGCGTGATCGCCTCGTAATCCTGTAGGACCAGCATCCCGAATGTCTGACCCAGAATCTTGGCAGAGTCCTTATAATATGTATAGCGAATGTCTGTGACGGCGATAAACAGCTCAAACGGGTCCTGTTCATTGGGTTCTCGTATTCCGCGTTTGATATCTCGCTTGATCTTGGCTTCGCGCTTCTTGCGATGTCTGAGCAGGTCAAAGAGAGCTCCAGAAGCAGACTAGGATACTTACGTGGTAAAGCCGAGTTCCTTCTTATAACACCATAGTACGTTAGGCCGCGAAGATACCCGCGCTTGGGATAGGAGGAAATGTAGGTTGACGACCTGATAGCAGGTCAGCTAACCAGTGTCGCCGGCAGCACGCAGCACGCAGCTAACCTGATCTCGCCCTCTATCACCGACCATCACGAAGAAGCTCCTATGATTTGCTTTTACTCCATTACTGATGAGAGCAGGGATCCGGGCGTCAAGTTGCTTTCTCATCTTGCTGTACTCGAGCAACTATGTGAGCTCGTTGTCAGTTGAGCTTGCACTTTGATAGAGCACTCGATGTTGCGGGGCAGATCATTCAAAATAATGTAGAGATCAGCTTGTTACGTAAACCGCGGGATAAATAATCGAAAACTGCTTGGAAACAAATGATTGGTGGCGACTAACAGGGGAGAAGGGTATATATACTCTTTGACTCTCCACCTTCGTCTCTTCTTTTTCCAGGCCGACACTTTGCGGAGTATCGGAACGGTTATAACGACGTCAAGGTCGTTTGGACTTGTTGTCAGTCTTTCTGGCTCGCTGCCATCGGCTGCTGCGTAGCCATCCGGACAAGGACAGGTCTTTTGGTCTGGGAAAAGATGTATGTCGAATGAGACACCTCACTCCTTTGGCTAGTCTTCTTGGCACCGTTGCACGCTTCTCTCCTAATCGTATATTCATACCTGAGAGACTATGCTGACACTTATGTCTACTTTTCTCTCTTATAAAGGTCGAATAAGATCGTTGTACGTTCCAAACATGGGTGCGAAACCAGAGCCGTGGCTGACTTAGGCTTCCCTTCCCTTCTTGCGATTTGTCATTTATTCCACCGCTTACAACTTGTATCCTCGTATTTTGTACAACAGCCTCAGATCTACCGCAAAATTATCGACGATGTCATCAACCTCGTCCGTGTTGATTTTGAGGAGTACGGGATGGAGGACGAGATCCTTGCGGCTCTTCAGATGGTTTGTTCTTCTCCCTAACCTTTTTTCTCCATCCTTCATTCATGCGGGATCTCTGCCCAGAAACACTATAATCCTTGACTTGTATGTGTGAGCTGAGCCAATCAGAAATGGGAACGTAAGCTGCTCGAGACTCGTGTCGCCGACTTCGCTCGCGCTCCTGGCCAGACCGCACCCCCCTCAGCCTCGCCTGCGTATGACGATGGACCGTCGGGTGTTCCTGGGCCAGGGCCAAGCACCAGTGCGGCGTACGGCTACTCTCAGCCAATGATGCAGGGTCCAGGTATGGCGTTGCCCTTCTCCAATGGGGTTGTGGGTGGGGATGTGCGGGTGAAGAATGAGCCTGAAGATATTCTACGGGTTCGCGGGGGCGGCAAGATGAAGGTGGAAGCGGAATTCTTGGAGAAAGAGGAGGACATGATGTTACGTCTTCGCGGCGGAGTTGTACGTTGATTAAGACAGTCGGTACTTGCAAAATCTGATGCTGAGTCTTACAGTCCGACGAGCAAAAGCCCGACATCAAACCCGAGCCCAACGCCGCTGGCCTGCTGCCAGGTGATGAGGTGATCGACTCTGATCTCGATGATAGCGATGATGAGTTACGGGAAGATGGAGAAGGGGGGAAGAGGAGGGCGACATTGACATTGTCTTCTGCGTTTACGACAAAGTGAGCAGACTTCTCTATTGCAGCGCAAGCTATGTGGACATTCTTGCTCATATTGCTTCAGGTGCAGAGGGTCAAGAACAAGTGGAAGACGGTGTTCAAAGAGGGTGTAGTACATATCAACGGAAAAGACTATTTGTTCGCCAAGTGTAATGGGTCAGTCGTGAACGTCACTGCCTTGTCCGAATAGACCTAACACATGAGTATAGTGAATTTGAGTGGTGATACCTCGATACGTTTACTTGAACTGTCGACTATATTTCCGATCACTTCACCTTCAACTCATCGTCATCCCCCAAATACTTGCAGAGAAAATCTCACAAATTCCAGCCTTTCCATCGTGCAGCGTACCAGATGTAGGTAATTTATGTATCCTGTCATGTATCACTTCATGCATCAGTTTTCGGCTTCATTTCGCGAGGCTCGAGTGCGAGGCTCAAGAGTCGGACTCGAGCCACGCTAGTCAGAAGGGTATAAGATATTGAGCTAGCCTAAAGTGACAGCTAGTCGTAGGTAGCAGCGCTCCCAATCTGACGCGCTCATCGTTTTCGTCGTGTTCATTGAAGGCGGCGATCAGAGTGGAACAGTTATCCTTGAAAGAAACACAAAGATATAGTGCAGCAGAACGTGTCGTGCAATCATAAGATAGAGCATGCACGTATATTATATACTACCCTAATGACCTCGTCCTAAAAATCAAACCCTAACTGGAGTCCTTGCCCTACGTGTATGCTCTTATTGAGAAGTGAATCCACCGTACCAAGCCTCGTCCGGGGGACCACGTTCTACCCACAGGTCGCCCTTGGCATTCATGTGAGCATACTCCATGCTCGCCTCGACTTGTGCTTCATTGAGACGTGCGACCTCAAACTTGCCGATGCCCAATGGGTCATTGGCGATCCAGATCACAGGCTGTTTCTTCCACAAGGCAGGGTGGTGGAAAGCATTTCCGTGGAAGCCGGTTGTGTTACCGAGCTCCGGTCCAGCATTCTCGTCTTCCTCCTCCGTGGATGTTTGTGTGGGTTGCACACCGTTGAAGGATTTGTTGAGGTTGACTTTGCTACCGTTCGAGTGCAAGATGGCGTGAGTCGAGTGCGAGTAGACCAGGTAATCTTTCGGGTAAGCAAACCAGTCAATGTAGATCTGCAAGAGAGCGACAAGGACGATCATGACGACCTGTACAGGAACACGTCAGCCTCTGGCTAGATAGATACACATGACAGCTGCCAACTGACCATAATAGCGCCACCAGCCAAGCCAGATTTTGCCGCCTTGTTGTTTTGGTCCCTGCTTAGGAAGAACAAGCCCGCCAAGCAGATGCCCTCGAGATAGAGCGACACGAATACGGTTCGAAGCGCCTTAATGTAGTACAGACCGCCCGTCTCAAGGGAGTCGGGCTGGTCCGCACACCAGAACAAGATGTACTTGTATGCCGCAAACATGAGAGTCATAGCCACCAGCGTGAGCAGGTTCATGATTGGCTGGATCACCGAGTAGACGATCGTGACACAGATAATCAAGCAAATAGGAGGGAAGACAGTCGACCAGCCAAATTGGTCCATCTTGAACTGAGCAAAATTCAGCATTGTTCACAACTATACTCAAGTGGATGGCTCACAGTCTTTAGGAAATTCTTCCGAGGCGTGTTACCCCCCAAGATTCCCTTGAGCAGATACATGACAAACGGCATGAGACGAGAGTAACTCTTGGCTGCGCCGGAAAGGGTTGCCGTAAGGATACTACAAGTGCTGTTAGCATTCGAGCCTGCGAGAACATGCGGGAACAAATCACAAAGTAAGGAAGAAGATGTTGGCACCGGGCAGGTTGGTGGCTAGAAGCGTCGGAACTGAACTGGCCATGCTGCCAAGTCCACTGAGGGCACTGACGAGACCACTTGCGAGCGTTATGATAAGGAAGCCATGGATGACCTGGAACAGCCAAAATCTTGTGAATAGCTTGAGTTCGATTTCGCTGAGAGGGAATCAGCTGGCAGCGCATATTATTGGATTGAGGGACCTACCTGCGTCGGACCTCGCCTTGCAGCTTAATCCAGAGTCGAAGTACGACAGGCAGTAGCGAGAACAGAAGGGAAAGGAGGACGGGAGGCAAGACACCTTTGATGATACCGAGAGCAGGCCTGAAGATCAGCGTCAGGGTACGACCAAATCTGAGAGACTCACTTGGGGAGGGTACAAATCCATGCAAGCCAGGATGCTTTGGCACAAAGTGTATCTACATTCGAGACTAGTCCCACAAAGGCAACGGGGACCGCCCAAATGATGATCAGTCCAATGGTCAGAGCCCACGAGACAACGGTTCTTATTTTACGCTGGTACGGGCTCATGGAGATATTCGACCAAACCACGTCTTCCGGTACGAGCTCAATTCCACTCTTGACAAGCTTGTTCCGTTTGCTAACCAATCGGGCGAATGCGTGAGCGTCGTGTTGCGAGTCGAAACGGACGAATGCGGTGTTGCCTTGCTCATATTCGTCTGCCTTGGCGCGCAAGGTATCGATCTGCTTGTTGTGGTCCGCAATGTAAGCGGGAGAAGTTTCGAGGGTCATTTTCTTGCCGATTAAACCTAGAGGCCCCTGTTTCCAAGTGGGACGTTTCTTGTGAAGTACGAAGCGGTCAACCATCTCTGCTCCACCACGTTCATGGTCAAGTTTCCCTGCGTTAAAGTCAGCACAGATCCCCAAGGAATCAGCTGGCACTTGCACTTGCCTTGCTTCTCTGGCGTTTTACCCTTTCGCTCATTCTTGTTTCCTAACTTGATCAACTTGGCCTCCCCACCTTCCAGTCGCGAGCATTCGTCTTCCCTCTCTTGCCAGATCTTCTCGAGAGGCTTGATCTTTCGTGTCATCCAGACCTTCGTGACACCACCTGCCTCCGGCGTGTAGTCGCCATTGTAAGTTTCGGAGACGTTGCTGGGTCTTGGTTGGGCATTAGCGGAACCGGTTAGGCGCGCGATATCACCAGCCAGCTCTTTGATACCAGAGGGAGAGTTGATGTTGTCGGGAACACCAGCAATGTAAACCGTACGAGTGCGAGCGAGGGCGAGGTGTTGCTGTGAGCTGAGCCAGCCCTGGCGAACCTCATTGAAGTGAGCGTACTCCCGCCACAGCAGGTACATGGTCCAGGACATCAAGACCACGGCAACGAGCAAGTGCGCGATATGACGATTCTCGTGATCCGTGGCGACGTTACCAAACGTGAGCTTGTTGAGGCCGGTCAGACCGGCGTTGGGCGAGGCAGCGCTACCGATCGTCAGGAACGCATCACAAGGACAGAAGGACAAGACTCACGAGACAGGGATGAGAATGATGCAGGACAGCAGAAAGTAAGGCAGCAACATCTGCAAGCCAAACACCTTCAGGAAGCGCACAAAGAAATACGCATCAAGGCCGTTTGCAATGATGATGTCCGCATCGGGCTGCATAAACACCGTCCTCCAGTGCGATACAACCCCGGAGGGAAGCGGCTCAGGTCGCTTCGATTCGGGTGCGAGCTCGACTCGCGGCTGGTACACCCGGCGCAGGTTCCTGCGCGAGTGCAAGACTAGCCATAGGGATGTAAACACGCCAACGGTGATGCCGGCGACAACCAGTGCAGAAATGAAGGATGGGGTGGTAGATGAGCTTGGGTTCTTGCCAGTGGCCGACATGGTGGAGAGTTGGTGCGGCCACAGAGACGACCGGGGTGGTTGAAAGAGAGGAGGAGAGAGATCGTGGAAAAGGCGATCATATAATATACGGTTTAGTTTTGCACCCGAAAGAGACCAAAAAAAATAAAAGCGCTAGGAAAAAATCCCATGACGTAGGGCCCTGAATTTGAATATTTTGAATCTCCCATCAGAAGCGACGAGGGAGTACGACGTCATTGGCCCGTGCTGCGGGAGCTCAGAGTCGCAGGCGTGATTTTTATCAGAGGCGATGCTGCGGCAGGCAGGATGTCTGGATGCTAGCCAGAAAAGAAGAAGGGGTTTGAAGCTTTGGGATTGCCTCATCTTGTCTAGTACACACTATGCATGGAACTGATGAATGAAGATTTGCCTCTTGCTTCGCACGACAAAGGAGGGAGAATCCGGGTTATTCGGGACGTGGTTTCAAACCAGGAAATCGGCGTATGGCAAGTCCAGTCCGAAACTTGTTATCGCCGCTGTGTAGTCATGCGACGCTCTGAGCCATTAGTCTCGTTGGTCTTGTTGTAAAAAGCTGACTCACGTTATCAGCCTATGACCTTGAAGCTTCACGCAGAAGATGAGGCTCGTGTGACCAAGTTCGAGCGTCCTGAGACACTGCCCGCTGAACATGTCCCATAATCGCACAGTGCTGTCATAACTGCCAGTCACTATGATGCCGCTGGGTTCGTGTAGACTGATGGAGCGGACAAGGTCGGCGTGACCCTCAAAAGTACGGATGAGAGAGCCTGTCGTAGCCGCGTAGAGCTTGAGAAGTTGGTCATTTGATCCTGCAATGACATGATCGCCCTGGTTGAATGAGCCTTTACATGATAGCCCTCTCACCTGCCACTCGACACAAGCCAATCCCCTCCCATTGCTCTCACCTCTTCTGACTTGTTCACCTGTTTCCAGATCCCAGATAATCCAGTAGCCGTCTCCGCTCGCCGAGACAGCCTGTTTCACCGACGTGTCTGGGTTGAGTGCCAAGCAGTTGACCGGTCCAGAGTGGCCTGTAAGCGTGCGCAAGAGGATCAAGGATTTACGATCATACACCTTGAGAGTCGTGTCTTTTGAACTATGGTATTAATTCAGTGACGTTCCCCTCTGGGTGCACGAGCGTTTATGTGACTTACCAAGTCACAATTGTGTCGCTCGCCAGCTTGGTATCGAGAACTCCTCCTCCATGACCCGTCAACGATCCTATTTTCGATACTGTCTCCCCTTCTTCTGCATTCAGATCTAACGACCAAACGCTGGCGGTCTGATCAGAGGAGGTTGTGACCATCATTCCTTTGCCTGTCGTGACGTCCATCTCCACATCCAGGCTCAACACGCTTCCTTTGTGTGCTTTCTCAAGCACATGAGACATCTCCGCCTTTCCTTGCTGGTCCAGCCTCCATATCCTCACTGAACGATCCCGCGACCCAGTGAACAGCCATGGGTGTGCCAAATGGGCAGTATACACCGAGTCTGTATGAGCGTTGAGTATTTGTATATTGTCCGGGGGTGATTCATCGGTCGAGTGAAGTCGCTCGAGAAGGGATAGATGGGTACGATATAGTGTTGGTAGATGGACGTCCAGTGGGGAGGTCGAGCACGGGTCAAAGGCAGGTAAGGAAACAGAAGAAGAAGAGCGCCAGTCGTTCTTGACCCAAGTACCAGGAGGAGGGCAGGTGATGGGTCGGAAGCGGTCAGCACGACCAGCGTGCAGAGAGAGTGTCGGCGTCGAGTGGAGTATCCGTTGCCATAAGACCGGGGATTGTGAAAGTTGGTAGAATCGTTTGGAAACTCGTCCTATTGGCGCGAGCCGGGCCGGGGTAGGAGGAAGGCAAGACAAGATCGCTAGAAGTCTGAAATAGCATGATCAGCCAACCATCAAAGTGAGGCAATGGGGATAGATGCAGATAGAGGCAGACATACAGCTCGTCAGGAAGATCGTCGATATAACATTGCGTGCCTCTGGATGAACGTTGATGTGCTGCGCCTGATACCGACACTTCCGATAACGCATCGACAAAACAACCTTCATCCCACTCATCCTCTTCAACGTCATCCCCTTGCCGAGTTGATTTTGTGGGTGTAAGCCAGCTCCACAGACGGCTCTTACTGCTTCTGGGAGTAGGCTGTTCGACTCTTTTGGTTTCTCTCCCTTCATCACTTTCAGTTTGAGAGGACCCAAGTGACCGTGCAGGGCTGAATGATGGGGTAAAGGACGAGAACAGTGTCCCGAGGCGTCGTCGACTCGACTCTGCTGTCCGGGGAGACGAAGTGGACGGTTGGTTCAGCTTCGTAGGGAGGCGTGATGAGCTCGAACTCGCTTGTGAGCTCATTGCAGCCCACCTTTTCGAAAAACAACGTGAAAGGTGTTCAAAGTTGAGTGATGTTGACCCGGCCCGGAGAAATACGATCTGCGGCGTTCTCGGCGTACGACAGCTGCAAATGAAAATATCTAAACTGTATGAATACAACAGAGGCCTATCCAAATGCTTGCGACTCTTGACAAGATGAAGTCCGTTCCTGTCACAAATATGCCCCAATGTCCAAGCCTCATCCTCGGACTAGAACCCCTACCATGCACTCTTGCATCATATATTCCATGTTCACCCATGAGTGGGTCAACACTGCTCATATCAGCTCATAAGTTTGACTCAATGCGGAATTAGTATCAGGCTAGACGACTGAACAAAATTCGTGCCCATAAAGAGGCGCGTTCTTCGGTAGCCGTCTGTGGTTTCGCCAATGAGGGAGAGAGAGAAAGGCAACACTCACTGAATAATTTCGTACCGTCCCTTCCAGCAACGCGCATGAGCTCTGCCTCACCACCTGGATGGAACGGTAAATAAGGCGTGATGTTGTACACTTTGCCATTGAACACAGACCAAGCATCCTTCTTCGTGTTATGCTAGGAAACGGATCAGGCCTGCGCAAACAAGCGAGGACGATCATTCAGATGACGCACCTTTTGCAGCTCGTCCAACGTCACTCGCATGGGAAACTCGTCTGTACCACGAAGATTTCGTCCCGAATTGGCAAGTCGGTTCCAATCTAATGCTGAGAAACCTGGTCCGAGTGCAACCTTGCCTCTCAGTCTCTTCTTGTCCAGCTTCTTTGGCTGCGCCGAGGTATCTTCTCCGCCAGGTTGCAGGCCAAAGGCGGGCTTCTTGATGGTAGACGGCGGTGGTTTCATGTCACCTATTGGTATGGGATCTGGAAGAATAGCGATGTTGAGGTCGGACTGGGCTGCTCTGGGAGAGGAGTGTGAAGGAGAAGGAGGAGCAACAGAGAACACAGGCGGAGACATGGGCTGCTGACGTTGTGGGATAGGGGGCGGGGGACCTGAAGACCGTTGTGCAGAGTCTGGGAGGGGAAAAGGAGGAGGGACATCTAGATCAACTACATCTGAGTCGTCCCGAACGTCTTCGTTGAGCGCATTTGATGAAGATGAGGGAGTTGAGCGAGACCAGCCCGGTATTGATGGTAGAAGCTAGACTACGAGTCAGTATGGCTATCAGCGAATATCATAAAACTCACCCATGACATGACTGTTCTGTGTCCCCAAGTCCAGACGGGTTATAAGGTCAACAGAAGCGCGTTATCGTAAACAGACGATTGCAAAAACGATTAGCCCACTCGCCACCCAACGACCGCCAGTCTCTCACGGTTGTAGCGATTAGCTGACGTGGAGGCGGTCTTTCTTTCCTCGCATTGCTCTGCGAGCGTCTTCCTGCACGAGCACCGGCGACATGTGAGTACACTCCCTGGTAAACGTACAAGGCAGCAGAGCGGTGCTCATATCCTGTGCCAGGGCTTCGCTTAACAAGCTTGCCATTCGAGGAATCCGGTCATTTGACGACAAACATGTCCAGGTCATCGAGTTCTATTCGCCTCTGACCGTGATCGTGGGACATAATGGTAGCGGGAAGACGGTGAGTTGCGTTGTCTGTCATTATTTGTTCTGTACTTTCTGTGGTGGTGTCGGTTGCGGGGTCTAGTCGGCGTCGGATGTAGACTGAGTAAACTTGCTTGTGTGACGAGAGCTTGACCTGTCATGCAGCCATACTCACCAATGTGCCCTGATGGCTCGGAGGATGGCTTTTAAGGAGTCTCGCTGATCATTTCAGACTATCATTGAGACCCTCAAGTATGCAACGACAGGCGACTTCCCTCCAAACACCAGGAATGGAGCATTCTTTGTTCATGATCCAAAGGTCAGATCAGCTGTGTGACACCCGAGAGATAATTGACAAATCGCTACAGATTGCTAGTGAGAAAGAAGTCAAAGCTCAGGTTCGACTACGATTTTGGAATGTCAATCGTCAACGTATGACGGCGACGCGGAATCTACAAGTGACCCTGAAGAAGGGAGGAGGATTGACCATGAAGTCGTTGGAGGGGATATTGGCGAAGAACGACCTGGAGGATGGTGACGGCAGGGTGGGTCAGCGCAAGCTAGGATATGACGTTGCGACGCTGACGAATGTACAGAGGAATACAATCTCGACCAAGTGTTCGGAGATGGATGAGGAAGTCCCCTTGCTTTTAGGCGTGTCGAAGAGTATCCTGGAGAACGTTATCTTCTGTCATCAGGAAGAGTCGAACTGGCCGCTTTCGGAACCTGCTGCCCTGAAGAAAAAGTTTGACGAGATTTTTGAAGCGACAAAGTATGTTGTCACTCATGCCGTTGGACCGCACTTAAAGGCGTAGATACACCAAAGCTTTGGACAACATCAAAGCGCTTCGGAAGGAACGAACGGCTGAGCTCAAGGTCGATCAGGAAAGGCTGAAGCATTTGAAGTCCGACAAGGACAAGGCACAACGGGTCAGCCGACTCATTTGAAGATTGCCTAAGGCTGATTCCTTGGTAGCTCCGCAAGCAGCTCGAAGATGAGATTCGCCAGGAGACAGACAAACAGACCGAAGCTGAGCGACTCAAGGAAGAATTCGAGTCGCTCAAAGCACTCAACTTGCAGCACTATGCCGAAGCAGCAGGATTCCAGAGCATTTTTGAGAAAGTGGAGAACCTGAAGGCCAGAAAATCGATGCTGGAGAACAATCGGAAGCATATCCTTGACGGAATATCAGAGATGAAAGGTTAGGAGTCTCACCATGGGTGCTGCACGATTTCGGAAGCTCATAGCTCCTCAGAACCCACAGACGAGCTCACTCACATGCTTCGAAACTTCGATACACATCTCAAATCTATTCAGTCCAAACGATCCAAGCAGCTAGAGCTCAGAGAGAAAGAAGATGAGATTCTGGATGATTTGAGAAGGAGAGAACGAAGTCTTGCGGGTACTCAGGGCGGTCTCGTTGCCAACCGCAAGGTGAACATCACGCGGAATCGCGCGTCTGACTATGCTGACTACAGTGTAGTTTTTCGAGAAAAACGTACGAGAACGGGAAGCCGCTGTCCGAGAAGCAGCTAAGACATACAATTATGCTGGTTACGATTACTCGCCACTCGAAGAGCCCAAGGTTATAGAGTTCATCGACAAACTGCATGAGCTAGTCCGCAAGGCAGAAGCAGACCTGAAGAAGCTACAAGTACGCATTAATCTCTAGATAACGGTCATTTGGAGCGCTAATAACAATAGGCTGATGGTGCACGACGAGAACGAGAGTTACAAGCTGAACTGGACGGATTAGCCAGCGTTAAGACTTCAGCTCAGGCAACAAAGCGAAGCAAGCAGGAACAAGTTGTGAGTGTACGACACTCCTACCAGGAGATACGCTGAACGCCATATCCAGGTCAAACTGAACGACAAGATTCGGGCTTCTGAATCCAGCTTCGATTCCGTGAGCAACGTCGATGTTGAGATTGAATTACTCGAAGCCAAAATCGCCGAAGCAGAAGAATCGCGCAATCGGCTCGAGCAGGATATTCGAGACGCCAGATTCGACGAGCAATTCCGTGACAAAGGTGTTATCATCCGACAGAAAGAGCAAGATCGGGACAAGATCAGCTCAGAGCTTTCGGCACTGAACCGTCAATCAGACTCAAGGGCTCAATTGGCTATCAAGCGGAATGAAATGCAGTCTAAGACTGCTCAGATAGCTGCATCGTACGTCAATACCGACACCGTGGCCGCTTTCAGTTGACTCTTTTAGGCTTACAAGCCATGCGACGCGCTTCCAGGACCTAGTGGAAGATTCACTTGATGCCGAAACAATGGAGGAGAAGATCACCCTTGCTGTTGGTAGGAAAGATCGCGAAGTACAGGAAGCAGAGTCATCCTCATCTGCCAGCAATCGCAGCCTATCGCAAATTCAAACGACCTTGAATATTGCGAAGAGGTCCTTGAAGGAAAAGGTAGAGGAGCTGAGTAGACTCGAGAAGCACATCCAGGACGGTCTCTCTGGATCAGGCCAAACATCAGTTGAAGAGGCGATTGAAGATGCTGAAGCACAACTGGTGTTTCTGCGGCAGTAAGTCGGGCGAGTTCACCATGAGACGTTACTCATAGGTTTTACAGAGAGATTAACGAAAAGAAAACCCTGTCAGATGTCTGGCAGCAGTTCCTTGATAAGATGAAGGCGAACAAGAAATGTATGGCTTGCGACCGGGTTGTGCATGACAATGAGCAGGCAGCAGTAGAGCGTTATGTGAGTCACGGCTCATTCGTCACGGCTCATTCCTCGCAGTTGACAAGTCGCATCACCCGCGCCAATCGGACGGATCTCACCGCTATGCAGGCCGAGGAACAAGAGCACTTAGACATCATTGCAAAGAGACGAGAGCTCCTGAGCATGTCTGCTACCGCTCGAGAGCTGCGAGAAGTTACGATTCCCAACCTCGAGAAACAGGTCGGTGAAGAAACGTCGCAGCTTGAGAAGATGCAGGAGGAAGTCGAAGAGGTATGCCTAAACAACTCTCTCCGCGTCGTGGTACATCGCTTAACTCTTTCAGGCCAAGCAAAGGCTTCAGCGTGCGAGAATTGCCATACGGGATTTGCAGACCTTGAAGGGCGCTGCAGCGCTGGTCAGTCGAACGCTGGGAGAGATTGCGGATTTGAAGTCAGATATATCGAGGCTGGAGCGGGATCTCGCATCATCCGGTTCGCTCAAGACGATTGACGAAGTGCAACAAGAGGTTGATAACCTTAGCAATGAGATGTAAGTGCCAGGATTGCATTGATGTTGGCGACTAACACGATTGTACAGCAAAGCTCTACAGCGCGAGCAGCAAAGCCTTTCCTCTGAGAAGGAACTCAAGCTGAACTCTGCTCGAGGTCTCGTAGACGACATAAACCGAAAGACCTTGCGGCTTGAACATCTCCGAGGTCAGCAGCAGAAGAGACTACGCGAGGAGGCTGCATTGAAAGACCTGCAGGAGAACTTGGCGCAATTGCAAGCGGAGCTTAAGGTACGGGTCTCTCTCCCAACTTGGACTTTGCTGACACAACCAGGACCTCGACAGTTCAGCTCACGCTGCGGAAGTTCCCTGGCGAGAAAAGAATGATGCCTTGAACCGGATGCGCGCTGAGCGTCAGAACTCTGAAAACGAGGCATCACTCAACGTCGGCTTATATCAGAGCAGCCTGAACGAGCTTGAAAGCAAGCACCGGGCGTGTCAGAGGTGAGTGTGTGATCACAAGGATGGACAGTTGATTCTGATTTCTTGAAGCTACGTGACCGAAGGCAATGATCGCAAAATACTCGAAAATGAAGCGCAAATGGACGATTTGAAACGGGAAATCTCGGCGGCGATGGACGCTCGCGCAGCGATTGACACAACTATATCATCCCTACAGGACGAGTTAGGACGAGCCGAGTCGCTCAAGACGAATATCTCTGCGAACCTTCGATACAGAAACGAAGAGAAGGAGATTGAAAAGGTGCAGGTTGAGCTCGACGGATTGGATGTTGAGTCCGCGGCCAGAGCCAGACGGGAGTTCAACACGCGATACAAGGCAAAGCTTGAAGATGAGACGAATGTTCAAAACCATGTAAGACCTTTTCAGCCTCCAAACAAGGCCCGACGCTGATTGATCTCAGTGGCAACTCGCGAGTGGCCAGTTGATGCAGATGGTAGAGGGCCGAAAAAAGACTGAGAACACGCTGAAGACGGATTATAAGAATATCGACAAACTCTTCAAAGACCAGCTGATCAAGACAAAGGTCCGTCACTTGCCAAATTTCAGGTCTCCCAGAGTTGACTTTCGTAGGTCAGCGAGTTTGCTAACAACGATCTCGAGAAGTATGGCAAGGCACTGGACAAGTGAGCTGAGATTCAGAGCTGACTGAAAGAAACTGAACGTGGTTGACTAGCGCCATTCTAAAGTATCATTCCATCAAGATGGACGAGATCAACGACACGATCGGCCACCTTTGGAACAAGACTTATCAAGGCACCGATATCGATGGAATCCGCATTGTTTCAGATCATGATGAAACATCATCCACCACGACACGGAAGTCGTACAACTACCGAGTTGTCATGGTTAAAAATGACGTGGAGTTAGACATGCGTGGAAGATGTAGTGCAGGACAGAAAGTCCTTGCGTCGATCATTATCCGCTTGGCACTCGCGGAGAGTTTCGGACAGGGATGTGGTGTGCTTGCTCTGGACGAGTATGTCGACCTAATAGGCGAGGGCAGAAAGCTGACGCCTCCCAGACCAACGACGAACCTGGATCAGGAAAATATCAATGCTTTGGCCGAAGCTCTGGCAGAGTGAGCGCAGAAGCTACTACAACGCCGTTGCTGATTAGTTCAGGATAATCCGTGAACGCCGGCGGCAAGCCAATTTCCAACTCATCGTCATTACGCACGATGAGGGCTTCTTACAGCGCTTGGCTGCGCATGATGTACTGGAGTACTACTGGTACGTTGGCAGAGCGCTTTGATTTTCAGGTGAGGCTGACCAGTTGCAGGCGCGTTTCACGAGATGCCTCGCAAAAGAGTGTCCTGGAGCGGCAACGTGTGGGCATTTGAGAATTTATACCGACATCTAATATCCCAGCATTTGTATTATACTGCACATGCATGATCATAATGAACCCCAGTCACATGCGTTTGCCAAGATTGTCATGATACCTTCTAGTCCTTTCTGGTCCTCTTCATCGAATGTACCCCGCGCTGTGGAGTCAAGGTCTAAGACTCCGGCCGTTTTGAGCTGATTTCCGGTTCCCGATGGTATTCTGAGAGGGACCACGATCTCTGACCGGGTATCACCATCACATGCTACAGGCCATCAGCTGTGTACTGGATATGAATAATAGAATAGCCTCACCAATATGCCCTGGGTACTCGTCGACATCCTCAACGATGACCGTCCGTGCATCGACAAAGGCATCGGCACACACACCTTTGCCCTTGATGGGTTTGATGACTACACAAGCTGGTCGGCCATTATATGGACCGACTAGGAGCGGTGAGGATGAGGAAGAACTGCTCGAGGAGGTATCGGTGGTGGTGGAAGAGCTCGAAGACGGCTGGATGTAGAAGCCAACCCAATTGACCAGGGGACTGTCTGTTGAGGATGTTCCGAATAAGTCCGTCGAGAGATATGAATGGTATAGCAATGAAGATGTTTGAGCCAGATTTGAGACCTAAGAGACGGAAAGAATACAGTCAGCTGATATATTTGAGGATGTTGAATCAAGATCATGCAACATACCCAGTAAGTAGACCCTTCTAGGAGATGCGAGAGCTGTTCTTGAACATGGGCATAGAACTGAGCCTTGCTAGGAGACATCCGTCAACCAAGAACCAAGGGGACGATGAAATCAGTGCAAGACAGGACTTACGTCTTGACTTCTTCTGGGACGAGACTGCTATCTGCGTGTGGCATGATGAATCTGTCCTATCCGACAAGGACAAATCTCAACTCAAGAGGACAGAGAGACGAATAATGGCGATTGATTTTTGGGAATACACACCGGGGCTCCAGGACTTGGGACGGAGTTGCGATCGTTGTCCGTTTTTGATTTGAGGTACGGGCTGCAACGTTTTCAGTTGCTCGCCTCGTCCCAGCTAGTCATATTCTCTACGTCCACATCTATTCCTAATACCAGCAATAAAACTAGGCAACGAGACCTCTGAAAGTCGTTTGTCAAGAGCTTTCATCGAGCTGTAATCTCGTCTCCTCCCCCCAAGTCCCACTGCCCCCAAAATGCCATCCACTCGCCGATCACTGTCCCATCCCGCAACCCCCCTGTCCGTCTCCATCACTCCCAAACCAACCTCATCACGCCATACACCTCGATCAGCCTCTCGAACTCCATCAGTACAGGTTCATCATCACAAAACAGCCGATGAGCTGGCTTTGGAAGAGGCCGAGGAGATGCTTCATTCTCCCTTAGCATCGAGTAGTCGATTTTCCACCGTCGGGACCAGTTCGAGTGCAAGGGAAGCTCGGCATCGGCATTTGGAGCAAGTCAGAGCTGAAAAAGAGCACGACAGAGAAGACATCGATAATGCTGAGAGCGAAGGTGACGCCACGCAGGTCGAGGTGGCTGAGGTGAACGACGGTCGGAAGCGATTTAATGGAGGTGATTCAAGGACACAAGAGCCTGACGAAACGACCGAGGGAGATGAAGTTGAGGAACTCGCTGTCCCAGACAATGAGGAGGTCAACACTGCCTCGCTCTCTGCGCAAGACCGATCATCACCAGAAACAACTTCTCCGCCGTTCAGGGAACCTAGGGCCGATGACTCGGATCCGACCATTGGGGATAGTTCAAGTGACTCGGCTTCTTCCGAAAGCGATTCCGAGGTGGAGACTTCGTCTGAAGACGATGATGATTCTGAGTCTGATGGATCGTCTGAGACATCTGATACTGACGATAGCGATGAGGAGGACGAGCGAATGGAGGCTTTGCTGCAAGCGGCTAAAACAGCGGCTAAGGCAAAACAAGAGCAGGCACACAGTCGGATTGAAGTCGCCGTAGCAGAGGAATTAGATGGTGTTCTGCAGTTTGACGGTACCGAGGGAGAAACACATAAAGAGAAAAGAGAGGCGTGAGTGTGTACACAATGATGTTCAAGGACACTAGCTAATGGTCATCTAGGCCGATTCCTGATTTGTCAATCCCGAACCTCCCAGCTCCACACTTATCTTTCATCGCCGACGGATCTGCAAAAGCACCAACTGCAGCGCCGAAGGTCCCAAATGCTGCTCTGCGCAAATCTGCGGAAGGTCTCGAGCTCGATGACAGACCGTATGAGAAGGAACCAAGTAAGCGTGAAAAAGCTGCAGTCAGTTCAATTTACAAATACCCTGTATGTCAGGATGAGAGTGCTGATGCACAGCAGCAACCGAAAAAAGCGTCTGCGTCTGAATTGTGGGCCACAATACCAGCCCCTAGATCCGATACTTTGCCACAGATGAAGCGGGATTACCAGGCTTTGTCGTTGGCAAATAGCTTGGACCCGAAGAGGTTCATGAAGGGTGGCAATAAAGCTGGCAAGGTGCCGGAGCGATTCGCAGTAAGTCATCCATCTATGCTCTTGACCTTCAAGCCGGTCGTTTTTGGCGCTTTATTGTATACTCTTTCCATTAAAATAGCAATTTGCCACTCGTCAACAAAACACCTTTCCTCAAACGTCGTTTTGTGGGTGTGTTCTGGCGCTGACAAGTCAGATTGGGACCATGGTGGAGCAACCGCGACACATGCAAGATACGACACAACAACGTGAGCGTAAATACAAACCAGGGCAGGTGGTCCAGGGATTGGTGCAAGATGAGGTCGTGGGATCCTATGCCAAGCGCAAATATGGCGATCTGCAGTATACGCGGATGGATAACGGTAGAGGAAAGGGCTGGAAGAAGAGGACAAAGTGGTGAAGTGAGTTCTCATACTGGTGCTAGTAACAAGACAACTGTGGCTGATCTTCGATTGCCAGGTCGCATACATAGTAGGTTGCCGAGGACTCTCTTTGATCACTCTCAATCGCTGACACTGAAAGGGACATTGTACACATTTGCATAGCCATTGTAGCATAACATTCATTGAGGAGACATCTGTCCTCTCTTACCACTGACACTTTCAGCATTGTATGCATGCGCAAGACGGGCCGACGAGGTGTTGGCTGCTGGGAGCCGCAGAAAGGTGCCACAAACAAAACGCCGAATGGCCGTTTGCGGTGCAAATTTTCCCGAAACGTATTGATTCAGGGTCTAAATTTGCAGTGGGTCTGAATCTAGCCAGGTGATTGGGCCGCGTTTTGTTGCGACCACCCAGTCGTACAAGGACGGACAAAGGACCGCCGGAAAGCAACACCTCCGGCGCGTCTACCAGCTTGAGCATCCCCCCTTCCCCCCAGCCGCCCATCCATGGCCCCGGGCAGGATGGTGACCTCTTCCAGACGCGCTGGGAGGGTCACAAACAAGACAAAACTACTCATTCTGAAAGGGAATGAACGAGCCGACCTCGCGTCCGCAGAGATAATTGTGTGGGAAAACGAGACGAGCAGTTCTTCCGAGGGCACAAAACACCAGCATGTTGGAGCAAAGGGCGTAGAAAGTGGTGAATTATTAGTGAGTCGCGAGTTCTCTCTGCAGGCATACCATGCATGGAGGGGGCAAGCATATGAGAGAAGCTGCCAAAAAGGCTGTCCAAGACGGTGGGGTCGGCGGCGAGAGTTGTCTTACAATGCGGTGCGGCAAGTCGCGACTCACGGGAGAATCGGCTCGTTTTCACGATTTTCAATCCCCCTTTTTGGCCTTCGGATTGGGTTTTTGGAGCCATTTGAGCGCGCTATGGATACTTTGGAGGACGCTGGGGAAGATGCGCGAAGTTCTGCATGCTTGTCATCGATGCTTTCTGTCTGTGTTGGATGGGTCTGACGGATCGCTCAACCCTTGCCTCTTCGGGAAATTTCGAGTGTCGTGGCTGTTTTCGGTGGCAATCCTGTTGACATTTGTACTGATTTTGCTGTAGGAACATCATCTTCAAGCAGCACTCTCCTCTGCCTCCCTATTACTCTCCCGCTCCACCCCAAACCCATCTTCACCCTCTTCCTCCAAACCACAAACATCACATTCCACACTCAACTACCACATTCCCACTCCCGATGCCACTGGACTTATACAGGTCACCGACTACGCCGAGCTCTACCAGAAGCGCCAATATGTTGAACCGACTGGTTACATTCGCTTCAGCGATACTGTCGAGGAGAGTAGCGGTGGTTGGGGTGGTCTTGGGTACTGCATGGACGACGAGGACGAACGCTGGCTTACCACATTCAACGCAAAGGCAGAGGGATCCAGTGGTGGCGATCAGCCACCACCATCACCCAGTCCACTGAGAGACAGCCAGGGAGTTAACCAGCCAGCCGGTATGGGACGGCCGAGCCGAATGAAAGGAAAGGGGCGAGAAGAGAAGGACGCTCCGGCGGCATTGTATATATCGGAAGATACGTTCGAGTACATCATGGGTGTACTTGAGAAACATGCCGAGGATAGCGTGCCGATGCTTCATACCGTAAGTCTCTCCTACATAGCAGCAGCTCACCCACAGAACCTTTCCCTAATGCCGACTTTCGCCTCTGTTGAACCCCTATTCTCCTCACCCATACAAGCCTCCTTCTTGCCCAGCAATGAAGTTCCGAAGAATCTTCCCGAGCTCAAAACCCTTGCTCGTATGGCGCGTTCTGTCTTCTCGCATTGGAAGGATCGACGCGAGAGACGCAAAGGCAAGTCTATCATGCCTGCGCTGAACTACGATGAGACCAATGATGGCGACCCCTATGTGTGCTTTCGACGACGTGACATCCGTGCGACTCGCAAAACTCGCCGTACTGACAACTTTTCCGTCGAACGCATGCAAAAGCTGCAATACGAGTTGCGGTCTGCTCACTCGCTTGCGCAGATGGTCCTCAAGCGCGAACAGGAGAAGCACAGGCTGTACGGTGTTGAGCGCGAGGTTTGGGAAGCCAAGTGGAAGCTATGGGAGACCAAGAAGCGCTGGCCAAGTCTCGGCATGTCCAGTCACGAGGAGCTCCTCATCACCGGCCGCGAGCTGGCGGTCCTTCCCTCAGCAACCGTCAACATCAGCCAGCTTGGCGGACATCACGCTCTTACAACTCAGCAACAAAATGTTCCTCAAATCCGAAAACGAATGCAAGAACGCGAAAAGGAGGACCGCGAGAGGCGTGCAATGGACGGTGCCAACAAGAATGCAGATCGGAATCCATTCGCTGCAATCTCGTCGCGGCACACTCCCGAAGCCGTCACAGAACGAATGCTTGCCCTCAAGCAGAAACTCGACGAAGAGATTGCGCGGAAGAAAGAAGTAGATCAGCAATGGGACGACGTGGCCGATAATTCTTACCTTCCATTACCCCCCGCCTCATCACAGCATGGTTGGCGACCTGTCAGCGACCTTGATCCTTTCCGACGTCGAGCGGTTGCAGACAGTGTTGAGGACGACCAGGCTCGGCCATCAGCATTCCGGTTACGAAGAGGTCGAGATGGTATTCTGCGATTAGACCGAAGACCTTGGGTGCCGGCGAGGCTCAAACTAGGATCGAAACCGAGTCTGGAAGATCGTTTGTTCCCCGATACATTGTGTTTGCGACCTGCGTCAAGACGGCCTAGGTCCATCGATGACATTCCTCAACGGAAGGATGATGATGAAGAAGAAGAAGACGAGGACGAGGATGAAGACGACGGGGATGAGGCAGCTGAGCGTGTGCAAGATGACGGAGACGACACCTTCTCGTCTACGAAGAGAAGGCGTTTGAATGAGATCTGGAGATACGATGCAGATCATGGGGGAGCGGTCGGTGTTGGAATGGGTTTGGCCGGTGATGAAGATCGAGTCATCATTGATGATCTCGATCCAAAGTGAGCTGACTCACTCTCATCGTGAGAGATAGACGGCTGACGTCTCAGGTACATGCGCTATCGCATCAGCCTACTTGATGATAATGACTGTGAAAAGCTCCGACCGGAACTCACACCGTTCGCGCAAGCCATGGCCCAACTCGACACCGTTATCGAGCTTCCTCCTCCACCCATTTTCAACCGCCCAGCTCCTCCCAATCAGGCCGTTTTGCAGCAACAAGCTCTGCAGCACCAACATCAAGTGATGCAGATGGAACAGTTTCAGCGCTTCCAACAGCAACTCGCTCAGCAACAGGCAGCAATGGCACAGCAGCAGGCCTTACTGGCGCAACAACAGCAGTTGGCCGCTCAGCAATCACAACAGCAGATGCCGCTTCCGGTCAATGGGCGCGTTCAATCTACGGATGGCGTATCCAACGGTTCGCCAGCTGTGAACGGAACAGCCATGCTTCCTCCTGGGGCTCAGGTGCCCAATGGCAGACCGGTCGGGATGAAGCGCCCTCCTTCGCAGAATGGTCAGATGCCGCCGCCGAGTCAGCAGCGACCTTCTTTGTCACCCACTGCCTCACTACACCCCGGTCAGTCTCCGCAGATGGCCAATGGTATCGTTCAACCGAATCCTGTCGGTTTCCAACCAGGCCAAACGCTCACGCCTCAGCAACAAGCCCAACTCCGAATGCATCTTCAGGCGCAAGCTCAAGCTCAGGCTCAGTTGGTTGCTGCTGCTCACGCAAACAACGATGCCAATGGATCACCGGCTCCAGTGGTGAACGGCCACCACGCTGCCACAGCCGCTGCACTCGCCAACTTTACGCCCGAGCAGATGCGCGATATCGCCACGCAGGCTCAAGCCCATGGCTTTGGCAACGATATTGGCAAGTATATTGCCCATGCCCGAATGCAAAAGGTCAAGCAGCTCAAAGCGGCCTCGGAATACGCTCAACAGCAACAGCAACAACAGCAGCAGGCGAACATGCAGGCGGTCCCCGGTTCCAACGGCAACGGAATTGCCCAGACGCAGTCATTCGCATCGCCTGTTATGGCGTCGAACCCCGGTATGCAGCTGAAGCTCCCAGCGCATCGGCAGGCGCAAGTGGCGTCTCGGGCGCAGTGAGCTTTGGAGTATGCCCACGGTATCTGGATAGCTTAGTCCTCTCAAATTCGCATCATCATCCCCCCACTCTTCTTGTTATCCTGGGTTGTATGTCAGCAATTATACGTATAGCACCCTGCTATCCTCGCCGGTCAGCAGACGCATTTTTTACCGCTCCGGCTTTCTTGGTACTGCCTTTTGTCCCCGCTTTAGATGAAGCTGCGGGAGCAAGAGTTTTTAAAGGGGAGGGAATGTAGTCAGAAGGAACAATGCAAAAATGTTAAATAGTTTTCTGCTACAGCGGCAATGGTGCACCTCTCTAGCCTGTAGCGTTGTTAAAACTGTGCACCATAGTTTTGATGCTGTTGCCATACGGGACCGAGTTGATTAGAGTTGTGCCTGAATCCGGGCTTCTGATCGTCTCTTGTTGGATTTTGGACCAGATATCCAATCCATCCACACTTCTTCTGATTACAAGTCTGTATAACAAGCTTGGTCCATCTATTTCATAGCATCTCGCCATCTTTACACACCCCTCTATAAATTGATTCTTACGTCTCTTGCGTCTCTTCCACTCTTCTTCCCTTTCAACCCCTTCCTACCCCTCCTTGCTGTTCTTCTGCCTTTAGCGAATTTGATCCCGTTCCCGTTCCTTTGGGACCAGCAAACGTGTCTCTCTCTAAATGTCGGGTGGTAGAGGTCGTCCTTCGCTCTCGCGAAAGGCCATGCCAGATAACGAGCTTGGTCAGTGGTTTTCCCTTGTTTATGCTCCTCACTCACTGACCCCCCTCTGACGCCTTGTGTACTTACTCATCGGCCGTCACGCTGTGCGGGCCTCGGTTCTGGCCATGCATGATCATCATGACTTTGCTTGTCTTGTATGATCTTTTGCGTGTACCGGCGTAGAGGTGGTTTTTATGGTTTTGGCACGATGGGATGATTGGTCGGGCTCAAGGCTGACAATCTCTACAGCGATGACCCAGACATGGCATGGTCTAGTCGATACATTACGTTTACTACCTACAATCGAAGATGACCGACCTGCGAACCGACAGACTCTTGATGACGCGCTAGACAAGCTGAGCGTGTTGATTGCTTTACGGCGAGGGGAATCTGTCCCACCCGAGACTGTCGCCGCTAGTACACCTGGAGTAGTGATGGCGAAGCGCAAACGATCATCTTCGCCTGGTACACCTATGAGCCGCGAGTTATCGGGTCGACAACAACGACGCGATGCATATGCCGATCAACTCCCTCTTGCCCCAGGACGAAAAGTCGCTTTTCGTGTACCTGGTCAAGAAGGCGAGAACTGGATCTTGGCAACTGTTCGAAAGTGTATACAACAGGATAAGATGCGGTATGAAGTCGAAGACGATGATGATAAACAGTACTTTTTTTTTACCTTGCATTCGTTGACCATACACTGATGGATGGTCTCAATAATGTAGGACATACAATACGACACTTCGATCACTTATTCCATTACCAGACCCGAACGCGCCTATACATACCTCAGCGCATCCATCGAATCTAGAAGATTTCCCTAAAAACGCTCAAGTCCTAGCTTTGTATCCGGAAACAACAACTTTCTATCGTGCGACAGTTCGATCCGCACCTATCCCAGGAACAGGGATGGGTCTGGGAGTACGTGGTGGTTCAGCAGCACCTAAAGCAGATCGAGAAGCAAAGGCAGAAAAGTATCGGCTCGTATTTGTAGATGATGGTGATAACGTGCTTGAAGTGCACAAGAATCTTGTGGTACCAGTGAGTCTTTTGGGCTTTACGGTTCAGTGCAAAGCAGGTTAGGTGATAGACTCTGACGAGTTTGGTTAGTTTCCGGGATCCTGAGTGCAGATTGCTAGGAAGAGCGGGGGGGCATAAGCTGGTTTGGGTCTTTGCGCGTCATGAGCTACGAGTGCGTTGTACCTATGAGATATCTCTGCATATGCTATCGTTGTTGCCAAAGCTTTGAGCTTGCTTCATCATGATGAAGATCTTACCTAATCGCTGCGTGTAACCAACGTCGTTTACGCAATTCGTTTGTCACTCTTGTTTTAGCAGAGACAAACATATGACAAAGTATGATTACCAGTCACAGGAAGAAGACAGTACATAGCACGTAGAATAGATACATCTCCAAATAATACAACCTTTCCAAGCAATGCAGGGTGAAGCAAAGTTACTCAGCTCAACTATTCCAGTCATCTATCTCCATTGCCAAGCCTGCGAATCCCTCTTAAATCTGTTAGGAGCTAAAACCAACAGCCCAACAACGATCACCACTGCCGAAATGACGACGATTATCATGCCTACGGCTGCAGCGACGAAGGAGAGGACGACAAGCGCGAAACGGACCATAGGGTGGATGGGGAGACTATAGGCGCCGTACGAGGACAGAACGGCTAGGAAGAGTGAGAGTGTCGCGATCAAGATCAAGCGGGTACGCAGGATTGGTGGTGCGATGCTACGTGTTAAGTCAGCGGGATACAAGAAATACCGCCCCCGGTATTGCATGTGATGGTGGACTAGGTGAGGCGGGGATGTCCGGTTGAGAAGATCTTTGAGGGATACAGGATAGATAGAAGAGGTGGAGAGAGGAAGACAACGTACGAGAGTATGCTCGCCAACACAGGGAGATCAGACTCGATAGCCTGGAAGATTGTAGACGGCGCTGTAGCGGGGACTGAAGGGTTCATTTTGGCTTGTCTCTACTAGAGCGCAATCAGGCAAACGATACCAAGTAGTTCAAGTTGAAGTTGGGGTTTGAGACGTACCTTGAGATTTCAATTCAAAGGATGGTGTGTTCAATGTCTGGCTGCGGGATCCGCGATGAGTGCGTTAGATGCGTGATGCGACAGAGCTCGTCATTGGATAGCCCTCTCTACTACCGTTTTGTAGTCTAGTTGGCCACTCCAAGTCGACTATATCGATATCAACTGGCTTGGCCTAAGGTCCGAGCGCAACGAGGCCAGGTGGTCGGTCGGTTGTGCTTTGCTTGTCGTGACGATGTACTAGGTTGATTGACCAAGTGCTTAAGTATACTCACATGGCCCGTCAATGTCCAGCCGTATTTATGAGCCTCGTAGTAGGTCGTCGAGTGCCGCGGTACGGGAGGACGGTTGTACGGGGTTGCCGCGGTTTAAAGACAGACTGACATTCGTAGACTTTTCTGAAACGTAGAGTAGGTGGGTGGATTGCGTAATTTGGCCCCGAGGAGAACAAAATAGCCGCCTGGCATGAATATGTCGGACATGCATTCTACTCTATATGCTTCCTTGTCACCGATATCGGTGCCAGTGCATCTGATGCGAGGTCACGCTGCAGTCCTCCTTACATTCCTTGACGTATCGCCACTAAGTCGCAGCACGCAAAGCCCTTAATCTCTCCGTAGCTCTCAAATCCGCCTTGACAGTCGCCAGTAAGCTTCCCCTATCGACCATCCCCTCTGTCACATCCGCTCTCTTCAGCGCCGTCATTGCTTTCTGCATCTTGCTGCTCGGCGAGTCTGTGCTCTCCAAAAGCACCCCAAGGGAACTTTCCAAGTCCGCCAAGTGGCGAGATAGGACGTTGGACGACGCGGCAGCCAGAAACATGATGACGTCCAGCAGCACAGAGTGTACCACCGCCCGTAATGGCTGCAATCACTGTTTAGTTTTCTGCTGATGGTGAGCATAATTCAGACAACTCACCCCGTTGACACAGTTCTGATCCAGCGAGAGCGAAACAAGCCGACTCCAATCCGGCCAAATCCGCATCCAAAGCATCTCAATCGCATCGTCCTGCAGACGCCTCACCTCCTCAGCATCCGGGATCATAGCCGATGATGCTAAAATGACCAGTCTGAACACTACGAAAACCAAAGACAGCATCTCGGCCCCGTCTCCGCCAGCGTCTTCGAGCGAGAGGTAATCTGCACATGCGCGAAGGCAGAGTGACATCGCACGTCCAACAATCGGGAAGAGTTGCGGCAGACTTGAATTCGTTCTATCCAGGCCAGTGTCCAGTTGCGCGAGCAAGAGGTAAGTGAAAATACCCAATTGCACCGACGCCGCCTCCGTGGGTATCTTGTCGAGCGCTTTACCTCGTGTACCGGGTTGCTCCATCTCGGCTTTGAGCAGTATAGAGGCTGCCTCTTGCAGGATTGGAAGAACAAGCTCAGCGTCTACATCACCAGCTGTTAAGCTGGGATGAGTACGAAGCAGGATGGCGACACATCCAGGAGCAGCCTCTGATAAGACACCTGCCTGCTGCTCGTCGTCTGTGGCAGACTTATCAGCAGCGAGGAAGTGCAGCAAGGTATGGAGTGTCGGAGTGGCGACTTGGTGACCGTGTATTACTGATCCGACAAACTCCAAGAGAACAGTACGAATAGTATTCTCAGACGTTTCACGGTTCGCAACGCGGTCTGACACTCGTAGGAGCATGACGATGGACTCATACCGCACAGCGCAGCGGGCGAGGCACAAGTGCAGAAAGGTTGAAATCTGGTGGACAAGTGTCTGGTAATATCAGCACAGTCTTTAATGGTAAACATAGACATACAGGAGCTGCGGTGACCGATGTTACTTCAAGGATATCTCCCGAAGATCTGATCATACTGTCTGGGTCGAAATCACCCGCATCCCATTCCGCGATGTGCTTGGAAAGGCGGCTGATGAGTGAACCAAAGACTGTAGTTGAAAGTTAGCCAGACCTGCTCTGCTCAATTGAAGCTACGTACTCTGAGCAGCGTCATCTGTGATCTCGTTGTGCAGATCATTTGTAAATGTTGCGAGGGAGTTGAAGACTTGCTGAAGCGTCTGGCGGTCTCGCTTGAAGACTTCCAGCCTGATGAGACAAGTAAGAAGTGCTTTTCAAGCTTGGAGGTAGACAGAAACTCACAGGTCCAGCAGCATTGTCTCGATCATAGATGCCTTTCTAGACCCATTGATTGGCTTTGGTTCAGAATGG
The DNA here is from genome assembly GCA_002105065.1 of Naematelia encephala. Lineage (NCBI taxonomy): Eukaryota > Fungi > Basidiomycota > Tremellomycetes > Tremellales > Naemateliaceae > Naematelia > Naematelia encephala. The sequence continues at coordinate 203,794 of MCFC01000019.1, forward strand.
TACAGGAGCTGCAGCGCTTGTGCAACTACCCTTGAATTTGATTTCAGAGGAAGGCTGTTTTGGAAAAGCTGCACGAAGAGACCAGATCGACCGAAGCTGGACGATTGTAAGCCGTACACTCGCAACAGCTGAAAGCTTACACTTGAATCATCTGTCTGAGCAGCATCCTCACTAGACCATATCAGCGTCAGAGCGTCTGGGCAAGAGAAATCACAGACCTTGTTCCAGCACCGCAGAATCCCTTTGGTTCCCCTGTTCGTCTGCCAGTACAGGCGCAAGTGACGCAAACAGCAATCTGGACAACCTTATCAGACCTTCCTATCAGTTGAGCACTGTAGGACCTACGGAATCACTCTGGCCAGACTTGCTTTCTCCATGCGCGACATTCCCGTTTGAATGACTTGCAGCCCTAGTAGCCGATTTTCCGAGCATTCAGAGCCCGCGACATACTCTGCGATAGCCTGAAGGGTACTGAGAGCTGAGAGCTCCACAGGCTCAACCGTTTGCTTGTAAAAGGTGACCATGAAGATGTCGAGCAGGTGGCGCTGGGTGAGAAGGTCGTGCTTGTCGAGCTCGCGGGAGAGGTCAATGACGACGGGTACAAAAAGTGAGCCGACAAGCATGGTGCTCTTCCGTGTAGCTGAGGACTGAGTGATGGCGACCGACAGACGAGTAGAGGAATCTAAAACTTGTCGCAGGGAAGGAAAGACGACATTAACAATGCCCTCGAATGGCGGGGTTAAAGGAGGAGCGCAAGCGGATGCCGTGTGCTGTTGGAAACGTTGTGCTTGAGCCCAGCCTATCTGAAGACCGCTAGCTAAGATCTCGAGCCCAATGGCAATCAAGTTCGCTCGTACTAGTTGCACGTCTACCAGTGCGGACAGAGTTTGTGACTAAAACCATCAGCTGAGGCTGTCGACGCTAATTTCTGGCGTACACTTCTCGCCGGGGTCAGTTGGGTAACGGTGACCGCTTGTTCTGCCAGAAGCTCATCTATCGTTCGCCACGACAGGACTAACGGCAATCAGCAACGCCTCTGCTTCAAGCACATATGCTTACCTCGCCAGGAAGGCAGAGCCAACCGGAATTGTCTTAGTCTCGACAGAAGTGCTAGTCTCCGCTCATCGCTACTCTGCACGAGATATTCCTCGAAACATACAGAGATAGCACGAAGATGTGCGGGTAGGAGAGCCTTGACAACGACAAGAGCGTCGGGCGTGACTCTGGCTGCGTCCAATAGCGCTTCAAAGAACAGTGTCGCAAGTCCAACTGCTGCTCGGCGCCAACCGAGATTCTCGTATGTTAGACTCTCGTCTGCCAAATCGAGAACAAAAACTAGTAAACGCTCTCCCGTCTCACGACTGAGTGACACCATCAGCTTGCGAGAGACAGACAGATCGGAAAGCCCTACCTGGTGCCCTCCTGGTATTGTTCAGTCACCAGTCGCTCCATAGGACTGGTGTCAACAGCCAACAGACGGAGAAAGACTCGTGCTCTAGAACGTCGATCTACATCAAGTTCTACCAAGGGCCAAAGACTGGTCAACACATCAGTTTTCATATTTCGGAAGTGTACGCAGCATTATCCTCACATGGGATAAAGCTTGGCTCCGATCTTGTGCAGCTATCGGAGTCAGCTGCCAACGTAACATCAATCAACTCACAAAGCCGTCAACATTAACAACCATAGTAGCGCGGGTAAAGAGAAGCCAGAAAAAGTCGAGCAAAAGTTCATGAGGGTACTTCCCACTTCTCAGGATATCTGCGGCGGCGAGAACCATCGGCTCATCAAGGTCGAGCAGGTTGATCGAGCTTGTCATGCGACGTCTTTTGGACAGACTGTGACATACTAGTGAGTAAAATTCGCCATTGTAGAATGTAGAAACCCCACCTAGCAGGTTGTCTCTCCTTCATATTGGGAGTCTCCAGGGTTGTACCGCTGAGGTCATCAAGCATCACTCCGAACGCTCGAAGGATCAACAGCAGACTCTGCCTCATGAGGTCAAGCCTGAACGGTCAAGCATGAGCAAGAAAATGAGTGGCACCATAAAAGCTCACCTGAGCGTATCAGCTGGAGTGGTGACCGATGATTCGCCAACTACCAGATTTACAAACATCTGACTGCATAGTATAGCGAACCGTTCTGGCTCGATAAAAGATGCGTTTCCATTGACAGCGATGACAAGATCAAGACGAGCCTCATCTGAGCTGTTTGAGCGTGTTTGTTTGTCGACCAGTGCTGTTAGGGTGGGCCAAGGGATCTCCACGCCAGAGAAGGCCAGTACCCGCATCCATCGACAAACACGATTGAGACCACCTACGGCGTCCGCGGAGGTGCTGGCAGCCATTTGCCATAGATTCAACTCCGATGTATTTGATATTCGAGTATCATGAAGTCTTAGCAGGCGAGGTAAAGCCTTGTATATGTTGTCCTGACCTTCAAGGCCACCTAGATCTTCGAGCCATGCGACCAGGAGATCCAGCAGAGCTGTGAAGACTACATCAGAATCAATAACATGCGTTATACGCTCCAATGCCAGGCCAGCTATTCCAGTGGCCGTCTGACGCAAGGTCAGCACAGAGCATTGTATTTCCAATGCGGACGCACGGATCCAACAAAGGTCTTCTCGCTCGTCAAGTGGCGTAATGGCGCCTTGCATTGTTCGTACATCATACCGGCGTATATGGCGGGATCTTGATTGTGTAACGCGAAAAGCCATGGTTGCGCATAGCGTAAGAGGAGACTCTTTCGGTCCTCCTTGTAGACGGAAACCGAAGCAGAGCCCTTACTTTCGACCAAGCGAACTCCTGGTAAGCGTCGATGTTTGCTGGCATAAAGCTTGACAATTTGGTGGATATCTTCGTCCTATCACGAAGTCAGCTTGATCGACTTCGTGTGTTGATGAATTCACCTGAGCCATGATCCATGCAATAACCGCTTGTCCAAGTCGTTCCAAAGCATAAGGCGAGCAGAGAAGAGTCGGCCATGCACGTCTGACCAACAGACTGAAAGCCTGTTCGTTGAGGGTGAGATCGAAACTATCGAGAAGAACCTCAACCGCGGATACCAGTAGTTCGACAGTGGGTGACGAGTCCATCAAGAGAGGGAGCTCGAAAGATATCATGCCGTGTGCGTTACCCAACTCGACGACATTCAGAGACGAGTGGCTCAGGATGGTACACAGACCAGCTGAGCGGAGGTGATTGAGCAGTGAAACAGCTAGTCGATCATCCTGTATGTTGAGATCGACAGCCAGGCCGCGCCGTACTGTTTTGAAGTCGAGCAATTCGTACGCGCCATCTACAGTTGACCAGGCTGCTGTCCCATCGCCATCACCATCCAGCATCGCATTCTCGGGCGAAAGCAGCTCGCCAGAGGCAGCATGTGGGCGTGGCAACGATGGTGCGCGTAACAAGGCGGTGCAGTAAGTGAGGAAGCGAGTGGAGTAGAAGTAGTTTGTCCCGGGAGGGCTTTCAAGCCCCGTCACATGAGCAAAGTCATGAGCAGCTGTCGATGCTTCGTGAGAACGCTCAGAGAGGTTCGCTTCATAAACTTTTAGCGTTTGCCGCAGGTTCAGCGGATCCGTGTTGGTACTCTGATCCCCATCGTCTTTGACAGTCACTGATCCGCTCAAAATACCGTTCTTGAGTAGTTGATATTGAGTCCAAAGGACACCGAACGAAATGGCGACTTCATCGTAAGAGCAGACTGAAAAATCGATACCGGGGTAGACGCCGGCCACCTTGGCCCACTCCTCGAAAGATGCCTTGAGAACTCCGCGATCTATGGCAGATGGGTCGTTACCCGACGCCGAGACCTCATCTATCACCAGATCCCGACTAAATCGACATTCTTGCAAGCCCATTCCCACGCAGTGTAGGTGGAAGAATTGCTGGCAGCCACTCATACAGCCATATGCTTGACCAACACACCCCCAAAGAGGCTCGTGACACCTATGACACATTGTCAAGTTGAATAGGTTGATCAGATGGAGTTGATGCTGACCGACTTGCAGGGAAGTAGGTCGACAGTCACGTAGACGAGATAGGCCATCTAATATCTTCTCTTCCTGGGTGGGTGGACACTTGCTGAATTTGACGTGCGCGGATCGGGGCACGGAGTTGCGGGATGATAAGGTCACAACGTTATAGTGAAAGATCTGATCGGGAGACTGGTAGCAAGCTAGATGTTGGACATCATGGCAAAGCGTGCACTGAACACAGAAACCACGGATCTCTTTCTGGCAGGTGGCACACTGAGTTCGCAAGATCACGGGGCCATCGCGAGAGCTGATGCGCCAGGGCACGTAGTGATGCCCGTCAATATCATCCTCCCCAAATACCCGGTCCTGACCCGTCTCCCATTTCGCCCTATGTGCAGCATAGGTGAATGTTGCGGGGCGGCGAGCGATCACATTGTGACCCATAGATCCAGGGTAAAATGTTACAAGGATTTCGAGAGCGGTCCTTCGGCAAGCTGCTGGACCAAATGCGATCAATTGTAGAAGATCGACTGAAGCATCGGGTTTTGCGATGAAGATCAGCGACAAAAGGCGATGCACTCGATGAATAGTAGAGAGTTGAAATGACGACAGGTCGGTCGTTGACGCGATGGCAAGAAGCAGGCGGGGCACTAGAGACGCCGTGCGCAGCAAAGCTGGCGAGTAGTCGGCTGTGATGGAATGAGTCGACAGAATACCAGCGATCTCTCCCGGTGAAGGGAAGTAAGAGAAAGTAGGACTGGTCGGAGAGATCTGCTTCCAGCCAGGTGGTGAAGGGCCATCTGGAGGCTCGTCCTCGTGGTCTGTAGAGAAGGCGAAAGTAGGGATGTCTACACCGCTCCTTGAAATGTTTGCGGAACTGGCGAATGGGTCTAAGGATGCACTTCAGCGTGCGGCAGGGAGAGAAAAAAAAAACAAGAAGCCTACTTGAGAAGCTATCATGGAACAGAGTGCTTGGTCCTGCGCCTCCCCGGTCTCTTGCCAGACTGGTCAGCAGCTCTCCTAGTCTTCCCTCGATCCATGCGTATAACCTCTCACCCATCCCATCCCCCATTCCATATATTCCCTCAATAACCATCTCTACTACCTGCACTTGAATCTCATCTTCACACTTGTCATAAAGATACGTGGCGATATCCAGACATGCGGCTTGAAGCGCGTTTGGCGGCCGCAAGGGAGAAAAGCGATGTCTTCGATGTAGGCAGTCAACCTGCATGAGTGAGCGCAGGAGACCAAGCATCCGATCGAGTAGAGTAGTACTGTTAGGTGCGTTGGAAGGCAATGATGAGAAGGACGATCTCGGATCCGGAGATGAAGCACTTCTCAGTGGAGAAGATGGAGAAGCTAAGGAGGACAGGCGTCCACCTTTTCGTTTTGTCCGATTTGGGTTGACAGCAGTTCCAAGGTCACCGCCTCCCAGATTGCTGAGGAGGTCCAGGTTCTGCCTCTCCGCAAGTGCAAGCAAGTCTCGAGTCTGTTCCACCAGATCGTATGTCTCATCTGTGTCCCAGTCGCCCTCTCCAAATTCCACTTGATCATCCAGGTCCTCGCTCCCAATCCCAAGCTGGACGCCGGGGCTCTGAGGTATACCAGCATGAAGGTGGGACTGGGTGACAGCCACAACGGCTTGTCCGAGTCTGGCAGCCTTTCCCTTCCCTTTTCCCTTGGAAGATCCGCTACTCTCGCGAGCTCGAATAGCGGCGCGGTCGAGGGCATCAGGAGCCAGCTCTCGGTTCTCCAGTCGGTCAATTAGATGCGCAAGGAGTTTGCGAGTCTCATACAGGCCCCTTGTTGAGCCTTGAGGAACCTTTTGACGAGCTTCTGTGAGACGCCGAAGCCCTCGAGAGGTAAGAGGAGAGGTAGGCGATCTAAGAGGGGCAGAGTCGGGTACCTTGATGGGTGGAGGAAGCGCAGCCGAGAGTGTCCTCGTTCGTGGCGATGGTGGACCGGTGGATGTTGGGGAGGGAGGCACGTCTTCCAACTCCTCATCTTCCAGGTGGATCTGCAACTCGTCAATCAGGCTTGAACAGCTTGTTGGACATATTGACATACCTGAGGAACGCGTTGACGGGGTGGAACACCGGGTCGAACACCTAGCGTTCGTCGCGCATCCCCAAGAGTTTGGGGATAGTCGGCAGTCATGTGAGATTGGAAGAGCTTATAGCAAGCAGCTGCGTTGGTCACATATGCAGCTTGTTCGTGCTCTTAACAAAAACAGAAGAAAGGCAATCGAAACGAGTAGGGAGTGGACAAGGTGGTCGCCCTCCACCTGGAAGCTGCGCTTTGTTATTGCAGCTGTTGCATTTCTCCATTTGTTGCTTCTTTTAAAGCCTCAAAACGTACGAAGAGTCCTGTGATGGCAGCTTCGACATCGGCAGGACCTTCGCAAGGCTCATCGGTCAGTCCTAGCATCTCCTCATCAAACATTGGCATCGCTCATGTCGTAGTTGTCCGCGCCGCAATGGCGTCAATTCACGTTCTTTGACGTGGAGGATGTCAAGGATGCTGAGGATCTTGCATCAAGCCCTCGCGCTCTACAAGTACGTGGTATAGTCTCAGCAGCACCTGACGTAGTCTAGGATCTACGCCCGCCCATAGTCTTCACTCCTACTTCACAACAGTCCCCTCTTCCCCCTTCTGTCATCTTGTCTTCGGGCACCGACGTCTTCATACTCGACCGACGCTTCGCCGTGGAAAGATCGTTTCGTGCATGGGAAGGAAATGGGCGAGGGACTGCCCTGCTAGAGGCAGGGGGGCTTTTGGTGGGCATCGGAGAGGATGAGGGAAGCCGGTACCCTGTGTTGAAGGTTTGGGATTTGACTAGGGATGAGAAGAAGAAAGCTGGCGGTGGGCCCGTTCTCTTGCGGAACGTGCGGATCCAGCATGGGCAAAGGCCTCATCCTGTGCGTCCTATATTTAGCGATGTGGCCATTCAACTAACCTTTCGGACAGGTCTCATCTATCGCATTGACATCCACCTTATCACACCTCGCTATCGGACTCGGCGATGGTACTGTGCTCCTGTACAGACATCTATTGCAGTCACTCACAACATCTCCTGGAGCTCTCACATCCCTGCCTAAAGCGCGGCTCGTACATGAGTCTGCTGAGCCAATCACTGGTCTCGGCTTCCGCGAACCGCCAAATACACCCGCAGCAAATGGATCCTCAAGAGCTCCTGATAGTGATAAAGCCAGTACCGGCCAACTCAGTCTGTTCATCGTTACTACAAATCGGATATTGTGCGCGCCAGTGTCGGGAAAAGCGGGAGAAGCGAGAACGATCGACGAGCTGGGATCCGGTTTGGGCTGCGCCGTGATGGATTGGGATCGACGGGAAATGGTTGTAGCACGGGACGAGGCGATCTATCTGTACGGATCAGAGGGACGAGGAGCCTGCTATGCCTACGAAGGTGGGCAACTCTCCAGGAGTTTTTGTTTATCTGTCCGGCTGATAATCAATCAGGCCCAAAGTCATCCATCTCAGTCTTTCGGCACAATCTGATCATTGCGTCCCCACCATTCTTCCCCTCTGCCAACTCGGCCTCCGCAACAGTCCGCAATTACGTCTCCAAGGCAGCAGCTAGTGGCTCAGACGGGAATGATATCTCCAAACTCACAATCTTCGATCTGCAAAACAAGGTTGTGAGCTACTCTGGGACATTCAAAAATGGCGTGCGAGAGGTATTTTTCCAATGGGGTGGAGTCTTCGTCCTAGGTGGAGATGGGAAGGTGAGGATGTCCATGTCTCGACTCATTCCGGCCTGGTGACTGACTGCTTTATAGCTGTCGAGATTGGACGAGCATTCTACGGCCGCCAAGCTCGATGTATTGTATCGACGTAATCTATTCACGCTTGCTATCAGTCTCGCAAGGTCCCAAGGTGTCAGCGAAGCAGGCATTGCCGACATTCATCGACGTTATGGAGACTACCTATATGGAAAGGGCGACTATGACGGCGCGATGTCTCAATTCGTTAAGACGCTCTCATTCCTTCAGCCCTCCTATGTTATCCGCAAAGTATGGCTCAGATAATCGAAGTAAAACCAAAGCTGACGTGATGTAGTTTCTCGATGCGCAACGTATACATAACCTTACTACATATCTTCAAGAGCTCCATTCGCGAGGTCTCGCTAATCCAGATCACACGACCCTGCTCCTCAATTGCTACACCAAGACTTCAGACCGCGCAAGGTTGGACGCTTTCATCAAGACCGAGGCCAGTCGAGGATCCACAGATCTTGACGACTTGCCATTTGATCTTGACACAGCCATCCGAGTCTGTCGACAGGCTGGTTTTTATGAACATGCGACATATCTGGCGAAGAAATATGGAAGGCACGAGGAATATCTGCGGATACAGATTGAGGATGCCCAAGAGTGGACAGATGCTCTCAAATACCTTCGGTCTTTGGGGCCCGACGCGGTATGTCCTATTTCGCCACGCTTGAGTGAGCTGATGAAGTGCAGTGCCAGGAAAATTTGGTTCTTTACGGAAAAACCCTACTCAGCCATGAGCCAGAAGCCACAACTGATCTTCTCATCGACCTTTGCTCTGGTGATCTGGGCAAGATAAAGCCAGAACGAGAGGCCACTACGGACAGCGCGAAGGGTGCGAATGGCTCAAGTGGCCAGGGACCTCTGACATACCTGGGCCTGAATCGGGTGCAGGGACTGTTTACCAACGATGGACAATCTCGGTCGGCGACGCTTGTGGAAGGAGAGCCAACGAACGGCGATGCTCGAGGTCCTAAAGCGCCTCAGGATGGGTCAATCACCGCTCCACTAGCAGATGCGATGGATCTCGACGCCGGTCCAAGCTACATCCCTCCATCTCCTCGAACTTATTTCGCTCACTTTGTCGGTCAACACGAACTTTTCATTCGCTTCCTTGAGTCCGTTGCTGCGAAACTCTGGGGACAATCAGTGGACTCTTCACCTCCAGCTCGATCAGGGCCAATGCCTTTACGCGAGATTGATATCGAGCCTTCGGAAGATCCTGTGGATTCAGACCAAAGAGCGGTTTGGAATACATTGTTGGAGCTGTATCTCACTTGGACGAAATCGTCAGACAGGTCAGTCGTGCGCATTGCACGGGGTAAGGCCATGTCACTTCTCGCCAGAGGTACAGAGATACCATACGATACAATGCACGCATTAATTCTTTGCTCGAGCGCGGGATTCACGGATGGATTAGTTGGATTGTGGGAGTCTATGGGGATGTACGAGGATGTCTTGCGGTTCTGGATGGAAAGGGACTCGGCATCCTTGCATACGACGGCGAACGGCGATGGATATGTGGATACAGATGGCGACTCTGCTTCACCCCTTCCCTCGGACGAGGTGCTCCGATATCTCGATCTCTATGGCCCTTCACATCCCCATCTCTACCCGCTCGTCCTTCGTTACCTCACCTCATCATCACAGATCCTTCAACGGCATCCAACTCAACTACAACGGCTGTTGAACGAGATCGACGAGAGACATATCATGCCTCCTTTATCTGTTGTACAGCTTCTGTCGAGAAACAACGTGGCAAGTATCGGAGCGGTCAAAGAATGGCTCAAATCAAAGGTAGATGAACTTCGTCAAGATGTTGAAAGTGATAAAAGTCTGGTACAATCATACAGACACGAGACGGAGAGTAAAGAGGGAATGCTCAAGGAACTGGCGGATATCAAGGTACCAGAGGTGTTTCAGGTTACGAGGTGTGCAGCTTGCGGTGGTCAACTTGATTTACCCGCGGTACACTTCATGTGTAAACATTCTTATCATCAACGGTAAGTGCACACTCTTCTTTCTTCGGTCTAGCAGGGAACGACATGACTGACGAATCTCTGTATTGCAGGTGCTTGTCGGATAGTGATCCAGAGTGTATTCTGTGTGCGCGACAAAACTCTATCATTAGGGAAGTTCGGCGGAATCAAACGAGACTTGCGGATCGACATGATCTGTTCATTGATGAGGTTTACGAGGCGGAAGACGGATTTGGAGTAGTTGCCGGGGCCTTTGGAAGGGGACTGATGACCAAGCAAGTCGAGGGAGAGGCATAGAGGGACAGGCGAGAAGCGAGCCCCATTACTTCCTTCTTACGCTAATCCCAAAGGCACTCAGCGCTCGATCATTGTGACTTTGTTGACTGTGACATTGACCAGAGAAGCAAAGAAAAGTCATCTTGCGAAGCACATGGTAGCCCCAGAGCCTATGCATAGTACAACAGCGCATGTTTCAACAAAGCTTTATTATTGTTGAGAAGCTGAGGATCATAAGCACTGCGCGAATCACTTGTGGAGGCTTACCGAGATCTTGGTACCTCTCCTTGCGATCTGAGTCGATCTCTGCTAATCTCCTCAATATCTCCTTGGCCTCTTTGCGGGCATTATCTGCCTCCTCGGTCTCAGTCCAAGGTGACCCAGCAAATAGTAGAAGATAGTGGGCCAAGGCATTTAGACACCCTACCGAGTCGATCTAGTCAGCGTCTGATGCTGGATAGAGAATCGTCAAGCATACATTTGGAATCTGGTTCTGCCTCGTTGAGCTCCTTTATCGATTCAAGCTCCCTCCTCAACGTCGGCTCTGGTGGTTCTGTAAGGGAGTCAGTTCCTCCCTCTATCATCCTGTTCAGGACTAGCGTACGTGACCCGATAAGCCAGCGATGGTAAAGCCATCCTGACTGGTCCTCCGGATCCGTCCAAAGCGCTTGCCTGACCAGCTCAAACTCTGTTTAATGATTTAGCAATAGTTATGATCCATTTTATCTGCTCCAATTAAGGGAACAGAGGCCGAGGCTTACCTTGGTCTTTCTGACTTTGCACTTGGGCCTCGCTCAGACCTTCCCACACGCCAGCCAAGATCTTGGTCCGACAATGCCACGCGGAGAAATTGGAGAAATTGCTCTCGATCTTTTTGCGTGTGTAACGTAGTTCATCCTGCGCTGACCGTTGGGGTGTGTATGATTTCGGCAGAGACGCCAGGATGTAGCGCCGATATGCCCATGCGTGGACTATCAGTGGTGAGCTCTGTCAACTTATACAGGAGTGTGCAGAGGAAGAAGGAGAAAGCAAGGACGAATAAAGAGAATAATAAGAGGATTTGAGTAGGATAGGAGAAAGGAAGAAGAGATAAGGGAAATGAGGCAAGGAGAGCAAGACGTGATGAGGGAAGGAGGAAGGGATAATTGAGGTGGAAAGAGGACGGACGGTAACGAACAATTGCGAGCATCTGAATCGAGCAACTTCTCAACAACCAACAATTCCATTTTCCAAAACTCATTCTTCCATCCCTCAGTCCCTTCAGGACCATCAGGACAATTCTCGAGACACCATTTACGATGATTCCATATCCAATACACCTTGGGGTGTACTTGGAGATAGGCCATGGTGAGGCGTAAATCGGTCGAGAGGAGTTTGACGATACCTTGCAGATTCCTGGGTTCATTGTCAGCTCAGTTGACCATCAGTCGTTCGAATGATCTGACGTATTAGGGAAAAGACCACGGAGGAAGATATGTCTTCGGTAGTTCCAGATGGTATAGAATTCGGGATTAAGATCGAGTAAGTCTGTAGTCTTCTTCAGAGCTTCGGTTGTATAATCCTTAGATCTTTTCTGCAAAGTTGAATTCGGTCAGTCTTGTGGTCTTGAATGAATTATAATAAAGAAAGCATGCACCCTTGCCAAGACATCATCTTGTAGTCCGACATACGCCTCAATCTTGGCCTGCTCCTTGATACGTTTAGCTTCTTCTGCTTGCGCAGAGAGACGAGATCGCTTGATACCGTGCTGGGGATGTCAGCTGGTTCATCGTCATCACCTCAACAGCTCACCATCAAGAGCTCTCCCCACGACGCAATGTGTTACTGCAAACGCAAGAGCAAGAATGAACAGAGAGAACAGTGCAAGGGGGCCCGCCAAACTGGAATATAATCGAGCCTTCCTTTTAGTATGGTGCCTGTCGCCACCCGACTTGGACTTTACTGTGGTCACGATGGCTTTTTCGAATCGTCAATAGAGGGGCAAGACAGATTCCCCCTTGTATAGTCTTGCGAGATGACAGAGTGAGTACTACCTGTTAGACCTGGATGATTCCCTAGCTTATTGGGGTCTCTCAGATACTGGGTGTCGAAAAAGCAATACTGGTGCAAGTATTGCAACATCTTCATTCGAGATGATGCACCTGTAAGTTCAGTTCATGTGCTCGCTGCCATGATTTGCGATTTCAGCTCATGCTGATTCGATTTTCAGTCACGTAGACAACATGAGACTGGTCTCAAGCATCAGGGGAACAAGGAGAGGTTCATCAGGGATTTGTACAAGGGTGGTAATCAGGCCAAGAGGGAGCGTGAAGCCGAAGCTATCGAGATGGCTCGTATAGAAGCTGTAAGCTTGTCGAACATCTACTCACAAGTCGACAAGTAGCTGAAACGAGTCATCTAGTCAGCAGCACGAGCACATGCTAAAGATGTTCACCTCCCATCTGCTCGTCCATCACTCTTGACGCGGTTACATTCGTCTGCGACATCTTCCTCGAAACCACGAGAAAGGTCTAAACCCGAAGACAGATTTGCGAATTATTCTACAGCCGCACAACTTGGATTTGAAGATCAAGATACACAGAAATCAATGTATGAGGTTGAACAAGAATTAAAAGGTCGGGCGGGTGAAGTAGGAGCTTGGCAAGTAGTAGATTATGGACCTCATGGATATTCAGGAGAAACCGATACCGATGCTGGAGGATCTTCAGGAAAGAGAAAGTTGGGCGAATATGGTGCTGTAGTGGATGAAGATACTACGAATGAAGAATGGAAGTTTGAGGCAGGCAGAAAGCGGATCATAAAAGATCCTTATGATGAAGACGACTGGGATCCGAAAGCTTTATTAAAAAGCTCCAAAGGGAAGGATAAAATCACCAAACAAGCTGAGAAGAGTGAATTGTCCGGACAAGGTCTAAAGAGGGATGGATGGTCTGGGAAAATCGAACTGAAGGTAGACAATCGAGCTACTAGCCCTACGAAACCTGAGACGGAAGGCTTGGTATACATACCGAATGGTGGTGGTTGGGTCAAACCAGATAGTCAGCAAGGGACGGCACAAGGCCAAGGTGATGTCAAGCCAGATATAGAAACTTCGGAATCCAAGCCCCTCATCGACCAACACCAAGACCACGAAACTCTCCATACCAATCCCAACGATACAGACGGCACATCCAAAACTGTCATTGCCTCGACTGCCGAATCCGACTCTTCCATACCGGCACCTCCTGCAGACTCGGTTTCGGCAGCGACAAGTAGCTTGTTCAAGAAACGTAGACCACCACCGGCTTCTCGCAAAAAGTAAATACGCATTTAATAATCTCTCTCTTGCGACATGTTGTACAACACATACTAGGTACAGGTGTTCGCCTAACACGTACTAAAAACACATGCATATGCCATGAAAATATCAAGCGTATCCAAAGAAGACAAGTAGGGAAAGCTTTCTTCTTGTACAGTCTAGGGCACATACTAAAAACACATGCGTATGCCAAGAAAATATCAAGCGTATCCAAAGAAAACAAGTAGAGAAAGCTTTCTTCTTGTACAGTACAGTATCTTTAGAATCTACGACTCTTTACAGTAGTACTGATACCTGTCTTTTCACCTTTATATGTGCCTCCCAAACTGGCCTGACCACCCTTGAACACTGCTCTCTGACTCTGTACTTTTTGTTTAGCCTTTTCGTACGCTTGTCGTTTCTTTACACGTGGATTACGACCTGTCTTTGATCGATGAGGTGTGAGACCTCTATTCTTCTCGATGGCGCGAGTAAGACCTCGTGGACCGTCTGCCGTATCATCGGTGAACGATGCACTGTTGATTTTTCAGTCAGTATATCAGTCTATCGGAAAAGGCAATGGAATGTAGGCAAGGCAAGGCAAATGAATGTAGCCAAGGCAAATGAATGTAAAGGAATGTAGTGTAGTTAGACTTACAGCTTTGATGCTATGGCTGCTTCATGTTCTGCAACTTTAGCAGCTTTCTCCTCTGTTCTACGTCGCTTGACAAGCTCGTAATACCCTTCTGCATCATCGCCATCTCCCTCATCGTCCTCAGCAGTCCTCTTTTTGCCTTTCTTGTACTTCTCAGGCTCAGCAGCATTACCTCCAGCTGGTAAATCTTCTCCAACAGCGTCTACACCATTTCGTCTTAGTACGGCATCGCGAGCTCGTGCTCTGTCCCTGTACGGTACATCCTCGTCACCTGACATACGCTGAGCACGCGCAGCAGCTCGTCTAGCAGATGTAGCTGCGATCTTGGAAGTGTGGAATTGAAGCGAACGTTTACGTTGGGCTTTGTCACTTGCGTCTGCTTCCAGGAGTGACGTGGGATCACCGAGAGTGTCGTCTTGGTCATTGTATATTGCTGGAGTAGATTTCTTCGATTTCTTCGCTGTGGTGGATGAATAGAATTCAGGTTCGGCAAGAGTTGCGAATGACGTAGAAGTCATGTCCGTCTTGTCCTTCTTGTCCTTGTTTTTCTTCTTCTTCTTATCACCGTCCAAGGAACTCTTCTTCGCTTTCTTCGCTTTACCTCGCTTCTTTGCCGCAAGCAGTAGATCCTTCAATTGAGCCTCCTCGTCATCGTCCGCATCCATATCCATCATGATTTCTTCAAGCTCTCCATCTTCGAGACTTTCTCTGCTCCATAAATCATCGGCATCCTCCATATCGAAACCAGAACCACCAGCGAGCATCTTTGCCAACAACTCGCGTTTACCATCCATGAGCTCTTCGTCGTCTTCGTCATCGTCTTCATTTTCTAGCGCAGTGGTCAAGAGTGGATCGCCATCTGAAACTGATCCCGCTGCGAAATCGAGATCTTCAAGCATTGATACTCCCTGTTTTAGTTCCAGGAGACGTTGTAATATCGCTTGGTAGGAGATATCTGGCGTACGCTGTGACGAGACGATATGAAGGTAGAATGCCAGGGTCGTTGCGTAAGTCAATAACGTTTCTGTGCGCATTGAGTCAGTACATGAAAAGAAACCTGTGAGATAATAATTTAAAAAAAAGGTGATCAAGACATACGATAATGGAGCCAACCTAGACCTTTGTGTAATGACTCTTCACCGTCTTTCTCCTTATTCATCTTCTTGATCCCTCGTGCGGTCTTTTCGAGTTTTCGAACTACTAGTGGGAAATCTCTCGCTAGGGCCAGTTTGACAGGAGCGTACGCTTCTAGATGTCGAATGAGTCCTACGGGGTCCGATGTTGTAGGAACAGGTACGACAGGAGTGGCCTCTTCAACTTCGACAACACCAATTGGTCTGTCCAAAATATCAGTCATCATACCTTATCATCGACTATTTCTTCTGAAAAATGATACTCAGAGGCCTGAAAAACTCACAAAGTCTCAATGGTATCAGCTTGTCCCAATCCCCAGTCATCTCCACTAAGACCTTCTCTAGCTTTACGCTGTAACCTCCTAACCTCTCTTTCTTCCATCTCACGTTCTTCTTCTCGCTTTTCATCATATTCATCCTCTTTCTCCTTTTCTCTCCGATTACTAGGTCGAGAATAATACTGCCTTCCCCAACCTTCTTCATCATCCTCACTATCTGATCCTGATCCAGAGGCATCTTCTTCCTCGTCGTCATCTGAGTCCTCGATAGGTTTCCCAAACCTCCCTTTTCCCGATAAATCCACTTTCACCTTATCTTTCCTCCTCTTAGGCTGCGGTACCTCCTCCTCGTCCTCTCCTTCATCTTCTTCTTCTTGGTCTTCTTCTTCAGCGCGCTGTCGACGAGATTTTGAGGAAGTCAAGGAAAAAACTTCCTCTCCTGTATCGCCATTCACATCATCGTCGTCACTCTCATCTTGAGGATTAAACATGATTTGGTCCCTTTTGAACATGACTAGCAAAGAGTGATCAGCATGAGGTCAAGGCTAGTATAGCGAGCGCAACACAAAAAGAAAGCCTGCTCACAATCGTCAACCCCGCCTTCTTCTAATGTATCTTCGTATGTCTCCATCTTATTGATTCGCGCTCCAGGAGCCTTTTTGGCCTTTGCACCGGATGACTTGGACGGCTTGAAGCCGCTTTTACGAGCCATGTTGCTTGGTACTGGCTAGAGTAGAGTGATGAATATAATCAATTCTCGTCACAGTTCAGCTGTGGCAAGATTCAACTTTTGCAGACAGGCACGGCCCCCATGCCTAATTTTGTCTGCTGGCTTTAGGCGACAGTCACTTCACGTGCCTAATTGCAAAGCTCTATATGTGGCAGGCTATCAAAGCAAATACAAGATGCATACATCGATCTATCCCTCAGCGATTTGCTGCCCGAATATCCGTTTGCTATAGCATATCATCTGATCAGCGTCAAGATCAATTGATGTCCAGAAACATACACTATACGTGGGGTTTGAATCTCTCCCTTGCCTGTCCGACTCCACATTTCTCTCGGCCAATAGTCCTGCAAGAAGACATAAGTGTGCCCGGCGAGCATTCCGACCTTGTCATTTCATCAATTTGGCACCTAGAGAGCTGATACGGTTACACATACGATATCTCCAATAGCAGCTCTGTAACCCCCTTGAAGAAGCCATGAGAACCCTACGAGGCATATTGGGAGATATGGCGCAGTGATTCTGCATATTCTAATCAGCAGTTGTATATTGTCTGACAGTGAGAGTGAGGTGTTTATAAGTCGGACAAAAGGGGACCTACGTGATGACGCCGAAGAGGGACATCTTGATTGAGGGGTTACGCCTCGACCAGATATACACTAGGGCGAACGCCAGAGAAGACGACAGGAAAGGTAGAGTTAATAATGGTGAAATGCACTGTCCAGGTCTTTGAGTTAGTTCCGCAGATAGCTGAGGGATGATTAATTGATGGAGACTCACAAGCAGGAAACATGAACAGAGGAACAGAAGCCAGACGTAGTCGGCTCTTTTATTTGAGAACGAGTTTTCCTCCAGTAGACGAGAGTATCGCATGCTATAGATACAACGTATCAGATAATGGCTTCATGAAGACCAGAGAAGCCATGAAGACCAGAGCGTGATTGAATTCATCCATTCCATACGAATTGGGGATGAGTGGTGTTTGTTGGAAGGCGACCTCAGTGACAAGCAACTCACATGAAGAAAAGATGAAAGGCGAGATCAAGGGAGAGTGGACCAAAGTAGAAGAAAGTGGTGAATATTCTCCATACCTGTGTTGTCAGCTGAGTCTCATTGATCTGTACAGTTGAAGACATTTGATCAAGTAAAATCGACTTACCTGCATATTGCCTATGGCGGCTTTCCAGGAAAACCACAGCTGGACAGGAGCGACCACCTGACATTCCTGCAAGGCATCAGCGCATATCGCAGCCGTAATGATATAAGAGTCGATAATGATTCTCGTGTCTGTCGTATACTCACCACAAGCAGACTCGTTCCGACTGCCGCTACGACCCAGGCTCTGGTGACGGGTGGAATGTCAGTGAACCATTGTTCGACTGGTTGTGCCATGCTTTTCGGTTGGCGCGCCGGTGCCACAAAGGCCACAGAATCGAGATATGCTCGGACGACCTTTCCAATACAGCTTGGTACGCGCTGTGATATATTCTTTAGGGCAAGCTGAGCTGTGTGATGAGATTGATACTGTCATTGGACATTTTGTTGCGCTGGAAGGTGGAGGTCAAGGTGGTAAATGTAGGCGTGCTGGCTACTCAGGGCGCCTATGAGAGGGGAACCCCTAAACCCTTGATGGGGTGACGCTTTGGCACTAAATTCGTTTTCCTTCTCACTGCTTATCTCGCCAAGTCCAAAAGCTCAAGCCACTTGCGAAATCAAATGGCACTAGGAACCCGTCTTGTCTCACACGCTATCAGGAAGCAACGAATGCATGACATACATACTACTCTAGTCTACTACGGGGTGAGATTGATCTTTTGTCGCAGTCGTAGTGTCCGCAGCAAAGCGACAGTTCCTAAAAAGTCCGCTGCGGGTAAAACACAATGTGACCTCCTTTGATTCAACTGATGACCGATACGCCGTTGTTCTAACACTCTCACAAAGGATCCATGATGATGAGCAATGGCGCTCGACCACTCTACAAGGACGACGACGATGATGATGATCGTCCTGCAACCCTTTCAATCTCAACAACACAGCATCTTGTTCAAACGCAAGACAAGACGATCAAAATGCTGACCAAGAGGCTTCCTCGACTTGTTAGCTCTCCTCTATTCTGGCTACTCGCTATAGTCGTTTCATTCAGTTTGATCTCTGCCATACACACTCCCACGCGTGGTTACCTCCGTACGAAACTCAAAGGCGGCAGTGACCATATCGATTATTATCCTTCCAACATCGAGTCAAACGTTTACAACGACCTATTCCCCAATGCGACACTACCCGACCTGTTTCACACCAAAGCTAATCGAGAACTAGGCAAACGACTGTCCGCTTTCCTCAACCGTCCCATCAGGAGTACACAAGCTGCAACTGAAATCAACGAGAAGACGTGTCCTCCTCGTATTGTTGATCATCTCCAACTTCCAAGTCAAAATTTTCTTTTCCCATTCGACGGACTGTGGAGTCAAGTAGACGAAGTGCAGATCGCTAGAAAGAGATCTAGCCTTGTTCGTTGGCTCGAAGGCAAGTTGGAAGATGGCGAACTGAATCTTGAGGAAGAACATGGAAGGAACGGTGGAAGAGGAATCGTTATTACTGGTGGAAACGGTGTAAGATTAACTATTCACCAGAGTATAAACGAGAAAGGAAACGCTGATGGGCAAAAAAAAAACAGGACACAACTCAGCGGGTTATAAGGCTGTTGAAACATTTGAAGCATTTCAAGTGTCCGCTTCCTATTGAGATATTCCATTTCCCAGGAGAAATGGGGGACGAAAAGGAGAACACGGTGATACGCAAGTTAGGAGCCAAGATAAGACAAGTGAGTCTTTGTGGTCTATACATGTGGCATTGGTCAGCTTAAGCCGACATCGTCAGGTTAGCAAAGAACCGCGGGCTGGGCGTAATGTGAGTGTATCACTTGCCATCGGTCAACCCTTCTGCTAATGTAGATAGAATTATCAAATCAAAATCTATGCTATACTGGAATCATCATTCGATGAGGTATTATACCTTGATTCTGGTTAGTCTTCTACGACCCACGCCTGGCACTGAATCGTCACGTCATTCTACAACCCATTCCTGTACTGAGTCGTCTTTCTAAGACCTACACTAGCTATTAATCGTCATTCTACGACTTGAACATGTAACTGACCTGTTGCTACATAGATAATATCCCATTACGCGACCCATCGTATCTTTTCAAATCACATTTATATCAAACCTATCGAGCCGTGTTCTGGCCTGACGGATGGAAAGATCATGCGTACAATGCCATCTGGCGGATATTCGGTCAAGACTGCCACATGAACGACTTTACATTCGAATCTGGTCAAATCATTTTGGACAAAACAGCACATCGAGGCCTTTTCAGAGCTGCGCTATGGATGGCAGCTGGAATGTTGGTCGATCAAGACTTTTACGGCCAGATGTTGCTTGGTGATAAAGATACTTTTAGATGGTCGTGGAATGCTCTAGAGTTGGAATATGGTCGTGCACCTAGATTGTTTGGTGCGCTTGGACATCCCGATCATCCAGAAGAACAAGGCGAAGGAAGATTTTGTGGAACGTTAGTATTTTCGAACTGGTCGTGATAGTGGTGGTAGTGGTATATTTAACGTAGTGATCGCTGACAGTCATATAGGACGATGGTTCAATATGATCTAGATGTGCCTCCTGGTAAGGAAAGGCAAGAACCACTGTTCATTCATGCGTGAGTAGCGATCGACAAAGAAGATGTAAAGTTGTGCTGAGGATTGATAGGAACATGCTCAAATATCAATGGGATCTTCCATGGGAGTATACATTCACCAAATACGTTCGTGACCCTTCTCTCTTTTCTCTTATCTCTTTTCCCTTGCTCTTTCCCTCCATTTCCTTCTTGTCTTGACATGCATTGAACTGATGATCGACTACAGAAACGCATGAAATTAGATGGCGTTAACGAGCCAAGCCTCTTATATGGGCATTACACAATGTACGGTATATGTACAGATATAGTGTGGGAAGAATCCGCCACAGAAGAAGAGAGGGGTGGTAATGAGCTGATCGAGCTCTCAACGGAATATGCACTTGACGGCGTGTTTGAGGGGCTGAAAGATAGGTGGATGCGTTTGAGCGGGATGGATGATTGAGTGAATGAGAGTAACGAAATATACGATTCCTTATGAGTTGAGCGTCTCTTGTCTCCTTCCTCTGTATGTGTATGTGTTTGTATATATACAATACGATACGATACGATCAGACACGTTAAAATGGTAGATAGATAGATGAATGTGTCATACATGTCTTATCCCTACCGACGAGTGGCGAGTATGAAGAGGAAGATTTGAGCGCAAGTAAGCGACGAGCAGTTCCTCGCTTCGGAGGACTTGAAGTCGTACTCATGCATACAGTCCGGGACTGACTAAGACCGGCGGATGATGGAGAGTACTCGCGTCGTTGTACTCATACCTACTGTGAGACATCAGTGGAGGACCCATTGTGACTGCCACTAGAGTACCTACTGCTGCCACTGTCAGGGTCGCAGAAATGGGAGCGAAAGCAGCATCATCGGGCGCCGAATTCTCCTGAGCTCGTCGGATCCGACGGCGCCGGAGTTGATTCATAGCCTTGTTGCTGTTGTACTATGTATGCATAAATACCTAGTTGGCAGTCCTAGTTTATATGATACCTTGTTATAATCAATAGACCCGACTTTAATTATACCTTATACCTAAGGACAATGTCCACTCTCAGCACACGAGAGCGTAAGTCATCTTCTCTTGATCATGATCATGAAGCTCATTTGACATCCTGCAGTGTCTCTCCATGAGCGATTCAGCATCACACGACGTAATTGTGGATTCCCACATGGTCTAACGTTCATATTCTCCTACTCGTCCGAGTCATCGGTGCCGACATATACTCAACTATGCAGCCGAGTTGAAGAGCTACAGAAACATTTCCCACTTTTATGGGCTCGCGTCATTGATTCCAAGACGAAGAATCCTAAATTTCAAGCTCGTCAACGACCTTGGCGTGGTGAAGAAATAGTCAGTCAAGCTACTTATACTGTGAAAGATGACAAGGATTTGGAGATGGAACGAATACTTTATGAATCATCTGCTGGGATGGATAAGTTGGATGATCAATTGGATCCATTATGGAAGATATCAATTCTACGACCTCAACAAGAAGAACAAGATTCGACGGGTTCAAGGAGTTATATCACCGTTGCTGGGATGCACGAGCTGGTGGATGGTAGAGGTTTGATGAACCTGTCTTTGGCCGTGGTTGATCCTGGTTTGGATATCTCTCAACTACCTTACGAAACTATCGATACCATCCCTCTTCTGGAAGATACGATATCGCTCAAACCGTCCCTCACTCATCTCTTACCTGTCGTTCTACGTGCAATAGTCTTACCGCGCCTACCTTATTTCATCCAAAATGTCTTTAAAGAGATCACACCATGGCCAGCAAATTTGATCAAAGCTCGACCTACCGAATCACCATTCGACTTGTCTTTACTGGCCATCTCACCCGACCTCGTATCAGGTCTCAAGAAAGCTGGTAAATCACACAATGTACCTGCTTTACACGCGACACTTCAGATCGCTTATCTCGTTGCTATTTGGGCAAAGTTTGAAAATGAATTAAACCCTTTCGTACTTGGCATGGCGACACCACTGGCTGAACGAAATCCAAAATTATCACACGCATATTGTACGGCCAACTACGTTTCTTCCTATAGCGAAACTATCGTTCCTAGCTCTTCCAAATCATTTTGGCAGACTGCATCCGAATTATCAACGACACTTCGTAGTGACGCTGGTCGAGCTGCTGCTAGATACAGTATGGGTATGTTAGCGTACATTCCAGATGGAGAACAAGATCCAAGTAAGAAAGAAACCAATCGACCAACAGGATGGGAATCTTTCTTCCTCCAAGGCGCGGAAGGTCCTACGCCATATAGCATCGCTCTCAACATGTCCAATCTGGGTTATATCAAATTACCCCAAGGATGCGACGATGCTGTTTGGGGTCAGATGGCTTCACCTTTCGGTCCGGCTTTTGCAGTCGATGTTCTTGGACACGAGGCAGGATTGAAATTCGTAACGATCTGGAGAGATGGATCGGCCATAGATCGAACACAGGTCAAAGAGGTCGAGACTGTCTTTAAAAAGGTTCTCGAAAGGCTCGCAGATGAGGATTGGAACGACCTGACCTTTGGCGGATTGGTCGCTTGAGTCATCCCTCAGAGGGCAATGTAAAATCAGAGAGAGACAAAGAGAGAGATAGGTCAAGTTTCAAGTGTTTTTTTTTTCTTTTCGAGTAGAAATAAGCCTCAAACCTATGATAATATCACCAACTATAATCGTCAATTCAATAATATCACCCACTATAATCGTCTCATACAGTAGAATCAACAAATATAATGCTTGGGTCAGATAATCACCAATAATAATCGAGTAGTAAAATAAGTAGAATAATCACCTAATACCTCATAATAAAACACCTATAATGCATGTGGCTTCGCAGCCCAAAAACAGGGGATCATTTCTCTCTGTGACTCTTAGAATTGTCAGCACCTGACTTGCTCGCACTCGCATTGCATCCAGCGCAGTTCGGATTGCCGTTGCTTCGACGCAACCCCTTGCACAAGTCCAATGCAGATGCATGAGATGCTATTGTTCGACCTCGTCTCGTCCGCGTCTAGGTGGTGCTCGCCTACGCATATCCTCCCTGTCTCTCGCTCTCCTTTCCTTTTCCCTCTCGGCTTTTGCTTCGGCCTCTTTCAACCTCATTCGCCTTCCCTCCTGTCCAGCTAACGTCAGTGTACCCAGGATGAGTTCCGCCGTACGGACACTCTGTTTCTCATGTCAGCAACAACCCAACTACTGAGTCGACGGATGACGGATAACAAGAAAATTCAGAGTGGCACGAAATTGACGGATAGGATGGATGGTAATAGTGACAGGAAAACATACCTCTTGGTTCGCGGGGATGGGATAGGTGACATTTCGTGGATCCATATCGCTATCGATTATTCCGACCGTAGGGATATTGCGAATCACGCACTCCCTAAGACCAGGTCGCACATCGGCTGGGTTGAGGAAGATGACGAGGTCTGGCAAGAATCCGCGATCAAGCATTGGTTTGATACCGAAGCTGAAGTTGATCAGTATTTCATCGAGTAACTCTTTCAGCATCCTCGTTCTTCGTTCCTCCGCCTGGATAACAGCTATTGCCCCTTCTCAACTGCCCTCATCCTCGTCCCCAAGGCCTCCATTCTCTTCTTCCCCCTCTCCCCCTTCCTCCTACCCGCCAAACCAGCACTCTAGTATGCCTAACTCACATTGATTCCGTGTTAGTCAACAGACCAGGCACCCAGTCTCTAGCAATATAACCATTATCCCCCAACCTCTCTTTTCCCTTCTCCAACATTTTCCTCAGACTGGGTTTAGTCCCAACCATCAAAACGATCCCGTCGGCCTTGACGACATCTCTCACAAGACTCGCAGCCCTTCGTAAGAGCGGCAACGTCTGATCTAGGTCGATTATGCTCAGGCCTGACCTCGTTCCGTATACATAGGGGGCAAAAGCGGCATGGAGGAGGGAGGGTGAATGGCCTAAGGCTGCTCCGGATGCTAAGAGTGTCGAAAGGGTCAGGTTGAGGGGTGAAGGTGAGGGAATCGGTTTTGACGAAGGTGGTATGAATGGTGTGTTGATATCTATACATCATATGGGTTAGTATAAGAGAGCGATGATGTGATCCAATGATACTGGACAAGACAAGGCAAGGTAGAGGAGGGAGAAGCATAAAGAGCAAGAGGAAGAGGAATAGGCAGAAAGAAAGCAAGAGGGAGAGCAAGAGGAAGAGGAACAGGCAGAAAGAAAGAAAGCAAGAGGGAGAGCAAGAGGAAGAATAACAGGCAGAGAGAGAGCAAGAGGAAGAGCAAGAGGAAGGAGAACGACAAGGGCAAGAGGATAGGCGAAATGAAGGGAGAGCAAGAGATGAAAGGCGAAGACGAAAAAGGAAGAGAAAGAGAAAGAAGAAACAACATACGCATGGCAGCTTTACGTCTTCTAAAAGCTTGCATTTCTCTAACATTACGTTCGAAAGCTTCTTCCTTGGTCTCACCAGGGAATGGTGATCCTCTTGGAGGCCGAGGTGATTCGATATCTGAAGTAAGAGATGGAGAAGGAGAAGGAGGAGGAGGAGGAGTTCTAGTTGTGGTTGACAGGGGTATTGTATCATTTGATTTTGAATTCGAGTTGAATAAAGAAGCAGAAGCAGTTGCTGTTGCTGTCGTTTCTTCAAATCGACATGATGAAGAAGCTATAGATCTCGATGATACTAAATGATAAATAAGATCAATCATGTATACAACAGTTTTCTTGATCAGAGGTAATCCAACTTACCTCTGGTCGCTCGAGATGAAGAAGCCACGAAACTCCTCACGACAGATACTGAGCCCTTCATCCTTCTTTACTTTGGTTTTATGTTCGTCACACCCACACCTGTTCACCTTATCCTTATGAATCGCCAAGCTCGACAGCAGGACCAAAGCTCGTCCAAATTGAGTGATCCTTATAACTAATCGTTGTCGTCTACTCAATATACTGGACTGTAACTTTTTTGAGGAAATTCGGGATCAATTCCTTATCCGATCACCCCCCTACCCTAAACACTCGGGTCCAGGTATAAAAATGACGTTGAGGCATGATGTCCAAAGTATTAACAATTGTGTGCGATGCATGATAATGAACAGTGGTTTAGAATAACAAAGTCGTCTGAATTTGACATGCAGCGGTTTTCGAGATCTCCGACTCTTGACTTTCAGGTTAAGCTCCCCGTTCACTCCCCATAGCTCCACTCTCCATACCATCATCACTCTCAGAGCCTGAGCCCGATCCCATACTATCATCCTCACTATCGTCTCCACCCAAAGTAGGCAGCTCTTTCCTCTCAACCTCAAACCCAAGCTTCTTGAATCCCGCTTCGACCTCGTCGGCCTTTCCAGATGACACTGAAACGGCTCCAACAGCAGTGGACGAGTCGAAAATAGGAAGGATATAGGTCGTTATAGCATTTCGAATTTGGTCCAGAGTGACTCTCTGCACACATGAATCTCAGCCATAACCTCTCTCATGCCTAGAAGAAGCTCACCGGAAGCTTCTTGAGCATTTCCTGATCATTGTTCTTGCCGACTTCTTTGAGAACCTCGTTCAAGTACGCGGTCGATGCCTGATCATATTAGAATAGAATCTAGTCTGGGGCATGATGAGACACTTACAGCGCTCGAAACAGTCTCTGACTTTCGCGCATATTCATACGTCAATAATGAGCGAGCGCCATCTACCAAGTTTCGGTCCAGCTCGACCTATTCTGGATCAGCTAACTTTATGCGATGCTTCAGTCTCAGGCTCACCGTCCCATCAGCCAAGTCTCTGAGAAGCTTGCCAGCGGCCTCGTAAGCAATCTGAGCGTTCGGGCTCTGCATTTCTCTTATCAGCTTCACCTTGATGCCTACTCGAGCAGCTCACCCGATAGACTGAAAAGCCCGTCAAACCACTTTCCGCATCCACTTCGATATTGGCTCCGTAGGCCAGACCACTCCCTCGAATTGACTTCCACAGGTAACTCTCCGAAGCATTCAAAGTTGCCGATGCAAGTCGTAATGCAGGCAAATCAGGATGGTCCCACCCGTGAAGACCTCGCGCATAATGAATGGAGTAAGACCCCTCGATAGCTGACATGGGCACAAGGACGCACTGCTTGATTAGCACAAAAACAAACTCATCTTTGATTAACTCACTTTTTTAGCGGGACTTTTACCCAAGTCACTGAGAGTGTCGAATGCGGTGGATAGAGGTGAAAGAGTGCTGGCTTCCTGATTCCGAGTCAGATTTGGCCAGTGGCGACTCGATTCAGCTCACTTTGAATGGCAAGAACGACTCCCATAAAACGCCTATCGGATCCTGGACGCCCAGAATATCTCCCGTCACTGAAACACGAATGATCTCTGGGTCCAAGACTGCACATATCAGCACTTAGCGTGGGGATCAAGGACATTACATACGGTACTGTCGAGCCTCGTCCATTTTCGCGATCACCTCATCAGGGTTGGACTCGAGAAGCTCAGCGGTTTGAGGTACAAAGTTGAGCGAGTTGAGAAGCCCACAAGCCTCTGAAGTCGATTTCTCAACATCGTATACCAGTCTATTTGCCCAGGCGCGAGATATGGTACCGCCATCCCTCTTGGAGTATGGTAGCTCCTGCAGAAGTTTCGCCACGATGACCTGCAGACTATATCCTAGTGAGCTCTTCTCTACCGCTGGACGTCAACTCACCGATCTTTGGTAAACATAACACCTGTGACTAGGTCACGTATCCAGGTGACTGCTTTCTCAAAATCGGTCTTTTCCACTTTGAGAGCGATGCAGAGGACCTCTGAGAAACAAGATCGGTAGGAGAAGGAGATATTCTGCGACACGGTGAAACTGATCGAGTCAGATGACGCACTCAGAAATGACTCACTCATTTAGCTGATCGACTACCTCCTCATGTGTAAGCGTGGTACCATCCGGCCGTTTGAGAGGAAGGGAAAAGAGCGAAGATTGAAGGATAGATAGGTATCTAAGGAACAATCAACCTTGTCCATAGGATCTTGGTCGGACATACGCCATGAGATGAGCAGGGACCTTCTTTGTGTCAAAGAGCACCGCCACTGAGATGAAGTTTGACTGCCCGGTTAGCGTTTATTCTCGTTGAATGGTATCTCACTTGGACATCCGCAAAGTGCGCTTGGAATCGCAGTCGTCTGATGTCCGATCTGTCCAAGTGTTTTTGCACCACTCCCTGATCCCCCTTGACCTCTTGACCTTGCACGTTATTGATAGCCGTCTCAACCGGGACCCATGTCAAGCCTGCAGGCTATCAAGGTCAGCCAACTCTGCCGACGTCGAACACTCACATTTGTGATGGGGAATGAAGTGATCATATCTTCTGGGGCCTGCTTGTCGCTCTCGATCTTCGCTTCCTCGAGCTTCCTATCTAGTTCCTTTAGTTTGTCCTCACCCAGCTCTTTTTTCCTCTTGGCAATCCGCTCCTTCTCGTCTGTCTCAATCTTGTTCGATAACGCAGCCGACGGTTTCCCAACAATAGTGATACAGTTTGGGTCAACATAGTATTTCTTGAGCAAATTGGTCCAGTCCTTCGATGTCCAGCCCGACAGAGCATCGTAGTCTTTGAGGTCGTCAAAGGCCCTTGGAAGCTCCCCTCCGGTTTGTTCGCCATAAAGAAAGTCTGCAGGTGTCAGCAGTCAGATTCCAGTTTTATTTGGACTCACCTCCGATCACAGCATTCGCTAGTACGCTGCTAACACTTGTTTCCATGTAGTTCAGCAGCTTCCTCTTGTCTCGCCTCAACACGAGACCCATTCGCTCCATATCGATGTCCTCCTTCCCTGCAATCTCGCGCAACTTTTCGTTGATCATATCGCCGATACTCTCAAGGTACTTTGCGGGAACATCCGCAATGAAGCATTGTAGCTCGTTCTTGTTTACTCGGTCCTCGGAGTAGAAGTCGATCCCTGTACAGAGTGGTTTCGGGATCTCGACGAAATGCTTTTGCAATGGGCTTGTCGCAGAGTCCGTAAGGTATGAGCCGAGGAGCTTGAGGGCGAGATTTGTTCGGTAGTCCGTAGGTTGCGGGCCAAGCCAGACCATCGATACCTCTCCCATAGATTCATCTTCCTCCATGAACTCGACGACCTTGGTTTCGGACTGCGGGACCGACAGCTCGGAGGCTGTTGAGGTCTCAACAAATGGCCGCTTCCATCCTGGCGGAGGTATTGAGGTATTAGGTGGAAGGTGGGAGAAAATCATCGGGTCAACCTCAGTGTTCAGGATATGAAAGAGAACTGGTAGAGGCACGGCACCGTCGATGAGGAGGCAGAGCTATTCTGTCAGCTCTCATTCGATTTCCGATGACTCACGTTATGGGGAACATAATATTTGGCGTGATAATCGCGTACTAGCAGGTGTTAGCTCAGCGGAGTAGATTTAACTCACTTTGTTGAGCTGTCAGGACTCTCAAGTTTGCTAGCAGACCACCTGTCTCGCTCCGATATGCTGAGCTTGGTGGGTAGAGTGACCTCTGGAGTCTAGATGATCAGCTAGTGTTCCTGCTTTGAACCCACTCTAAGGCCATGAGATCTCCACTTTGATTCTCCCTCGCCTGCATCTCGCTATACACCACTCCTGCATCCTCGCCTTTCCCATTGATGTGATGTACTTCGGTAACGAAGCCGGCATCAGTGATTGTAGGATGAAGGACGTGGTCGATATAGACTGATATCAATAAGTATTGTCAAAGTTTGAACAGGTGAGTAAACTGCTTACCAGGAAGCATTCTCAGGAAACCTTCACTTCCGGCAGTGGCAATAGTATACGCAGTATCTACAGATATTAGTAATCTCCCTCGTGGGCTGCTTCCAACGCACGGTCATTCGCCGTCCAGGCATTTGTGCCGTTGCTTCCTGCCCGGTTTGCCAGCTGGTCAAGAACGCCTTTGTACGGAAAGGACTTGGAGCCAAGGAAAACGAGGCTGTAAGATGAGCTTCCTTCCTTTGTTCAGAAAAAGTCAGACTCACTGTTCCAGGGTGTGCGGCCGACCAGTGTCATCGAAGACTGAGGAATGGTGGTCAGCGCTCAGCTTCGATGATGTGGTCACCTACTTTCTGAGGCGATAACGAAATGACCGTTGGTCTGGATGTCAATCAGCTTATACCTTTGAAAGGCCGAGATTATTAAAGGGGTTCGCCAGACTCACTATTGGAGCAGCGTGACTGCCAACGACTACCGTGAGTCCGGTCTTCTGGCTACGCCATTTGGAGACGGTAATCGGTGCATATTCGACGGGAAATGAGTTCAACAGCTTGAAATTTCCATAAT